>BLJB01000003.1:0-460803 GCA_013423325.1 Usnea hakonensis | reverse complement strand
CTCCCTCTCCCCCTCCCCCCCTCCCACCCTCCACAAGCCCTCTCGTTCCCTTCCCAGCCCTAGTATACACCCCAACCAATCTCATCATCCAAATCGCCCACTAAACCCACCCTAAACACTACAATCACCCCCCCCCCTCCAACGTCACCAGCCCAACACGCCAAACTCCCCTCTCCCACCGCAAAAGCAAACCCAAAAAACCGAAATCACCTCACCCGTCAATCCCTATCTTCAAAGTAAACGACCCTCGAACCCACCAGCGTAGCGGCGTGTAAACCTAACAAGGTATCCCCTCTCGATTCTTCCGCCCCTTTTCCTATCCTCCAGCTAAAAAAAGAACATACCCTCTGATATCCCAAATTTCCTTAGTTCCCTCCTTAAAAAAACCAAGAAAGTGAGTGTAACGACGAACAATCCTTACCCCCTATCCCTCCCCTCCCCTCTCCTACCCCCCTCCTTCCTCCTTCCCCTCCCTCCTTCTTCCCCATCTCCAAAACAAACAAACAAACACAGCACAACAACAACCAACCCTCAAACCCCCTCCTACAGAAGGAAAGAAAGTACGAGTAAACCATCACACCAGCTCTGTGAATCCTCCGCTCCCTCCCTCCCTTCTACAGAGGTAGGATACCCCTCCTCCCTCCCTACCCCATACTTCCTCACGCACAATCAAAAACCCCCGAGAAGAAAAAGAAAAGGAAAGAAAAAGGAAAAGAAAGAAGAAAGAAAAAAAAAAGGGTGCCTAGAAACGCGCCGCCTCGCCCCCCTCCCCTCCCCCCGCTTCCTATCCCCTTTTCTTTTCTTCCTTCCGTCAGGGGCACGGGGCACGGGGCGCGGGGGAGTGGTTTGGTTCTAATTCTGATAGAGATAGAGAGGGAATAGTTATTTTTATGTTATAGTTATAGTTGGAGAGGGAGAGGTGGAGGGGGAATGACTATGAGTGGGTGGGTGAGTGAGAGGGAGAGAGTGGGTGAGTGGGTGAGAGGGGGAGGAGGGGGTGGGGGGATGGGGGAGAGGGAGAGGGAGAGGGAGGGAGGGGAGGATTGGAGGTAGGGGGTGAGTGAGTGAGTGGGTGAGTGAGGGAGAGGGGGGTTGTTGTTGCGCGCAATCTCGCAAACAGGGCTCTTCAATTGCCAAGGTGTACTCGCACAGCACAGGTAATTGAGACGAAAAAGGGGCAGAAGAGGGAGGGGTGAGAGAAACATGATATGCAATTAGAATTCATTGATTGATTGATTGATTGATTGTATAACATATAGACATTCCATCCATGCTCATGGCGCCATTCCCATGAGCCCAATTACCATACGCCTCATCTCTACCATGCCAAACATCATGACACAACGCCCGCCCAATCCTCCGATATCCGAAACCCAGTGACAGATAGACCAATCGGAGACGAGGGATATAAAACGATTAAACCCAAAAAAAAGATAATGGCAGTGGTGGATGATAAGTAACCAGGACGCCGTCGCTGTGCAAGTGGCGCCGACTCCAATGCTCAAAGTAAAGTGCCCGGCTCCCAAGCGAGGATTTCACGTGACTAGTGGGCTTTGAGCTGCATACGGAGTATGCAGGAACCGAATCCCACGGGAACTTTCTGCAGGGCCCGGTCACTGCATTGGCAAATTCCGCGCATGTCCAATAGAGAGCTGAAGGCCGCCAGGGTTGGTGTATTTCAATGACCTTCTCTTGGTGGTGGATCATGTCCGGCATTGTCCCCACCGTTCTCTCCTCTTGCCTCTCTCCAGGCCTGGGCTCCACTCCTCCTTGCCGCCTGCTCGGGCACCTTGATGTCTTCACAGCCTCCATTCCCACCATCTCCATTCCCACCACCTCCACTCCCACCACCTCCACTGCGACCTGCGGGTAGCATCTTGCCAATCTCTGCCGCGAGTGCGTGCACAACGTAGCCCCGCAGCTCCCTGTCTTCTCTTTCGTCTTCGATGAGGAGTCGCTTTTGGTCGTCTTTGAGCATGGACTCTCGTCGCATCCGTTTGATTTCATTCGTTATGAACATGAGAACCTCTTCGGGGCATCTGTTGCGCTCTGCTCCGTGACTCGCAGCATTACGCACGTAACGACGGGTCACGTCGGTAGCGCCGTCGATAGAGAAGGCAATGCAGTACGACATCTTCTTGCCCCAGCCTGATCACGGCAGTCAGCCCTGAGTCGGCGAGTCACGAGAGGGGATGGCGCTTACCTTCCGAGTACAGCCGGGGATTATCCCAAGCTTCCTCGCACGAGTCGACATGAATCCATCGCCTTTGATGCTCCGAGTACACCTCTGTCCACACATGATCTTCAGCGTTCCACACCCACCTCACTCGTCCTCCGACAGCACGGCAGAGCATGCTAAAGCAATTGGCCCACTCGCCGCACCGCCCTCGTCTTGATTGTAGCAGCGCCCATACATCACCATACCGCGGGAATCTCTCCAATGCATTGCACTCAGGATTCGAACAGCGATAGGACTCCACCTTGGCAGCGCCTCGGGCAGCTTCATCAGGCGTGGGAGGAGCGTACCCATTTGCAATGGTAGGTAATCCGCAGACGGTACACGGTGGATTGTTGACAAATTTGAAGAAGCTTCGCTTGAACCACCTGAAGTGAACTTATTAGATTGGTTGGTTAAAAAGAGCTACAAAGTGAACTTACTTGAGGAGAGCGCGGATAACGCAATCTTGGTAACCCCACTCCGGCTTTGCGTTGGGGTGATTGCTTGCTGCTTGAGCTTGAAGCAATTGACTCTCGTCTTCTGCTTCGCTATATATTCGGTCCAACGGGATGACCGCCAGTGCCTCGTCCAGCAGGCCCGGATTTTCGTACTTGGTAGGGTTGACTGATAGTGTGATGAGTAGGTTGCGGAACTTGAGTGAAGCTGCGTCTTGGGGCGGCGAGGCCACCTTGGGAAAAGTCCGTAATGGCTGGTATGATGGCGCAATCTGCGAGCCATTCGAAGCGTGTCGGGACGCATGGCGTGATGATGTAGAGGCTTGTCTTAGAGGTCCGGGTGAACCAGAGCGCGATCGAGACTGCGCAGTGAGAGTATTTAGTCGCTGTGTCCTCAGAAGCTGTTCGAATTGGTGGGTGAGGTCTGCGGCATTGAAAGTCCTTTGCGGTTGTGGTTGAGATTGAGGTTGACCTTCTGGTTGTGGTTGAGGTTGTGGTTGAGGTTGAGGTTGCGGCTGCTGTTGCGGTTGAGATCTTTGGGATCTTCTTGGAGGAGGTGGGGGTGGTGGAGGCCTGCGTGGAGGGCCATTCGAGTCACTCATGATGCTTCGAGTATTGTGACTCGGTGGTATTGTTTCTCACTCGCTCGATGGTCGAGTATGAGTATGTGGTGGAACAAGCAACGTCAGATGTTTCTCAAGAAGGATTGGACTTGTGATGAAATGCTTGTGTTGAGACCCTGGCTCTCCTGCCGCAGTTCAACTTGCACTGCCGGCCGATCACGCCACTAAGCTTGCGACGCTTCTCTAGGTATTTCCCTCTCTCTTGACTCTTGACTCTTGACCACCTCGTCGCAAGTTGAAGATGAGGGAGGAAAAGAGATGAAAAGATGTATATAGTCAAAGAGAGAGAGAGAGAGAGAGAGCGAGTAAGAGGTGTTAGTTTTCCATCTTCTCACTTTTTGACTGCTTGGAACCCTTCGTGGGGACAGGGACGCGTGGATCCCACTTGCGTAAGCCTTGGTTGAACCAATCATATCCTCCCATCAGATGATGAGTAAGCTGAGCCTCTTGGCGAAGAACAACCAAAGCTTACCTTAAGCACTCTACGACTTCTAGCCTACTTCTCTACCCAGGCCCAAGGCAATTACTCAACCTCTGAGCTTGCACGATATCCTCATCCTGCCATCAATCCACTGGTCAGATATGGATTAATAAACCTGGGACTCGCATCTTCTATCGTGTGGTTTTTGTTTTCTTCTATCGCTCAGCCAACAAGTGGGAGCGTCCTTTGTCCCAACAATGCTCAGCGACCAACTTTCTCTACGCCACGTTCATGCTCAATCTGAATCTGTCAAAAGTAGGAATTCGGTGAGTCTAGATCCAGCACAATCAAAGCAAAGAGCTCTCCCATGTGGCCAAGGGTCCAAGATGGCACGATAACCTGTTCTCTCATGCTCACCGGCTTTCCGCATCTTCCTGTGATCTGGGCGCCTGAGCGAATCGGAAAGGCGACTACTACAAGTAATCGTACGCAATCGAGAAAAGCCGCATCTACACGCTTATTCCAGTCTAGCGTGGGAAACAAGCATACGCGTTCCCCAACATTGAGATTTCCTTGTGATCTTTACTGCATATCGAGATTACTTTGGATCTCTAATACCCACATCGCCCCGGGCACATGTGTTTGGGAATCCTTCGCTTACGCATCATCGCAGCCATTGGGGTGACATTTGAGGACATCCTTACTCTATGTACCATGAGACAACCTCTTGCTTGCGTACGTCGCCGTCGTAAATCTTGAAGTCTGATAACGAGCCCGGTTGAATTCCTCGAGAAAGTCTACCGCGCCGACGCTTGACCTGCTCGATGATGGGGCTTTTAAAGTATCAGCCGCTCCAACTCTGCTATATGTTTCCTTACGCCCGTGGATAAGGCGATAATTCTGGTAATTGGCACGAGTCCGAAGTGAGACCCATATAATCTTGTCTAGTTGTGTTGTTCCATGCCCTATGTGCCACTCCTCCTCTAAAGCCACCATGCTTTCTCCCCCCCTTCCGATCAACCTGGTGCGTCTCATCCACCATCTCGAAGCTTTTGAAAGCGACATTGCCTTTGCCACATGCAGAACCCTGGTTCTCATCCCAATCCTTCCTCTCGATGTTCCTCGTCAACTGACTCCTCGTTCCCATCCTTTCCACCAGTATAGATACCCCTTACAGTGTCCAGCGCTCTTATTTTCAACCGCCAACTTCAAACACAATAATAATCCCACAGGACACCCAACCACGATCAGCAAAGCCACTCCCACACCATACTACACAACCTCCTACACATTCTATACCAGTATAGCTTCCAAACAGCACACACCTCAGATCTCTATTAAAGTATAGCTACGTATTTTCTTTCTCGGACATCTCTCTATCCACATTTTCCATTCTCCGGGAAACTTACCTTCATGGCCCCACTGGAGGAAAGGCGGCCTGATCGTATCAGAATGAGGGAGACCAAAGAATGTCGGATGGAGGAGCACCAAGGTAATGGCCGTACATTATCCTCAGCGCCGTCGGTAGCTCTTTGGTCAGGGATCTCGGGGCGTAAGAGGGTCCAGGGCTATGCACTCTTATCTATCTATCTATCTAGCCAACTAGCCAGAGTACAAATAGCCAGAGTGATGAAACTGGTTGATAAACCCTAGAATTTGAATTTGAATTTGGGTTTTGGGGAAGTGGGATGGTGGGGCGTGGATGGGTTTATAATATGGGTGAGGAGAGGAGGTAAGGTAAGGTAAGGTGAGGGAAGTGAGGTAGTTGATCGCGGATGATATTTAGGGGAGGGGAGAGGCTGGTGTTGATAGGACTGATGGGGAGGGGCAGGGTGAGTGAGAGTACAGAAAGGCCGGGGTGAACGCCTATACTCATATCTCGAATAAACCAGATCTGAAGAAACGGTGGTGATGAAAAGAGTGAATGAGTAGCACATCAAGAACAAGATGTCCATCACGCGCACAAAATTCCATATCCGCGCCTCAATACAAAAGAACAGATTACACGCAAGGACATCCCCCGCGACTCGCTAAGGATCCCACTCCTGACTCCCCTCATACCTCGGCGGCAACACCGCCTCAAACAACGGCCTCTCCACCAACGCCACCTCCAGCCCCGCCGGCGCCTCATCATCCGCATCACCCATGACCGCGCCATCATCCGTCTCGTCCCCCAAAGGCACTATACCGAGAATAGGTCTATATTTATACGTGTGCCAGTAAGGAAGGCGTGTTCCGGCAAAGGGAGTCAGGCTGTCGTCGTTCTTCTTGGGGGCTTCCGCGTCGGTGGATTCGTCGATGTGGCCGTTGGGAATGTGCCGGTTTGTGTTGTTATCGCTTCTTCGAAGCTTAGCCAAGGCCTGCTCGGTTTCAGTGGCGAGGACGTGGTCGCTCTCCTCGTCCGAAGAGACATCTTGCTCTTCGTCCAGATTGATCCATCGACCCGACACCGCGTCTGCTCCATTTACTTCGCGTATGTTACGGCCAATGCCGATTCCGAGCTCGGCGTCGGAGATCTTGCTGCCTGCGCCGGTATCGATCCGGGGACGGCCCGCTGTACTTTGCATATCGTCATCCTCGCGCTTTCTCTTGAGACTGATCTCTTTGCTGATACCATTTGTGGTTCCTTGTTTCTGTTCGTCGCCCACAGCGGGCAAGTCTCTTGATAGGTCAAACATCCACAGCCAGGAAATACCGTAAAGCCATACCCTCCCATTTTGATCCCACACAGCGCTCTTTGCTCTGTCTCTGAGATCTCGAAATTCTTGGGGTAGGGTTGATGTCGGATTCCTTCGTGACCAATCTGATATCTTGCCTGACAGGATGTTGAACTCGTAGATTTGATTTTCTGCCGTCACTATCAATAATCGATCCTCTCCATGGGGTAGATCGTGAGAGTGCGGGTGCGGATTGTGACGCGTTGGGTGCACGCCGATGTTGCCGTTCGTTATAGTACTCTGGGCTTGCGGGGTCGACGGACGAAAGGCGAGGACCAGGGGAGTAGCTGGCAGCTTTGCTAGAAGTGAGGCGGTTGGATTTCGAATCCAACGTTCCCCGAAAAAGGTCGTACGACTGTCTTCTTGGTCGCTATCTTCCTCATCTGATGAATCAGACTTATCTGTGGCAACTAATGGGTACGATCCCTCGTCTTTTTTCTGTGTCAGGTCTTCCTGACCTTCAATAACCCAAGTATCGAGGAAACCTGAGATGTCCGAGACTACCAGTATTCGACTGTCGGCAGAAAAATCTAGGCGATTTATTGATCTGTTGTAGCTGCCAAGACATGGATCCCTAGTTTTTTGGTTCGAGGTATCGCGGCGTAGCCGCTTCAGCTCACCTGATTCGTCCAAGTAATCGTAGAACATTTTGTCTTTGGGCCCCTCTGATCTTCTGTACATTTTGATGCTATTGTCGCCTCCGATCGTCGCCAGCCATTTCGTGTCAGGCGAGAATCGTATCATCTTTGCTTGTCGTTTACTCAAATCGGCGCAGGTCTGGATTTTCTCCAGCTTCCGAACTTTAAGCACGCCAGATTCGAGACGCAAAGCAAAGACTCTAATCCCTGCCATGGTGGCGATTACAAGCCTCTTCCCATCTGAGGATATGTCTGCTGAAGTGATGGTCTCGTCACCCTGCGCAAAATATCAACACTCACGTATAGTGAGACTTGGGCGAAAGACTGACCTGAAGAGCGAGCCTGGCAACAAGTTTCCTTCCTTGGGGCCCACCAACATCCGAGGGCAGCTTTTCAACTATGTGCCTCCTCGCACGTCTCGTAATTGTCCATATCCTAACCTCTCGTTCCCACCAAGTCATCAACAAACGCTTCTTAGGTGCGCTCCTTACGTTGGGTTCTTGTGGGAGATTAGTCAGGGTGCGATGATGCTCTCGCCCGAACGCCTGGATTGGTATTACAATGGGCGTTGTGTCGAGTCCTGCGACATAGTCAGAATCGAAGCTGCATACGAGTAGATGGGCATAGCGCTACCTCCTGACACTAAAACACTCAGGCCCCTGGTCTCGAACGTAGCCATGGCTTTGACATCATTTTGATGCATCCGTTGGTGTGTGATCTTGGCCCATCGATGATACTGTCCTGGGCGCCCACTTCCTGCCTGCTTGTACAGCGTGGTCCTTCGATCCATACCACCACTGAAAATCGATTGACCGTCTGCGCTCACCGCGACATCCAGAATGTCTGCATCGTGGCCTTTGATGCGCTGCAGTAATGAATGATTCTTGCCATCCCATAAGCATAACGTTCCCGTAGAGTCACCGGAGATAATGGTGCCATCAGACAAACACTTCACAGACCACACCAGAATTTCTTTGGGGCCACCCTTTGGTCCAGCCCCTAGTGTCATATTCCGCAACTGCTGACCATTGCGCACGTCGTATACTCGTATGGTACTATCCACATGGCCAGCGATGATGGTGTAGCGGTTTTGAAATGTCAGGCTCAAGACTCGAGATTTTTTCTTCGGGGGTCTTGCGAGCATTCTTGCAAACCGTAAATCTCCGTCCGCAGTACTGAGCAAAACAATAGCACCGTCCGCGCATCCAACAGCTAGACTTTGTGTTTGTGATTCTTCATCTTGGGTTCGGTCTCCTGTTGCTCCTCCAGCCTCTTTGAGCAGCCGACCCTTGGGCTGCGCTGCTGCACACCAGATTTCCCCATAATTTCCAGAACATTGTCGGGCAGGCCTTCCAGTTCCGAGGTCCCACTCAGTTACGGATGTCGAATAGCCAATACTGAAGAGTCTCAGCTTGCCGGGAATATTGTTGCCCCTCTTGTCCACATCCTCTGGGTCTTGCGTCCACACAAGCCCTTCTATGCTCCGATCTTTGGCACCTTGGACAATGCTTTCCTGATACCATGAACCTTTGAGGGGGTTCCAGATCTCGATGTCTCCGTTGGCTCGGCCAATTGCGAGTCGCAGGCTCGAGGGTCCTTTTCCCGGGCTCGTTAAGGAGGAAGGATGAGAGAATGCGAGGGCATTTATGGCAGAGGGGGGGTAGGGCACAAAGCGGCAACGGTGGATGTCCATGAATTATAGAGATTGTTCATCAATCCTGCCACCTCAAAAGAGGCGGTGATAGTGACGTAGAACAAGAAATATCCAAAGGCCTGCCTCTCTGCTTTGCGTACGGAAAATCTTCCAAATTGAGAGGTAAGTTTAATCGCAGGGTAATTTGTCGCGAGAATTTCTCGCTTAAATATATCTAGGTATTGTGGCCACTGGTGCTTGACTCGGGGCATAATTTTCAAGCTTCATTCAATCAAAAATTTATTTAGACCACGGCAATATACAATTTCACACAGAATGATGTAAATTAGGTCTCTACAAAAGCGTCTACTCGATGATCTTGGAGTCGAAGACTATGACTGCGAGATTGATGCTTTCATGGCATTCATGACATAAATTTTTATGCAACAGGAATTGGGACGCCCCAGGACAAATTTGTGGTGGGTATAAACAAATATGGAAGAGTGGCTCTGAGACAACCAGAAGTGGAATGCTCCTTTGCAGAAAGTCACAGTTGTCCGGAAAAACGCACTCGATATGGTAAAAGACAAGCAGCCTGAAAGCTAAAAACCCCCATTCGTCCAGGCAGCATGTACGAGTACACTACAACTACGTATAACACTTCAACGAGGGTCAATTTCTCGCTCAATGAACGATAATTAGGCCATTTCCCCAGAGTACAACGGCCCCTTTTGGGCCGAGTTGACAGAAGTGACCGATTTTGGGCTAGCGTCTTATCGATCCTTTCGAAGTTGCTCGTGCTTCTCCTGAAATGGTGCTCGCATAGCGTGGACAGCTACAATCGTCTCCCTACCCGTGATTGGCTATTTCTGTTCCGAAGGTCCATCAAAGATATCCATAACAATCTCGGTTTGGTTTACAAAAGAAACCATCAAGCATTGCTATGAGCTTAAGACCTTGAGAATGTCCCGGTGGGGGTGAACAGATTCAAAGTACATGAGCTTTGATGCAAGGGTGTCCTGCGCTTCTGGATATATTGCGCAGTAGCAGCGCATGCTATCTCGATCACTTATAATTGCATGAGCACTGGACTATATGCAACACCCGATTCGCGCGTGAGACGAAAAGAAGGTGGGGAATAAAATTTCCAGGAAGTTGGATGCCGAGACTGCTGCTTTTCATACATCAAAAACCCTCGTTCCTGCAAATTCGAATCCGGTCTTGACTTAGCACTTGCCGATACTTGGTGTTGAGATTGGTGTAATTGATGAAAGAGATCTTTTATATGATCCAAGATCCGAGAGCGAAGCAAGAATTGGAGGGACGATTCAGCACGCATGTCGGT
This sequence comes from Usnea hakonensis, assembly GCA_013423325.1. Classification (NCBI taxonomy): domain Eukaryota; kingdom Fungi; phylum Ascomycota; class Lecanoromycetes; order Lecanorales; family Parmeliaceae; genus Usnea; species Usnea hakonensis. The sequence goes on along the minus strand of BLJB01000003.1, from coordinate 450,753 downwards.
TGAAATGACATGAATTCTTTACGAGTAAGGCCTTCCACTCATATCCTTTGAAGAGACTCCGATAGATCCGAAAGGGTGGCTATGGCCGCTCCGCTGGGATGTGCCCTGCTATTTGTAAAAAAGGATTTGGGGGCTTGCTTTTAGTAGTGCTCGGCGTCGGTTCTCGTCCCCGCAGATGCGCGTCTTCGCACGCGTCTAAGGAGAGAAATTTCCACACGCGTAGATTAGAAGCTTTTCGTTTTCTTACAATTTTAGAGTTCCGAGGAATCTTCGTATTGGAGGTCTCAAGATGCCAGTGCATGATTGGCTCAGCGCTGCTTCAGACAAAGTCCAAGAGGATGACAAATGTCATTGAACCTTTTTGATGAAAATTACCATACCGTGTACGGAGGTATTGAACTCAAGATCCAAACCTTTATGCAGCTGCGGAGCTCAGGAGTCAGGAAATACAAAAGCCCCGCAATTTGGGATTTTCACGCTTCCTGTCTCAGATTGCTCTTTGCGTTATGAGGCGTCTTCTTGGTTGCAATCGAGTTGCTGAGTTGGTGGCTTATCGACGGCAGAGACTGAGCTTGTTATCTATCTAAATCATGAGTAGAAAGCGGAACACATTTCAGTTGCTGAACGGAGTTATCAAAGACATCTACTGACTCGAAAGTTGCTCTTCAGCAGCAAAGATTCCGAGCATCATCAATAGCGAGAACAGTCTTTGCATAAGGAGTAGAGCAAGGGCGGAAGTGTCATGCGGCTGTCCAGTGTCCACCCACGCCACATGGATTGACCATACCTAGCTGGTGGTGGGTAGAACAACAAATTGTGACACCTCAGGCCACGGCGAAAAAGCATGATGCCGTCAGGGCGGAGATGAAGTCTCATCAGCCTTACCGAAAGCGGTCGAGCATGTCGCGCTGGCAGGGTAAGGAAACAGGGAAGAGAGTAGATCTTTTAGGGCTGCATGTTTTGGCTGCATGATGCTAGTACCTCCAGATCCACTGGTAGCGAAGAAGACTGAGCTTGTGTGGATCGAGAGCCGCTTTTCGTTTGACCATTTAAAGGGACGCGAATGATGATCCATTAGGTGGGAAAACGGAGCTGGGAAGCGTGAGTGTAACAATAGGTCGCGCATAATACACCGGCTCTGTTGGATCAGCAGCGTTTCTTTACACAAGCCGTAAGCTCAGTGTATTTAATTAACAATCCTAGGTAGAAATGATTCGAAACTGTTGGATATCGGGTGATGAATGATGATCCAATATGATAGAACCACGGTACTCGTTCTCCTTTTGAATGGTAGGGGAAGGTAGAAATGAAAGAGCAACGTATGGATCAGGAACAGAGTGCGAGAAGCATAAGTAAAATGCCAAAATTGGGCCAAGCAGACACGCGACCCAGGGATCTGACGGCAAACCAGCCTGTAAGGAAATTCATTTTAAGCAGCTTTAGCACTGTACCGAGTTAGCAGTATCAGACACCAGGCACCTTGAAGCACTTGATAGGCTCAAAAGTTCAGGCCGCTCTAAGGGCACTAGACCCTATGCAGTACCCCTGCAGCTCAAGCCCGAAAGGATTCAAATCTTGAATCTCAATCTGTGCCAGCATTCAAACTTCTCTCCTCATCCTGTGGAGAGCAGTGATTTCTCCCCTCACCACACTCTCTACCTCCTCTTTCCTTCTTCATTGCCCCTCGACTCTCCTCTGCCAGTCATACAGAGGCTTAGAGTGGGCCTGGAGTTCCTCAGATGCATCAGAATCAATTCTGGGCCGCTCTCGACTCCAACTCCCTCCAACTCTCTCCTGCCGTGCGGGTGTAGACTCCAAGTCTTCAACCTCGATACCCTCTTTCACTCAGAGTAGCAGTCATCTCTTCCTACCTTTTTCCTCTTGTCACTTGACCTCATCATCCTCACGCCGTTCCGGTTACCACGCCCTCACCAGTCTCTCACTCCCCAAAGAGCCAAATCTCGACCTCATACCGAAATTCCCACTGAATCGGCCACAGACGATTCTGTCGTAACGCAAATACCTAAGAGCTGTGTACATGGTTTATGGGAAGTGAATGGTGAGCTATATATCCTTTTTCCTTATGCATTCCTTGGTGGCAGTACAAGGGGTTCAGGGCCAGACTTCACGCGAGCCACAGTCAACGCCATTCCTCTTCTGCATTAGACATGTGATTACTACATGCGGAATGTACTGGTCTGTTCTCCGAGAAAGCGAGCGGCCAATGGCTCCTCAATGGCTCCTCCGGACAATTGGCTACGACTGGCACGCCCGGATTTCGTTAGGCGTGGTCTGCAGCGACTTTCTGCACGCTTCAACCACTCGTCAATATCCACTACCTCTACATTTCAAGATTTACCTCTCACACATGTACCTCTCACGAGTCCTCGTTGCCTCGTACCTATAAGACCCAGTCAGAGCTCACTCTGATGCGGTACCACTCCCAGCGGATTTCCCCGTCAGGATTTCGGCCAATCTCTTTCCATCGCCCAGTATCGATCAAGAAAGCCTTCGAAAAACATACGGGATGCTTTTGTCCTTATTAGTGGAGTCGTAATCGAAAAATGCGCGACTTTTACGCGTGCCTCTGCTCGCGTTTGATTAGTTCAGACTAGAATTTCCACGGCTACAACACGTGATTACAAGTTGCTGACTCTTTTTTTCGACTTAGAGACGCTGCTTCATAAGCTTCGTTGAAGCGATATTCCTGGCTCGTACCTGTCGTTGTCGAATTTGGAGGATTCGAAGCAAGCCCACACTCGGAGGTATGTCCGGTTCAAATATTCTCAGAAGCCCGTGCTGACCCTCTCTCCTTAGTCCAGGCCGCTATCAGTTCCAAGGGTCCCCAGTCTACATTCTCGGCCTCACGATCTAATACCCAATCTACTTGTGGAGACGTTAGCTCGTCTTCTGCTTCCATATAGGTCATTCCAGAAATTCGCGGAAATACTTGACAAGATTGCAAGGGAGCCAAGCCTTGGTTATCCCACCGCCACATCGTCACACTAATTCCATTTCAGTCCAAGTGAGAAAGACCCTCGAACCCGTCTTTAGGGACTCCTCCAAGGGCTGACACCTTCAGCATAGACCCCAGGATTCCGTTATATCTACTGTTGCCGCCATTGGACGAACAAGGCAACCAGGTCGCTCTTTACCCTCGTTCCAACTAATTACGATCTTTCGATCAATAATCTCACCCTAGTCACTCGCTCTTATACTTAGTGTTTAAAGTGTTGAAGTAAAGAAGTTACTACAGCATCTTGCGTGCATCCCTGGACGCAACGACTAACGCTTCATCATGGCCTACCACCGCAACCAATGTGAAAGCTACTTTGTGGAGTCTCATGAGGATCAGGAAAGGATGATGCGGGAAGAGCTGAGGGAACATGAAAGGCGCCAGAAATGGCATACACAGCTTGCCATTGCCGAGGACTTATCTCAACTGACAAGCTGTGAATACCGGGAAGACGTTCTGCAGCACATGGAGGAGATGGAGGTCAGGCGCCTTGAGGCTCGTTAATTGATTATCTCTATGCTGACACCCTTTTTCAGTGCAAAACAGTGCCAGATGTTGCCGCAATCGATATCCAGACAGAAATCAAATGGTTCATGCGTCCATACCTCGTTGACTTCTTAATTGAAGCTCACCACGGCTTCGGCCTCATACCAGAGACTCTCTTCCTGGCTATCAATCTACTCGATCGATATTGTTCTCGACGGATTGTCTACAAAAAGCATTACCAACTAGTAGGGTGTTCGGCTTTGCTCATAGCGGCCAAGTATGGTGACAGAAAAGACCGTGTGCCCACCATCAAGGAACTCAAGCAAATGTGCTGTGGACTCTACGAGGATGACATGTTCACTCAGATGGAATGGCACGTGTTGCAGACTCTGGATTGGATGATAGGGCACCCTACGATTGACAGCTTCCTCCAGATAGCACTCGAGAACCTGGCTTACGATCCAGAAGTTGAGCACATGGCATGCTACATCTCTGAGATCGCCTTGTTTCAAAAGGACTTTGTCTCCAAGCGCCCATCCGACATGGCTCGCTCTTCATTGGCTTTGGCCCGATGCATCCTCAATCGCCCCCAAGCGTTGAGCAGTGAATGGGCCGCGAAGTACAACTCGGATACTCTATTCACTCTATCTAAGCAGCTACTGCGGCCTTCCAAGGTCCTGTATACCAAGTATCAGGCGGTCCATCTCTCGCGAGTATCCATTATTCTGGAGAACTATCTAGAAAGGCAAGCCGCTATCAGCAGGTGCTATGCCAACGCTCCACCTACCCCACCGTCGGAGAAGTGCTCTGAGGGCTTTGGAACTTTCCCACCCAACGGAGCGCCTGTTACGCCGACAAAGCCGACACACCTGGTTCCCTGTGTCAACAATGGATGCCCAACGCCTCCAATGACTCCAACCCATGACGAGTACTTCCACGTCAACAAAAACCTGTTCAAAACGAACCAAAATCCAGCACTAGGAGGTATACGTCGTCCACCAACCCCTGGAAGCCTGATTCCCTTCCAGCAACAAGCAGGCCCTGTCTCGCTGCCACCGATCAGTCAGATGGCTTCGATGTACTAGGCTTGCGTCTCACGAAAGCCGAAACCTTCTTCCGTCGAATCATCTTCGCGGATGTCTTGGCTTTGCCACTAACCATGGCTGGCCCTTGGAATCTACCAGGAATCTCGTCGGCCAGAATCCGCAGCTTGTGAATGCCAAGTCACCGCATCTCACAGCATCTACTTGTATCATACCCACCATCATTTTCGCGTTAGCCACATTTTAAGCCCAGCATTGATAGCGTCCAGTTCAGCATCGGTTGTGTTATGTTATAGTTTTCTTCCATCGGCTTTAGCTCATCATCTTGTTCGCGGTACATGGAAAAGAAAGGCCATCACTGGCGGATTGTCATATTCAAAAGCAAGCATGCAGTGCAGCAGCACCAGCAGCTCGCGCTCATCGATGGGAGGAGCCCCAAGGTTTCCGGAAAATTGTTCAGCAGGCTTGGATAGTTTTGATCCAAGGCCGATAGGATGGATATCAGGGGGGAGGAAAGTACATCAAACAGCATTTGGCATGCAGACCTTCTTTTTCTGCGCAGCAATAGCCGTACTCGCAAGGGTCCGTTCTGTCTACGCTGTCTTTGGCTCTTCGATTTGGCTCGCTCGTGAGGAAGGACGAGGACGACGGGGAGGAGGGGCGCGCGGGCAGGAGGGAGACCCGAACCAGCTTGCTTGCACCCACGCCGATCCCAAATGGCTTTGTATATTAGGAATCGCCGCCGTGGTGCACCCGGCTACCCACACCCACACACACACTCTCTCTCTAATAATGGAAACGAAATGAAATTCAACACCCTCTGCTGTTTTCGTTTTCCTACGTCCCGTAGATCTCGTACTCACGTATCCCCTCCCCCCCCCCTTTATCTACCTAAGTCAAAGTACAAGAATCCATCCATCCATCCCTCTATCCACCCGCCATACCCCACAAAGCCCTTACCCTCACCATCACCCTCACCCTCAACGTCCTCAATCCAAAGTCCGTCGGGTCAAGTCAAGTCAATCCAAGTTAGTCAGTCATGTACTCGTACAAATCACCCACCAACCAAACTAAAGTAAAGTAAAGTAAACCAAGTAACCAACCAACCAACAAAACAACCAACACAAGCGGACATTTCAGAATGACAAGACAAGACACATACATCTCATTCTATGCATGCTGACTTTCAGACTTTTTTTTTTCTTGTCCAAAGACGGAGGAGGGAAAAAGGAGACGGAGAAAGCGACGGAGGCGGGATGGAGATGGAGGCGGGGGGTGGGGGAGGGGAAGGGTTGGCAGGTGTGGCAAGGGGGGGAATGGGGAGAAGTATTCGTGGTAGGTGGATGGATGGCAGGGATGGATGTAGGGAGGGATAATGGTATGGTAGGAAAGGGGGGGGGGGGGGGGGGGGGGGGGGGTATGGTGGGGGGGGGGGGGGGGGGGGGGGGGGGGGGGGGCAGGTAAGTCTGAGAAGAAAGAAGGTTCCGGGAGTGTGGGGGTAGAGAGAGGTAGATAGCAAGGCTCCTTCGCAAATGGAAAGGCGAAGGTCGAGCACCTAGATATAAGGAAGGTAGCTGGGGATGTGGTTGTTAAGTTGAGACCCCGAGCAACCACTTCTTTCGACTTCAAAGGCAGGGAGGGTCAAAAGTTGAAAAATAGAACCCTTATGAGTTGTCCCGAAAAATGCGGCATTCCTACAGAGTCCTTATCAATGAAAAATGGATATAACCCAGACAAGGAAGCCAGCTCCAAATCCCTTGCTTTCGGTGTCGATCCGGCCAGAAGAAATCATTAAGATAATATACTGAATCCGCCCCGCAAAGCACCATGTATGGTATCCCCAAGTAGTAATTTTAAGCCATCTTATTGCCATCTGCGTCTAACTTGCCATTCTCTTTCATGGCTTTGACGGACCAGGGGAAATGTGCGACTGGGATGATGAAGAAACTGGAGTCTAGGGTCAGCTTGCGTTCCGTTGTCTTGATTTGCTGGATGAAAGAAAGACTTGCCTGTTCGAATCGTCCGCGATACCAGCCAACGCGTTATACCAAGCCAAGAATGCCGCGAGCAGCGCGAAAAAGCCGCCGGCTTTTATGATGGGTGGGTTGGGCATACCGGCGGCGTCGCGATGAAGGTAGCCGATGCCGAGCAGCATAAATGCCATGTCTAGGGTGAAGAAGAGGGAGAAGAAGGCGACGGTCGAGCGCAATGTGCAGAGCACGAGCAAAAACGTGAAGATGAACCAGCCCTGGAGATGTTCGGTCAGCAGTCACCCGAAAACGGCCTAGGAATATATATTTCAATATTGTCGACTTACCATCAGGTAAAGACCAAACTCGTCATAGAAAGCAGTGGGACCCGCAGTCATGAGTTGAGATTGGATGTCAAAGCCCCCCGGTGTGAGGATAATTGCGAATGAGATCCAGAAGCCTCCGTACGATGAGAGCGCAGTGGCACCAAAAGTGTTGCCCACAGCCATTTCCCTACACAGCGATCGTCAGCGTTGCATCGGAACCTCGGCATGGGGCGGACGTACCACATGCCAGCAAGCAATTGCACTAAGCCTCCGTATCCAAAAGCGATACCGACCACGAGATTGGGAGCGTCCAGCCCCCTGGTGCCCATGTTGATCAAGCCCAAGACGAAGGTGGTCAGGGCGAAGGCGGATAGGCCCAAAGGCGCCGGGTTGGCGAATCCACGGTCCCTGACCTGCTTGTAGAGACCCGGTTGGAACTCTCCTCCAAAGGCAGGCAAGCGCTCTCCGCCACTGGCAGTGTTGACATGAGCGAGGGGACCGTAGCCGAAGCGAGCGGCGGCTTTGGCGGTCTGATGTTCCTCGTGGGTCATGCCGCCGCTGCCGTTGGTCTCTTTGTCAAAGCTTTCGGGGGCGTTGCCGGTGAAATCGGTGTTGGGGCGAGTGGCCATGGTGATGGAGAGGAGATCTTCGAGAGACCAGGGGCTGTGGAAGTGGAGGTAAGGTCTATCGGAGGACTCAATTGCTCGACTTCAGGAGTAGAAAGGGGAAGGAAGAAGAATATAGAGTCTTGGGAAGGAGGACGGGGGGGGATGCACGTGGTATTCCAAAGAAATGGCAGCTGCAGAATTGACGCAGGGTCGATATTATATTGCAAGCAGTGTTTGAAAAGGAAAGGAAAGGAAAGGACGGGAAGATGCAGAACAAGCGGGAATGGCCCAAGTAATAAATGAAATGATGATGGATTCTCAACTGCGGAGAAAGGGAAGTATGCTTGGGGCTTGAATTCAATAGTAGAAGTAGTAATAATAATAAATCATACCGATTACCCTCACTAGTATTCATCACTTATCAACCCATCCCTCTCCAAAGAAGCATAATCTTAGCTCAAGTAACCATACTCTACCTCGGTATCGAGATGACTATATCAACTCACAAAGAAGGAAAGGAGGAGAATCATGGGGGAGCATAAAGGAGGGGAAGAGAATAACAATAACAATAATAAGGTATGGGTCGAGACTCAACAGTAGATTTGCTGCCGGACGGGTTGGGTAAGGTGCCGTTGATCAGACGAGCTCTTCTTCCAATCAAGATGCTTCCAGGTCAAGTGCTGTCATCTTGTTGGTTGAAAACGTCATGCAGCAAATGTCATGCGCTACGCACACCCATTTCCCCGTGGAGTAAGGTACTTTAGTCGTGTGGAAGTGGAAAGTAAATTATGAAGTAAGCTATACCTTAATACTGCCATTTTAGATTTCACGCTAAGTAATAATGAGGTTGGCGGAGATTATTACCATTTACCTTATTGTTTTACCCACGTAGAAAAAGGGAGATGCCGTATCTTCCGTTACGACTAACCTTTCCCCACTTCTCTCGGCAAATCAATAGAAATTACTCTGTAATTTAATATTACTTAACATCAATGTCCTTTCTTCTATTGTCGAGCTGCCACACCTGCACTCAAATCTTTTCCGCCTCAAAAATTCCCTCTACAACCCATCCTTTGTAAATTGATTGTGCAGCTGATCCCGCCAATTGGAGTGTTTCTGGAATCTCATGCACCCGGAGATTGCATGCACGGCGCTGATCATCTTGATATGCAACCCATGCAATCCTCTGCCCGCTGTACCAATCGTCAGCCTCCATTGCCAGCCTCGACCAACCAGCTTGCCTCCCAGTGATAAAATCCCTCGTCGCAAGCACTAGAACATGCATCAAGACTGGTGGGAAAGAGAACGGCAGCTTCGTTGCTCAGGGGCATGCAGGGCGTCCTCTGGCGCCATGAATCAGCGCTATGCAGGTCCTCTTTTGCTTGAACCTGATGGCAGGTAAAACCAAGGACCTGGCAACGAATATCTTGGACATGGCCTCTGAAGAATGAGGCTGTTCACCACAGTTTCCTCTTTAATTTTGGGGCTCATGGCCGAGCCTGCCGGTGTGGACGTTGAGCCCTTGCGAACCCGTATTGCGTTCTATCTGAGGACGTGAAGGCATTGCTCAAGAACAGGTACCAATAGGTACACGGGAGGAGAAAGCCCCGTTCTCCGTGTTTTTTCCTTGTGCAATTGGTGTCTATCTAGCTCTATGTTCTACGAACTATGTGTTCTTTGGCGGTAATTTCCGTACCAATACCGCATTTCAATTGTTCCTCGCTTCGTATGCTGCCGCGGAAAATCTTTTCAACGTCAATCCGTGCTTTGAGCCAGTGGCCCATTTCTTCAGTGACAGCGTATCATTCTTCGAGTATAAAAAGAATTGAGAAAGCCAGATGATGATAATAGAATTTGTATACCTATAGTCAGTCAACCTTACAACTATACAAAGCGGTGTCTACCCTTTCACCCGCAAGGTTCCGTCTTACGGCCGAAAGATGTTGATCTCAGCCGGGACCCATGATCCCTTGAAGCTATTATCGACGGAAGCAAGAATACTTGCCAAATCGCTGCTCTTCAATAGGTCAGATCTGGAACGCACTAAATCACATGCTGCAGAATCTCCGTCATGCGCGAACTCTTACATGCATGGCCCTGCATCCTGGCTAGTCCGAGGAGCCTCAGCATTCTAACGGCCATACGGGATCCACAAATCCCTCACATCCTGTGATTCTACTACTGCATGTTTGATTGCTTTTGTCGCCTAATCTTGCTTTCTTGTCGCCTTTGATTCACGTGGGCGTGGCTAGCCACCTGCAACGCTTATCCAAAGACGCTGATGGGATTATGCTGCATATAAGTGTGATTCCTCTGCTGCATTCCCTGTTCAGAGCAGGGGCTATATGTATTGATTATCCTATAATACACCCACGGAAAACCCATTTGAAGCATGATACGCTACAACTATTTTCTCACACTGCGCGACGAACAAAGTCAAGATCGTATGGCATCTCAGCACCCTATCAGTCAATACCTCGCTGCGATCGCTTCCTTGGGAATGTCTCTCCACGTCATTGAGGAATCAATCTTGCTGCAAGTAAATCCGCTGGACACTGGGTGGATTGCGACCGTTTGACAAAAGGAAATCGCACCGTTAAGCAACCAACACCATGCTCCATGCATACATCTACCTCGCAGTGCAGAGGACCCAGATTCTTCCGGACAGGCTGCTACCGGTAGCATATCGAAACCACGATCTGCCAAATGGCTCATCCACACCTCCAGCATCGATCCCTTCCAGTCCTCAATCTCCCAGAGTTCCCCAAACGCCTCAAGGAACCGGACATGTCCACCAGAAAGTCCAATCCACCCAAATAAATCCCCATAGCAAACGCTCCTTATACGAAAAACATACCTTACCATTCAGCAAATTCCCTACTCCCAACCCAACATACTCCCCTCATTCAACATACCCTCCCAACCAAAAAAGATATGCACCCACAGCTAAAGAACCATCACAGAAACCCTCGAGCAATTAACCCTCAGCGACGCCCGATCCAAAAACCCTACCTACCACTCTAATCCCCTGAACCTCTCCCCCCCTTCCTACCTCTATCCGGCCCCAGCAAATAAAATCAAACGGACCCCCCTTCCCTCCCTCGCTAAACCTCACCACCCCCCCCTCTCCTCCGCATCCCCCTAGACCATTCCCCAATCTACAATCCACCCCCTACGACCCCACCCCTCTACAACCAAGATGAAACGCATACAATGCGCTCTGCTACCATGTGCTTTTCATGATTGGTGGCTGGTGGGCGGGGGTATAGTGGGTGGGAGTGTGATAAGATGACATGGCACAAGGTAAGGTACGGTAAGATAAGGTCGAGAGGGGTATATGATTAACAGGGAGAGATACGGTGGGGAAAGGGGTAGGTAGAAGGGTAGGAAGGACGGAGACGGAGACGGAGACAGAGCGACGGAAAGGACGAGGGTAAAGGAGGTAGGACGTATCACGCATCATCAGAACAGCCAGCCAAAGCAGCAACGCCAGACTAGTCCGTGTAATCAGAACGAAAGCACGATGGCGTTTCTATCCATCTCCAAACCCATCCATATCTTCAACATCCCCTTCCTCTCCCTCCCCCCTTACCTCCCTATCTACCTCTCCCTTTCTCCCCTCCCTCCCCCTCCCTTTCACCCCTTCCTTAACAATCGCCCCAGCACCACCATGATACCTTACTTACTTACTACACGGTGCGGTGAGGTGAGGTGAGGTGAGATAAATAACATATCCTATTTCTACGAGTTACATACGTACGCACGCTACGCTACTTTACAGTGTGATGGATAGATGGATAGATGATGGATGGTGGGTTGTAGGGGGGAGCCGGGTTGGTGGAAGTGTGGGTGGGATAGGATGGGATGGGATGATATGATATGTGTGGGAAAGAAAGGTGGAGCGGGGAGGGGCGGGGAGGGGGAAGGAGATTGGGTATGAGGCTTGTGTGTACGAGGACTGATTGTATGTGTCGGGTTGGTGGAGTGTTTTGGTGAGGTATCTCAATGCCACAGTGCCGATTTGGTGAGGCCGGTTTGGTATACAGGTGGGAATATGTTTGTTAGATGGAATCATAATGTTTTTGGAAGGGAAGGGATGGCTGAGGGTTTATATATTCCATTTCTTTCTTGATAGGTAGCGAGCGGCTCTTTGCAATACGATACCTAGTCTAGAATAGAAGCGGACCGGTTGGCAAACACATAGAAGTGTAAAAGTATTTTCTTTCTCTGTTTCTTTTCTTCTTCTTTTTTGACGGGTCCTGTATAGCTTACAGCCCACCTCCTCCTATGCACGGGGTAATAAAAAAAAACACGCCGTCTCCAGCCCGACATGTCTCCTTCCATCTTATCTCATCCTTCTCAAATAACTCATGTGATGCTGAACCGCAAGCCAAGCCGGCTTTTAACTCGCCAGCTCAATATGGAGCTCAAAGTTTTCTCACGGTGTCATTCAAACAGACTCGGGCATCGGAAATCGTTTGCTATAAGCACATCTTCGGCACAACAGCAGCCATGGATGGTGAGGACTGAGTTGCAATTTGACATCCGTGCTATGAGAATGAGGTAGTAGGGCGCATGTGTAGGGTTCTGGTTGTGAAACACTTTTGTTTATGATATATATACTGTACATGGATGGGGTGAATGCCCGCTCGCTCCTTTGATACATTTGCTAACGCGAGGACTGCGGATGCTCAAGGGAAGACGCTGTAAGCTAGAAGTAAAATGGAAAAGGGCATAATGGCGGAAGATTATGTAACAATGCTAAAGTTCTCCATGGTCATATTGGTGTATGATTGATTGTGCGGCGCCGGCGTCAGGCTTTCCGAACTTGCCTTTCGTGAGTTCCGCAAAGGCAACGTCAAAGCGAGCACCAAATGCGTACGCAACTCCAAACTGGGATCCTTATCAATTGGAAGCGGAGGTGTAGGGGACAAGAGGACGTACCATGAGAAATGATATGAAGATGAGCGTGCCAAAAACAGCTATGAGCATGAAGACTGCAAGATTTTAGCGTTCCTTCTTCACAAAAACCTGATTGTGGTACCTACCCAGATCCGACTTGGACTCGGCTTCCGCCGCCTTGTCTTTAGCTTCCTTTGACGTCGGGTCTATTGGGACCGCTGGCCCTTGAATGATAGCCTTGGGATCTTGAGAAGGGTATATCGTTTCGATGAATTGCTCGATCTGTTCGCGCAATCAGCTCGAGAGTCTCCTCGAAGAGCATTATGTGTCACTCACTTTACCACAGGTGATGCTGATCTTAAGGAAGTTGGGATCTCTAGGAGTGTTCTTTTTGTGGATCTTCCTCGTATACTCCCGAAAGACCTCGCAGACAAGCTTCAAATTCTGGGTTGATTGCATCATGATCCGACAAGCCTGACCTTTGCTGATTTTGATATTCTTTTCGAAGACTTTGGGGTTTCGGAAGACTAGTTCCAGTGTTGCTATTGCCATCGATTGCGGTATGGCTGCGAAGTTGAAGACGGACTGTTCTTTGAGCCCGGCGAGGTAGAAAAGGCATTGATCGGCGTGATTGAGGGAATTGAGAACCATCTCCGAGCTACAATTCAGAGCTGCTTCCTTGTTCTCTGGCTTGCAAAGATCCTCGAACTTGTCAACGTATTTTGACCAAATCTCCTTAGGCCAGAACGTTCGCTTATCGTCGACATCCTCTTTGATGTCACGGATGATGTTTGTCTTTTGCAGAAAAAGACCCATTGATTCTTGGAGCTGGGGCCGTTGTAACAATACCGGATTGGCTAGACCACTTTCGACGAACAGACGAGTGAGACCATTGCCTACGAGACCCGCAACGTAATGACAATAGAGGTCATAGTCTTTGATTGTTTTCACAGCGTTGACATTATTCTCCGACTTCTGACAGAAATCGGCCATACCATTTCCCATCTTTAGCGTGATGTCATTTATGATTTCGCGGTACGCTGGTTTGATTTTCCTAAATTCCTCCGTCACATTTTGGAATTGGACGAGCAGCTCCCTGTCCTTCTCCTCTGGGCCAGAACCATTGTAATTCCACCCTTCCTTCGCCGTGATCTTGTGAAAGTCCCTCAGCAATGGAATCTTGTCGCCAAGAGAAAGGGTCATGTCATCTTCGATGGTATCGAGTCCTCGTAGTATGAGATAGAAGACAGCGACTGGCACGAGCAATTCGGGGTGTAGTTCTTGAATGACAGCGCTGAAGCTCCGGCTAGTCAGGTCAAGAAATTCGAAGCAAATCTTTAAAGACGGCGCCTCTTGATCTGGTCTTCGCTCGTGGACTGCTTGATGCCATGTTTGCCTACCAAGCCATTAGATCTCAATGCCCAGATATTGAGCTTGTGGCTTACCATTGGATTATGTCTCTCAGCTCTCCAATATGTATAGCGTAGTAGAGAATGTCGGTTGTCTTCACCATGTTGAATCGAGAGAAGTGGTCGGATAGAGAGAGTCTGATGAGGGCGCAAGTCAGTGATCGATGAGTGACCCAAAAAGACTGGAGATTCAAAAGATTGAAGATCTTCCTCGAACAAGAAAGACGTCTGTCATAGAGAGGAGGATAGGACGTCAAAAAGAACTTGAAGAGCGCCAATAAAAGTCCTTCCCTCGTCCGCAAGAATCGGAGACCCTCGAGTTGACGCGCCAAGCAGCGGATTTTATAAAAAATTCCGATTTGCCGATCTCAAATCAAAATCATTAACACAAGGCAACGAGCAGAGCAGCCTCAAACTACTTTAGGAATGATGCTAGTGCACACCATCGGCTTTCTTAACGTTTCTTTGTAGAATAGCGCCTCCGCGACCATCTCATACCCAAGATCTGCGTCCTACGGAGACCACAACAGTGTTGACCCTACAAAGTCTCCAAGGTCAACCGCCATTATGGTGGTAGACACAACATACTACGATGCGCTTGGGGTCTCTCCAAAAGCATCAGAATTAGAAGTCAAGAAGGCTTATCGAAAGCTTGCCATAACTACACATCCCGACAAGAATCCTGGGGACGAAACTGCTCATGCCCGCTTCCAAGCTATCGGTGAAGCTTACCAAGTCCTTAGCAATCAAGAGCTACGGCAACGATATGACAAATTTGGCAAGGAAGAGGCTGTGCCTGGAGGTGGTTTCGAAGATCCTGCCGAGTTCTTTGGTATGATATTTGGCGGGGAGGCTTTCGTGGATCTGATAGGAGAGCTCTCGCTCATGAAAGATCTTACGAAGACAATGGATATCACAGCAAAGCAGATGGAAGAGGAAGAGGCCGCGGAGTCGGCAAATGCGAAGCTGCAAGCAAAAGAGGGCAAGGAAGCAGCGGCAGATATAGGAAGCTCAGGAGTAGCAGACTCCTCAGCGTCTGACCTTAAGCCACCCACGAGTGACGCTTCTCCCTCAGCTTCTGGTACCTCAACTCCCACTCCTCGCCGCCGTATGGGTCAACAAGCTATAATGGACAAGTCAGAGGAAGACGCCCGTATGGATGCAGCTGGCCTTACTCCAGAAGAAAAGGAGCTGCGGCGCAAAGAGAGGAAGAAAGGATTGTCGAAAGAACAGAGGGAAGAGCTGGCTGCTTACGAGGCCGAGCGAAAACGTATACGAGATGAGCGTGTCGAGACACTCGCCAAAAAGCTGCTCGACCGTATCAGTATATGGACGGAGACCGATAAGGGTAACGATGTGACGAAGGCTTTCACAGAGAAGACACGATTAGAAGTGGAGAATCTGAAGATGGAATCATTCGGTCTCGAAATCTTACACGCTGTGGGCCTGACATATATGCAAAAGGCAACCTCCTTCCTTAAGTCACAGAAATTTCTCGGCATCTCGGGTTTCTTTTCTAGGTTAAAGGACAAAGGTACCCTTGCAAAAGACACTTGGAACACGATCAGTACAGCGATCGATGCTCAAATAACAATGGAGGAGATGGCAAAGATGGAGGAGAAAGGCGGAGAAGACTGGACGGATGAGAAGAAGGCAGAGTACGAAAGGAGGGTGACTGGGAAGATTTTGGCAGCGGCGTGGAAAGGGTCCAGATTCGAGATCCAGAGCGTACTAAGAGATGTCTGCGATAAGGTGCTGAACGATAAGAGTGTCAAGATGGAAAAACGAGTCGAACGAGCGCAAGCACTGGTCATTTGTGGCACTGTTTATCAGAATGTGTGCATTTTATTCCTAATCTTTCATCGACGTTCTTCATACAGCTAACGATTTCCAGGCCCAACGAGATCCAGACGAAGAAGGTGACTATATGGCCTTTGAGCAACTCATGGCCGATGCGGCAATCAAGAAAGACAAGAAGAGTGAGAAGAAGGACAAGAAAGAGGCGAAGAAAGCCGACGTTGCTACGTCTTCACCTCACCATTCACACGAGAAATCAAGCACAGCACCAAGCACATGAACCACGAAGATATCCCAGACCATAATTACCGAACCCATTCACGAACAGCATTCTCAATGGCGTGCCATTCAGGGTATGCCTCATATAAAGCGAACTCTTTAGACGCCCAACGCCCCCGGGGCTGGGAATACCATATTCCCAAACAATGATCTAGTACGATAATTTGATCCATTCCTTCGTCCACATCCAACCTCTGTCCCAGAAGTAGACACGTAACAACTCATCTCCCATCCCCCCCACCCATCCCAATCCCCTGCCCAGCATCAACAACCCTCCTCAACTCCGCCATCTGCCTCTCATAAACCTCAACCAACTCCTCCAACCTCTTCCCCTCGCCCCTCAGCTCTCCCCCCTCCTCCCCCCCAACCTCCATCCCCTCAATCCTCAACATCAACCCCTGCCCCTCCCTCCCCTCCCCCCCCTCCCGATCCCACGTCGGCGCCATCCCAACCTCCGTCCCCGTAACCGCCCAATCAGACACCATACTCCGCGCACACTCCACTCTTGTCCCCGTACCGTCCATATCCAGTAAGACATAGCGCTCCCTCACTTTCCCACCGCCGACACTTTCACTACCACGACCAGCCGTCCCATCTCGAGGACTTGATCTCGGCGAAGAAGGAGAGGTGGGGTGGGATGGTTGCTGGTGCTGGAGCACGAGGAGGGCGGCGGAGGTGATGGGGTCGTGGTCTGGGGCGTCGTCGCTGAAGATGTAGTGGGTTGTTGGGTGGTGGGTTGTTGGGGTGGTGGGGGTGGAGAGGAGGGTGAAGAAGGGTTGGAAGGTTGGGGGGTGGGGTGGTGTGGGGGGTGAGGGGGGGTGGTATTGGTCTTTGTTGTTGTTGTTGTTGGAGGAGGAAGAAGGGTCTGTTGTTGAGGGGTTGGAGAGGGGGGAGGGGAGGAGGGTTGGGGCGCTTGGTGGGGGGTGGAGGGGTTGGGATGACATGTTGAGACAGTTTAGTTGGTGGGTGCTACATTGTTTGTTGGTTGGTTGGGTGGAGAGTGTGTGTGGGGATATATATATGTGCTGTGAGTAGGTGTGCTCGTTGTTGATGGACACGAGATGCTACGCGTGGTTTCGGTTTCGGTTTCGTCTGGATTTGAATTTCCTGATCTACCAAGGTACGCCTCCATACTATATTGGGTATCGACAAAACAACGCCAGATGCTATGCTATCAATCCAAACTTTCTTTCTCTGATGCAGGGATAAGGCCTGAGTCTTGTAGTCATTCACTTTGCTTCCATTCGAATTCTGCAGAATGGTCAGTCGCTACTCGTGTTGGCGGAGGAGAAAGCCTTACTTTGTCTGCACATTGGGCACAGTCCTTTTGATGAATCTTGCTGAATCCAGGTGAGGAGGCAGTGCTAATCAAATTCAGCATCATCCGCCAGAGCCATCGTGTACGAGTAGCTTCGTACCATATGGAAGGAGTGTCCACATTTGCCAATCACTGTAGTCGATTTTAGTACTGAGTTGTCCCGGCTACGGTTTTCTAGAATAACTCACGCAATGTGCAGTCATCACCCGGGTATTTGCAGGTTGGACAGGTACCGTCAAATTGGACTCGGCATATACCACAGACATCGTCCTCTGGCATATCCCATCGCCAAGAGGCCACCGCGTTCCATTCTTTTATGGTGACCTTCATGATGCCTGCTGACAAAGACTTTGAGATCTAGAGGAAAGCTGAGGCGTCAGTTCTCTGTCTATAGTCTTTGAAAAAGCTGATCCCTCACTTGATGATGGTCCTATCATTATCGCGATAAGGAGCTCCCCCTGCTAGCGTCATTTTAGGAGGTAAGCACGCGAGGACCCTGGTTTCCGAGTTGATGCGAACGCTTCCTTCGAACCAGGGAAGCTGCACTTCTTTTCAATTCCTGCATTGTCAAGTTCTACAAAACTGTCATTTGTTTTTCCGGATATGAGAGTAACGACCGAGTGTCGTTGAGCATGGCATCTCAAGCACGAGCACGACTGCCTTCACTTAAACTCTCCGACGGTCTCTTCAGCTTCAGTCCTGCTGCTCTACGCCGCCCATTTTCAATGTCTCAACGTCGTCACGAGTCTTTTAAATCTTACATTGTCACGCCAAAAGAGCTTGCCGATGCTCTGACAAAAAACGTGCCTACCAAGATCTCCACAGCACCACGAGTAGTTCCAATTTGTGCTTCTTGGTTTCTACCCAACGACCCGGACGGCCGTACAGGCCGCAGTGTATTTGAACAGCAACGAATTCCTTCCGCCCGCTTCTTCGATCTTGACGCCGTCAAAGACCATGACTCCAAGTATCCACACATGCTGCCCACAGCCGAAGGTTTTGCCAAGGCGATGCAAGACATTGGAATCAGGAAGGATGACGAGGTTGTGATCTACGACACAAAAGAGCTTGGAATATTCAGTGCACCTCGTGTAGGATGGACGTTCAAGGTCTTCGGTCACCCATCCGTCCACCTTCTCAACAACTTCCGGTTGTGGGTTGAGCAAGGCTATCCCACAGAAAGCGGAGAGGTGGCGGCTGTAGTCAAGGATCCGATTCATTACCCAACGGCCCAAATCGATCCAGCGAAGATAGTGAAGTTTGCCGAGGTCAAAGATATCGCGAAAGATTATGGCAAAGAGGGAGCGGAAGGAATCCAGATACTGGATGCAAGACCCTCGGGTCGATGGGCGGGTACCTCGCCTGAGCCAAGGCCCGGCTTATCAAGCGGCCACATACCAGGTAGCATAAGTATCCCGCACTCAGAGCTACTCGATCCTAAGACTGGGGCCCTTCTTCCGGGCGAAGAATTGAGGCGGGTTTTTGAGTCAAAGGGAGTTGATCCAGAGAAACCAATTATCAGTAGCTGTGGTACGGGCGTAACCGCTGCCGTGGTTGATGCCGCTCTTGGAGAAGCCGATTTCGGCCATGCCAATGACAGAAGGTTGTACGATGGCAGCTGGACGTAAGAAAACAGGCCTAACTCCCACATCGCTACTCTAGTGCTGACAGGAAAGCAGTGAATGGGCGCAACGTGTCGCAGAGAGAGATCGTTTGATCAGTAAGGAAACCTCTTGAATTGGGTGCGTACAGAATGCAGCACGAGGCATTACTGCGGAGTAGTAGCTTGCATATATTTTGACTTGAGGTCCGATACCCCTGATAGCTAGTATACTTCTTAGGCAAGTGCAGAGCACATATGATCTTCAACATTCGATCTCACCCCGCAAACTCCGTTTGGGCTCATTGCGCATATTGCTGTGGCTTTTACGAGTAGCCACTTCTCCTACTTGATTTCTTCTGTCGCATGGTTCATGGCTACTTATAGATTTTTAGTATAAGCGTTGGCTGGATACTCAGGTAGTATTAAATGATTTCCGGTCGCCCCTTTGGCTGTGGCGGATCTATGGTTCTTGGTCCTTTGTGCACTCAACCAGGCGTCATCTATCGAGAAACGGCTGGGGCGTCTTCTGCGATGAGAAAACCTGAACTTTGTGAGGTTGGTCTTGGCTTCCCTCTTCAAGCAGTATCAGCCCCGGAGATATAGCCGGCCGTGCATACGACTTTCCAACAGCTTTTTCACGCGTCACGGGGAGAAGACTTCTGGCGGAAGACTTGCTGTTGCTTTCGACAAGATCGCCAGCAGGCAAGCTTCGGTCTGAGCCTGTCGAATGAGTCTCTCGGAAGCCATCGATATGGTGCTCAGTGCTGGTAGCGGATACATGAGCTTGTGTAGATTTCTCAATGCCGTCCGCAGCGTCCGCAGCTGATGACTTATTCGTAGCAGCGTTGACTCCTGGCGCAATCCTCTTCCTCTGTCTATTATGCGGAGCTGTGGTCATTATGGAACTTGGAGCACTATCTTCTTGAGCTGTGGCTACCTTACTCATAAAAAGTTTGAGATTTGCAATTGAGTCAACATTAGCGCAATGCCAAGAACATAGAAAGGCTTAGCTCCCGCCTCTTATTAACATTTCTCCATTACTAGCCCACTGTGAAGGAGTGAGACCCTCGGATGTCACTAAAGGTACAGCCTCTTTCTCTCTCTCTCTTTCTCTTGCTTCATTCTCTTGCTTCATGTCACCACTTTAACCACCCCACTCCCCCATTTTTTCTTCCTCGCTCGATTTTCTTCATCTTCAAATCTCCATGTTAGCGAAAGTATCTGATATGAGCCTCTTGAGAAATCGAGAGGCTGGATCGTCTTCCGAACATGTATGAACGTCCTCATTTGCAAGGAATACTTGTCCTAGGTGTGTGCTTCGCAACAAGTCACCACGCACAGCGCTGTCAGCCATCCGTCACTCTGTCATGGAAAGAGGTCATGCTGACTAGCGGGCCAGGTCCTTCAGCTGGGCCTACATCAACAATGACCCGATCTCCTTGAGACTACGAACAGTATCTTACATTCTGCAATTGTCGCCCAAATGGAGAATCCAATCTGCGTCATAGACGCCAACACATTCGTCGACCACGTTCAGGATATCAAGAAATGGATCTACCGTGGTCAGCTGCGCCTCGTCGTGCCGTTATGCAGTAGGTTAACGTCCAGCCTACGATCTGGTCAGCTTTACTAAGTCACTCTAGCGATCGAACAAGTCGAGCAGCTCTACCTAAAGTCTGTAGAGCCAAAACCGACAGTACAGGAAGCCCCTCGAACTCGATCCTCGGGCAAGCCACCAAAGAAAGAATACCCAGCATTCGACATCAATCCCCGTGTGGCGCGGGAATACATTGGAAGACTGAAAAACAGGAAAGAACAAGACGCTGAATCAGAGCAGCGAGTATTCTTTCAGGAAAAGGAAAACCATGACGCTGTGCGTTTTCAAGGGCCAAATGATGACTACACACCATGGAAAGATCTCGATTTAGAAGAGGAAAAGCCCGAGTCCATTGAAGGGCCACCTACATCGTGGGCAGAAGCTTTGCGAAGGAAGCAAAATCTGGCCAATGGGATATCCGACAAATCAGCGTCAAAAGGTCAGTAGTGTCCCGATTCAGATATTACATGATGCTTACTTTCATTTTCTAGCACCCACGAAACCAAAGCTGGTAGCTCGAGCCGCTGGGAGCGAGACGTCTCCGTGGAAGATCAAAAAGGACGCCCCAAAGTTATCAGTAAAGGATGTCCCCAAAGCGTTACGCAAACTGATGAGTTGTGCTCTCTGGTATCTGCACGAGAGTATCGAGCGCAATGATGCGAGTCAGCTGTTCCTCCTCAGCGATCAGACTGAGACGCGTTTCGTCGCTCAGAAGCTCAACATACTTGCTCGTGCGCCCAAAGAAGTTGCCGCTGCAATCGCAAGCCTGACGACTAGGACTGACCTTGACACCTTTGGGGAGCTTGAGCAAGAATTTGGTGTCCAGCAGAAAAGTGCTACTCGCGCCACAAAAGAGGCCGAAGAAATCGTTGGAGAAATAGGTGTTTCAGAGTGCGCTAATGAAGATTTGTCCAAGGATGAGGATGCTATGAACAACTCTCTCTCCAGCGAAGGGACAGCGAACACGGATGCCAGCAGCATTGTGCATGAGCAAGACCTTGAAAAGCAGAGCTTTGAGCCGAGCGGAGAGGAGATTCCGATAAATAGCGATGGTGGCGAGAATAAAGTCCAGGAGCCAGAATTGATCGCAAAGTCCGCAACTTTGGCAGCAGTGGACATCTCAAAAGAGTCTGCCGAGAGCGTTGAAGCGACGAAGGGCCTGGCAGACAGCATCATCCGGCAGGATTCTGAGAAGCGCCTAAGTGAATCGATCAATGGTCTCAACCTCGACAGTATTGAGAGCCAAAGCAGCCTAGCCGATCCAGCAGCCTTCAAAGATCCTGCGTTGTGCTCGCTGCCAGAATCCCCTTTGCCTCCACTCCAGAACGTTGAATCTGGTCAGCCTGTCCCGGAAGCTCAGACTCTTAATGACACCTCTCAGTCAGAACATACCATCACTACCTCTGCGTCCAATTTGAAAGCCACACAAGAGCCGGAAGACAGCGATGAAGAGGTAGTCGTCTTCATACCACAGCCGAAGCGCTTGTCTGCGCAGCAGAAACTCACCCAACAAAGCTCCCGACCTTCGACACCAAAGGAACAATCCCAGCAGAAGCCTGCCGGGCAGAGTCCACAAGTATCATTGATCAAAGCTCAACCAAAAGGGAAAGCACCATCACACAGTCCAACTCCATCCGTTGTTGTTCAAGGGTCTTCGCTCCCTATCAATTCTCCCACAGTCATAGACCCAGATGCCTTTGGGCGTGACTCCCGCGTCAATCTCAACGCCAGTCCTCGACCTCCACATAACCCCAACGGGCCTCCCCATCACCGATTCCGAGGCAATACGCAAAATGCTCAACTTGGGCAGGTTGCTCGTGACTCATCTCGGCAGCTCCCCCGAACGAGCCCACCGCGTAGTACTCAGGAGCATCCGCGACGTCTCACTCCTAATCCTGGGCTGGGACCGAAGAATGCTTCAAATCATCGACGCCAGATATCAGGAGCCAGATCCGGAAGAGTGCAAGCGCCCCAGGCTGAACAAGTGATGTCTCAAGATGTTGGGTCTAAAGCACCTGCGGCAGCAGTACTTTCAAATTCAGAAATCCATGAATCCCGAATGGTAGCACCCACGAACTTCGTGCCTCAGAACACTCCTCCAACATCACAGCTGGAATCTGATGGCTATCAACCTGGAGATTTTGGAGCTACAGAGTTTTTGCCCAGGTCCGCCATGCCAAGCGCACAGTTGACGCCCAGTTCCTCCCAACCTAGAGTCTATGAAGCGGGCGAGTTCGTTCCCAGGCCTCCAAGGCCAGTACGAGAATCTAAGCCACGAGCACCAAAGCCCAAAGTCTTTGAGGCCGCCGAATTCGTGCCAAGGGATTTCGTACCTAGGACGGCCGTGCCTCGACTAGAATCCAAACAGTATTTGCCAGAGCCCGATTCAATCGAGCCGAGACCGTCGATTAATGATGTGGACTACGTGCTGAAGTCGGGATCGACTAGAGCATCGGCACGAGGCCGGGGACGACTATGGACACCTACATAAAGAGTGGTGATACTTGGAACAGTATCACGGCACTGGTAATGTTGGACATACACCGATGGACATATCAGCCGAAGCTACGCGTGGAATTCTATGACCAGCAAGCGGGAATGGCACTAGGACGACGACGAAAACGACGGAGAAAGCGAAGAGGCAGATAGGTGGAGATGAATTCGAGGAGTGCAGCAGATGCTACAACGTCTTTCTACAAAGAAGAGTATGCAACATCTGGAGAACAGATTGTGAGGGTGGAAAGCTGTAGGGTGAGGGAATGTTAGAATGTCAACCAATGCTTTTGTGCGGTGATTTTCTGCGGTATCTTGTCGTTTGGCGCGTATGCAGATCAGATTGAAGGAATGAAAAAGTTTTGTTTTCGAGTCGTCCGTGATCGGTCATGTGCTCCATGATATCGCCATACGCTTATTTACTTGGACCCAAGAGATGCAGGTCATAGATTGAATATTGTTGAGCATCGTAAACCGCCTAATCGTCTCTTCCCACGGCATCGAGATTACGAAACAGAGATCAACGATTGGAAAATAGAATATATACTAAAGGCAGCACCCAGAGTGAAGAGTAGCCATATGTAAAATAACAGCGCATATACCATAAACATCAAAAGGGGTATCTCCCACGCCCAACCAAAAAAATAAAAAAATACTAACACCATCAAGCTCCCCAAAACCCCCCCAAAATCACCCCGAACATCACCCTCCTTCCCCTCCCTACACCAATCTTCCCCTCTCAGCCAACGCACACACTCAGCCACCCTCCCCCCATCAACCCCCCGACTGCCCCACCCCCCCAAAGAAAGAAAACGCCTGCAGATAATGCCCGAGATTCTGCATGCTGCCCCGATTCCCGGGGACGTTGCCCGGCAAGTCGGATCTAGGGTCGGGGGGCCTCATGGCGTTGAGGATCTTGGAGGGGCTGGAGGGACGGGAGAGGTCTGTGGTTGTTGTTGTTGCTTGCGAGGGGGATTGCGGGGGTGGGGGCGGCGAACCTTGGTGTTGGGGAGCTTTGTCGTCGTCGGAGTCGTTGTCGAGGGAGGAGTCATCGTTGCTGTCGTCTATGCCGTCGATGGAGATGTCGCTATCGCTGTGTCGTTGGTCATGGAGGCTGGGCGGGTGGCGGTCGAGATTCCGATTTTCGTTCACAAGGTCCGATATTGCTGCGTCAATACCATCGTCTTCATCTTTTTCCGTCACGTCTAGGATGTCCATCGCCGTAGTCCCGTCAAGCTCATCCGACGCCATGAGGTCGCCAATCTCTGCAAATGGCGTTTGCACCTCGGTGGGAGGGCCCCATTTCGAATAGTCAGGCGTCTCTAATCCTCCATCTAGACTTCCTGTATTACCTAAACTTCGCTCAAAAGGATTGCCGCTGGTGAAAGGACTTGGACTTAGTAGACCCTGACCTTGTCCCAGTATCGAATCGTCAATGTCGTCGGGTGCTAGAACGCGGGCACCCAGATTCTCTGGTGTTGGGGCACGGGCTTGACGGTCAAGCGCTTCTTTCCCGCAAGCTATGAGAGATTCGGTCTGCTCGAGACAGCGTTTGATGGACTGATTGAGCTTTTGGCCATCAAGGAGGAGGGCGCGGTGGGCGCCGAGGTCAAGTTCGCGCAGTTTGGGGTCTTGGAAGCGAGTTCGGCGCGCTCGGGAGGTAGGGGATGATGGGCGTGAGCTGGCGGTGGCGGGGGAAGAAATGTCGGATGAACCGTTTTCTTCATCTTCTTCTTCGTTGTCAGAGTCTAGTGGTGAGGTGCCATTGGCTAAATCTTCAGCGCCTCCAGATAAAAATGACATCTTTTCTGAGGCAGAGCGGGACGCATCCAGCATTGACAGGCCTCCAGAACGGCTCAGCCGGCGGAAACGACGTAGCTCGGCGTTCTGCTTGCGCATCTCGCGCTCGAGGGTCCGATTTATAGCCAAGAGCGATGAGTTGCTGATTTCCAGATCGAGCACCTTTCGCTCACGGCGAGCCTTGGCAGCTAATTCGTTCATCTGATCAATTTTGCTCTCGCCAGCAGCCGAGGGTCTTGTTGGGCTTTGTGGCTGCACTGAGGACTGAGTCGAGGGGACTTCTTGGGTGGCAGCTGGCGGATTTACACTGTGTGGTAGAGCGCCATTCGAGCTTGTCATAGAAGTGGTCCTAGCTCGTTCAGCTGGTATTGGACTGGTATTTGAGAATGTTGTGCTTGCTCTTCGATGTGGACTTGGCCCCGCTGACTGCACGCTGGACGACCTTGAATGTGAAGCGACACGAGGTTGTTTGGGCGAGCTCATGCTTGATCTTCGTGCAATATCCGTTGTACCAAAAGCTATCTCTGGTGGCTTGATCTCAGTGCCACCGTTTGAGACCAATCTTGTGTGACGTCGAGGTGAAGGCTTGTTGACAGAAGACTTGCGAGGTAGAACTTCCTCCCTGAGTGGAGAAGCTGCCCTTGGAGGGCTGGAAGCCACATGTGCGCTATAGATGGTCTGAAGTGGTGGCCTTTGAGAGGAGACACCGTTTGAAATTCTAGGCAGTTTCGAATCAGGGGAGCAATCATTGGCGTAAAAAAATTTAGGCCTTGACTCGTCAATGGAAGGGCCGTTGCTCATAGATGAAGACCTTCCGTTTGAGACACTCCCATCTTTCGACTGCTCGTGTCCTGGCAGCTGCTCCTTTGACAGCGATCTGCCCGCTGTAGGCCTTGATGGCAGACTTGCTTTGACGTCGTTCGCATATACAAACATGGGCAAGCTCTCAGGGCTCGTTGTCCTCATTGCTGAATCTTTTCGCTCTAAGAAAGACGGTCTGGACGAGATGGAGGACCCAAACCCATCGCTGATCACACTTGATGCCCTTGACCTCCGCCGAGATGTTGAGATTCTTAGACCCAGCCCACTCGCAGCCCGCGCGTCTTCAGTGGGTTTCCGCCTCTCCCGGGAAGAGGCCGGTTTCGAATCGCTGATGGTTCCATTTGGAGCTCCACTCGGCGTGGATGACGCGCTTTCAACTCTTGCCTTCCTAGACCCTGACCGAGGTGTGATGTTGGAGCTCAGGAAAGCCTTGACTGGTGTTGCGACGTCCTCAGGCAGTTCGCTATTCTCGACCTTCAACCCATCCACGCAGTCTTCTCTCCGACGGACAGCGGACCCATTGGTGACCGAAGGTGCTGTTGTCCTTGCCACACCATTTCCATGCCCAGCCCACTTGGGTGATTGTGTAGTCGTGTTTGCGATTGGTCGGCGGCTGGAGGTGCCATTTAGTTTCTCGGAGCTCATCGTTGCAGCGCCATGTCGAGTAAGGGTCGCTGAATAGCTTTGTGGGGAATAGACCATCTCATATTTGATGGCAATTCTGTATGATAGCGCTTTACACGGACAAAGTTGATGAGATCATTGAATTTGAAGCCAGCACGTATTGAATGTTGATGGCGTCGCAGAGACTCCGGGAGCCAACCCTAGCAACACACTAGCGCCCTATAAAAAAGGTTTAATGACGACATCCATCGTCGTCGAAGCATCCCAATAACGCATCTACAAGTAGTGCACCTCTACAGATCAATTTCTCAACAAATTTGTGTAAACTATCATGGGCTTGAATTGCATGGTAATCAGATAAGAGCAGTGTCGCCTGCAACTCAGTACAAGATCAACATTTGGCTCGCGAATTCTTGATCGAGGGATTGTCCGGGTTGTGAGCGCTATCTCTTTCCCCTTTTCTCATTGCGTCTGATGAACTTCATTGTAGCTAGGACGTCAGATGCTATCAACCCGCTATGGTCTGAAGAGATTACTCCAGTGGCTTCTGCAGCTCTTCATCTCTTACCTGCCCAATAACCGTTTGTACCGTCACGCTTTCTTACTCTGAGCTTGGCCTCAACCTTTGGACTTCCAAAAAGAATGCGCTCTCTTTACCATCGGGCCAAGGCGCATACTTATCGACAAGGTAACACATATTCTCGTACGCCCTGTTTTCAAATTGTGATCAGCGAGAACTCCATGCTACTTAGAATTATCTAAATTCGATTGTTTTCTTCTCAACTCAAGCTGAGATCTTCTCAATTCATGTTGAGAATGGACAAGTTGAGGATCAAATAAGGCCACTTACATTTGCCGAACGCTCCTCCCTTGAAGCATGTGGTTGACGGAGTAGACAACATCATAATATGTCGAATACAAACGGTTGCGATCATCCCACTCATCTGCGGGTTCACTCATGCCATAATTCCTCAGGTAGGTCTCAGTGTAGACCTTCGAATTCACCTTGTTATATGGACATCGCCAATCCCCTATCTCCATTTCGTGATGGGCATAGTAAGATCCAGCATCAAATATGATGATGTCCCCTGTCTCATCTGACGTGCCAGTGTTCCCTTCCCATAGGTCTCCATGAATCAAGCACGGCTTGACAGTTCGACCCTCTGTTTCCAGAGCTCCAACCAACCTGGGGATGACATGAGAGACTAATCTCGCACCAGTATTCTCAAGCTCTGGCCACGATCCGTTGGTCTTGACGTCTTCCGCCATGACGTGTACCATGAGCTTCGCAAGAAACGAAGTCCAGCTGCTGTCCCATTCTGTAGCCTGCGGCGTTCGGCCGTTACAGGTTCGTACATGAAATCCGAACTTCCCAGTAGGAGATACGCTCTTCTCATGCAACTCAATTATCCGGTCACAGAGACGATCGGGATCTGGGTCTCTGTTACTCATTTCTACGAATTCGCAGAGGAAGAAATAAGTTGCTGGATCCTTCGTCTTGAACCCGCCGCGCGCAAGCGGCTTCGGAATCGCAGCCGGTATGGTCTTGTATAGCTCCGTCATAGCCCAATATTCGCCCTCCATCATGGCTTGTCCAGCATCTTCTGTCGCGCATTTCAAGAAGAACTTCTTGAGCGTGCCATCGGCCAACTCGGTAGTGATACAAGCTGTGATGGTCCATTTGGAAAATCCATACTTATGGGCAGACAGAACCTTGGTGCCTTCAGGAAGATGGGCAATGACATTTTCGTCTACTGGAAAATTTTCCGGTATTGCAATCGAGGTGGCTGATTCTGGGCGATGAAGGATGTGCACAGTGTTGCTCATCTTGATTCAGCAATTGCTGTGTTATTGAATTGCCAGGGCCCAGAGCTGTTGATGGTCCGCCCCAATCACCCAAGTATTAGTCCAAGTTGACAGTCAAGGTACTTATGGGGTCGTGTGTCATGTAGATAGCTGGTCTACACTAGAACTCAGAAGTGAACTCAATCTAGGTAGTCGAGGTGGTACAAGTGCAGGCTAGTAGCGGCGTAAATATCTGAGCACGATAGGCGTATTTTAATGTCGAACAAAAAATTTCCTTCAATCGGCATTCCCCAAGAATGAGACCGTTGAATCATGCTTTCGACGATGAATGTTTACGGAGGAAAACCTATATACTATCATTCTTAGTATGGAGGGAGGTATGGATGGATTAGATTTCCATGGCCTGTTCACAAGCAGCTGAACCGTTTGAATGTTCAACCAACTGCAAACCGTGTATCAAGCCTCGATTCGTGAATGATGCGGAAAAAGGGGTGGCGTGGAGGCACGAGAGGGAAGCAAAGACTACCAGAGCTTGCAAGGAAGACAACGCTGGAGTTGTGGGTTTGGAAGAATAGGATGAGATGCTTGAAGGAACCAGTGAGGAAAAGTCGTCAAAGGATGTGACACTTGCTGCGACTTCTGCCTAGCTGCAACGAAGCCGTAAGGCATCAGTCGTGCTTCGGATGGGACTCGAAGCGTAATTCTACCCTGTAAGCCAAGGTAATGATTGTATCGCCGAAGCTACTGGATGTTAGTTCAACTCGATCACAATCGCGAAAGCTCTGAGGAGCGTTACGTGGGTGGATCTGAGTCTCAACTGTGGTAGACTATCCTTAGAATAGATCCAGCCGAATCATGATTCGTCTGATTGTCACATTTGCGTCTCATCTGTGTTATGGTAAGCCAGACACTTCGAGTAGTACCTATCCACGTCTACTGATTTATCCATGCACAAGTATCGAAACGCAGAGATCGAGGCCCGCATATGCTGCCGAGGCATCTTGTTTGTCGAGTCCCATGGTTTCAAGCGCCCTCCCAGATGTTATTTCCCTCAACAAGCAGGAAATCCAAGTTCCCCATGTCGAAATTAAAAAGTGGGTCATCAATTTTTGCAATCTCCACCAGCTGCAACGGTCCCTTCAATTCGGACGGTTTCATCTCGAAGAAAGAGGTCGGCTCTAATGACTGTGCACGCTCGTACCAAGCCTTGACTCGCTCAGCGAGCAACGTGAATCTGCGGAAAGAGTCGTGCTGTGCTGCGTGCGCCGCCGTGACACTGATACTGCCAACTAGGGCGCCCAATGCATCCAAATAGTAGGGTACGCTCGATGCGTGCCGCAAAGGGAAAGGCTCTGTTCCTGGATTCGTGCAGAATGCGAGCTTTATCAGGACGGTGATGGCGTATGCGATTGTACTTTTCTCCATCAGCGAGTGGTGCTCGATTACATATGGAGATAGCTGGAGATATCTGTCTAGTAAAGATCGTGTGGCCTCGAGGCAGCCGACCAGGAGATTCATGCGAACGCCCGAAGTTCTCAGTAATTCCGGATCTGACATTTCTGACACGCTCTTGTCTGGGTATACATGTAGGGAGACCTGATGCAGACGGATACAAGCGCTGTCGTACTGCAGTAAAAGTGACGGTAGACAGGTCCCGTCCTGGGGAAATGAATCTCGCAAGTGTTGTAGTCGAGGTTTGAAGGCCTTGATTAGGAGATCAGCCCGTTCCGATCCAATGCGCGGCTTCTCATCATTTAGCGGGTCGTTATCGAAGACAAGTGCGATTTCCTCCGATAGTCTTTGCATATTGACGAAATGGACGAGTTGGTTATCAGATGGCGCCTCCTTTTCTGCGGCCAACGACTGGCAACACTCTCCAATCTGATCGTTGTACTTCATAGTTATGGGCTTTCGGTTTATCATGGAGAGGCAAGACGACAGATAGTATGTTCCCACAAAAGCTCTCTTGGCTTCCGCGGACGACTGCGTAGACTTCCCAAGATCCATCTCAATTGTCATGGCTAAAGCTATTTGAACGAGCATGTGGAGCTGTCCAGCTTGTAGCTTGAAGTGAGAATGGTACCAAGCCAGATAGACCAGTAGTCCCTGGAGCAGGTCCAAGTCTTTTGCTCCTTCGACGATGATTTTGTTGCTGGTTGATAGAGCAGTCAGCTTTACTTTTCCATCACGCATGTCCGAGCGTGCAAACAAGTCTAGCGAGAACAGCGACAATAGAAGCCCTTTTCGAACTTCAAAGCTTGGCCCACCACTGGAATTGAATCCGCAAATAGGAAGAGAATATCCGAAAAAGATCTTACCTGAGGACTTCTCGTAGCTCCTGTTCAAGGGATTCTTGCAACTTGAGCTGTTTCTGGGATGCAGTTGTGAGAACGGACAAGAAAAGAGCAGGCCTTTCACGTCGAAATGATTCGATAGTAAGGTCTGGGATTAACACGAAAGGAAAGCTTCCAAAGTCCGTCTTAAAAATGCTTACGAGCCGTTCAGCTTCCTGGATAGGGACTATCCTTTTTTGAATGACGTCTACTTGATCTGTGCAGACCTTGGAATTAGCATGCTCGGGGCCATACCCAGGACTACGATACAAATGCTTGATCAAAGTGATGGCATCTGAAAACCATGCATGACCGACTATGAAGAAATCATTTCGGTTGTACATACTGGAGTGATCGAAACCATGAGGAAATGGGCTAACATCGACTGGATATCCTAAACCAGAGTCTACAGGCGAGGTCTCAAGCGGTTGTTGAAGGACCCCTTTATGCTCCGGGGTCCGTGGTGCAGGGGTATTTTGCTGTGCCAAGCCGGTCTGAAGCAGAGAGTAGACATCATCAATCCTTTTCTCCACTTCCGAGATTCGCCTATACTCCATAAGACAAATTAGCAAATGTGAATTGATCGTCGAGAACAGCATTATGAGGTAAGGATTGCGCTAAACCCAAATTCGCCGTCATATCAGTCTCTTCCAATTCTCGGCAAAGAAGGCAAATCCACTAAGAGATACTGCGGCAAAGGTGCAACGACCTGCTACTTTTGAGAGTGGTCCACTGTTGTTCAATTCGACGAAATTGTATGATTTCATTCCTTGTATTCAGAGATTGACAGTCTGACCGGAGGGATGCAGATGTCTCTTGCTGTTTGGTACTCTGCGCGGCTGATAACCCACCTTTTTGTACAAAAGAGAGCTGTGTTACTTACGCTTGACTCCGTTTCTTCTTTGACCTCACCCGCATCTCGGAGAAGACGCACTGTTTGCCAAGGCGAGCGCACCTACAATAGACATTAGGAGATGTGTATGTTGTAGCGCGATGTTATTCTAGAACCAAAGTACCTCGGACAGCTTCCATCGGTATCTGCATTGGTTGGAGGGTTACATCGGATCTTTGAGGAGCGACAGCTATTGCAAGTACCTAGACCAAAGTTCGAGGTATTAGTTTCTAGACGGATTTTCTTTTCGGGGTTATAATAGTACGAAGAAGCTGTTTCGTTTGGCGCAACGGCGTCATTTGATCGCTCATGTTGAACGAAAAAGCACTGGTGCTTTCCTTTGAATTTTAACGCCCACAGTCTGCTGAGCAAACGGCTGCAAGGTTAAAGCCGATGAAGGCTTTCACGTACAGTCAGATACTGTAATCAGATGAGGTATGGAGGGGCAATCGGAGGCATTTTAAATGTCGGTGTCGGAGGACCAAGCAATTCCGGCTCGGGGCCGAGGGCGGGCCAAGACTTTCTACCACACAGCTCCAACATTCCTTTGGTGTACATTGCATCCGCAATGGACCTAAAGCTCCTTGGCGACTTCTTGACCTTCGGACTCTGCGCCATCGAGGTCTTCCGCAATTGGCCCCCAGATGCCAGGGTGGCTTAGTCTCGTGCGCGCCATTGACTGACAGCTGAAAAGCTGGTAAGGGAGGGAAAAATCCGAAGAGACCTAGATATCAACGGCCATAATCCACCTGTTGTTGAATTGAGGTCGTCTATAGCCAGCGAACGATCAAGTCTTTCGAGGACTCGACAGCTAGGGATGGCGTGTCAGCCTTCAGGGCCAAAGTCGTGGTTACAGCTCAGGCGTAATCACATACCGGTCGACCTCGGGCGACAACGTGGATGCAAATGGCAGAATACTCGGCGTAGTATGCCATAAGAAGACTGTTAGAATGAGTATATGTGCTAGTGCGGCGGGTCTAACATATAGCACGACAAGGAACTAGGGAAGGTGCGAGTATTGCAAAATGTGTACCCTGGAGGCGCAAAAGCTTAAATATGGGAAAGTCAATTCCTCTATGTCCTGCTTCTAGGCCTTTGTTCGTCATACTCATTGCACACAACTTGTGTCTTTCGCATTTTTCATATCTATCAAGGGTATTACTACTGCCGCCTCTATGTCTGTTGAGGAAAATCTACGACTCCAGACAAGAGAAGGCCAAGCAGAGAGGCCTAAAGTCTGCTTTGTTCTTTTCACTTCGGAGAGAACGGAAGGCATTTTGAAAAAGTGCAATCCTTACGTATAGACAGTGCTGAGATTGTGTCCGTCTTTAATTAAGACTTGAGCGTCAGCCTGTGGGCCGGCAGGATGGAGGGTGTGCAGGCCATCGCCAACGTAGTCGCTCGAGGAGCACTTCAGTCGGCGGCGGCGGCATCCTCTGCAGCAGCTACAATCACTACGCAGCCCGCTTGCGCCTCGGATAATGACTACGACGGGCGAATAGGTGTGCGTGTATCCGCCATCTTCGTGATACTAGTCGGCTCAATGTTTGGTACTCTCCAGCAGCCGATCTCGAACGCACTCACAACTTGGATCACTGACGAACTACCACAGGGGCCGCCTTCCCAGTCTACGCGGGTCGCCATCAAGGCGTAGGAGTACCGGAATGGGCGTTCTTTATCGCGAAATACTTTGGCTCTGGCGTCATCATAGCCACGGCGTTCATCCACCTCCTAGCTCCTGCCTGCGATGCCCTCACAGATCCATGCCTTACAGGCCCGATAACAGACTACGACTGGGCCGAAGGCATCGCGCTCATGACCATCTTTGTGCTCTTCTTCATCGAACTGATGGCGATGCGCTCCGCTACATTCTCCTCTTTCGGCCATACGCACGACGACGAAGAGGAAGGCAACCACACCAATCACACGCTCCAAACCCCCCATGCAAATCTCTCCTCTCAAAACGGCCAAAAACACACCCCAGGCGAAGACCACCTCTCCCACACCCGCGAGCACATCGACCACAACGACCAAGACATCACCAATCCCTCCCTAGCCCCACCCACCCCCACCAAACCCGAGAAACCCTTGTACGAAGTAGAAGACTACGCCGCGCAAATGACGGCAATCTTCATCCTCGAATTCGGCGTGATATTCCACTCCATCTTCGTCGGCCTCACCCTCGCCGTCGCCGGCCAAGAGTTCAACACCCTCTACATCGTCCTCGTCTTCCACCAGACATTCGAAGGCCTCGGTCTCGGGTCCCGACTAGCGGCGACGCCCTGGCCGAAAGCGAAGCGATGGACACCATACCTCTTCGCAATAGGGTACGGTTTGTCGACGCCAATATCAATGGCAGTGGGGTTGGGGGTCAGGAAGACGTACGCGCCAGGCTCACAGACGGGACTCGTTGTGGAAGGCGTTTTTGACAGCATCAGCGCGGGGATACTGATATATACGGGTCTGGTCGAGCTGATGGCGCACGAATTCATGTTTAGTAGTGTGATGAGGAAGGCGAGGCTGAGGGTCGTGATGGCGGCTTTTGGGATGATGTGTTTGGGTGCTGGTGAGGACTCGATATTCGAAGAGCTTCGAGGCAATTGGCAAAGGTACTGACGTCCGAGTAGGCTTGATGGCTCTTTTGGGTAAATGGGCTTGAACGAGATCCACGAATATACGGCTTTGGAAAATGGGCCTCTGGTACATCACTGCGCCATGGGACTTCAACGCGCCGAGCATTGAAGAAGAGTTTTTGGAAAGAAGGCAGTGATTTTGCGAGGTAGAGCGCAGAGAGATACATACCACCATACCATATGGAGCGAGTGGCAGCGGAAAAGCATATAAATTGATTACTGAAAGGATTCCCTCGACATGTTTGATTGAAGAGCCTGGCCTACCGAGAAATCGACAGCTGCTCAGAACCTGCTTTTCGACTTATTCTGCCCCTCTCATCATTCTCGCAACGCGCTGTTTAGCAAAGACCAAGCATATTCCAGAGCACAGTCCGGTATCAGCCGAAAAGAATTCTTCGACGATGGTCCCACTCTCATAGCCCCCCTCTTTCCCCAACACCCTCAACGTCAATCTCCACCCCAACAGGCACCCTCGCCTCCATCGGCAGACCCCCTCCTTCTTTCTCCGGCTCCCCAAAACCCAATCCCGAAAACATGGCACCCGCTTCGCCCATGTCTGATAGCTTGCGCTGTTCTGGTTCTTGCGTGCTGAGGGTGGCGTAGAGGACGTAGGTGGCTATCGCTGCGATAGCCCCTGCGCTGAGTAACAAGGGTGGTAGGAGTGTAGATGTGAGGGTATGTGGCGGAGCGTCTGTTGAAGGTGGTGGTTTGGGAGACGAATTGGTGATGAGGGTGCGTTTGTAGAAAGGCATTGAGTCGAGGGTACTGTTGAGGATGCTCGCGCCTGCGGAGCCGACGTCTCGTACGGGGGCTCTCCAAGGCAGTGCGGTCTCGCTGTTTCCATACGTCATGGTGGACGGTTCTCCTGTCGGGCCCAGTAATGCAGTGTCCACCGTCACTTGACCGCCAAAGACCTCCATTACTCCATTCTCCACATATTTGCATAACTCGGGATACCTCCCTCGCAATCCCTCCGCAAGCCACGACTGCGGCACTTCCGATACCAACGCCAGAGACAAATAACCGAGCGCCAAACAATCCAGACTAGACGCTCTTTCATCGCTCAACATCCATCTCTTCCTCCCCAAAAGTTGCCGCAGAGGTTTGAACGCCGCATCCACCAGCGCATCCAACCTGAATCTGGCACTCGACTGCTTCTCCTGCATCATCCCCGTCACAGTCGGCCGAGACGTCCTTAACGATTGCGGTATGAGATCCGCAGCTTTCCTACTACTTCGTCGTTCCTCGTCCAGAGTGTCGAGGTCCAGAGAGGAAAGGCCGAGGTGCTCGGTTCGCGTCTTGGCGACGGTACGGCGCTGTGGTGGGATGAAGTATTGGGTTGGCCATTGGAGGATGGGGGAGTAGGCGGTGCGGGTGTGGGTGTAGTTTTCGCTGGCGACGTAGAGGGAGAGGTCGAGGAGGGGGTGGGCTTGGGAGGTGAGGAAGGAAGAGAAGCTAGAAGGAGATGTTTTTCAGCGGTTGGTTGAGGGTCTGGAGAGGTAAGTGTGGAGTACGCGGTGATGTCTGCTCTGTTCTTGGGGTTGGAGAACAGCCGGTTTAGATCCCATTGTCCATCAGACTTGTCGCGTAGATAGTCTAGGATGTTCTCAAAGCCGCCGATTGTGGTCGAGCCATCTCGAAGGGCCGGGAGCTCCCCTATCACTTTAATCAGCAGCATATTCTGGCGCTCACAGCGAATGCCGACGGTTGCAATGTATGGTGGCTCACTGACTAGTGGGACTCAAAGTGGTATCAGAACTTGCGACTAGGACCCATTGATCTTGAGGTAACACCTGGGCCAGGTATGCGACGGCGGCGAGGCACTGCGGATCAATTGATGGTAGGGAGAAGGCTGGACCCCAGATATGAAGCTCAAAGACCATTGCCGTCTGCCAGAGACAGGAGCTTTTCCCTCTCGAAAAATTGTCGGGTGCAAAAAGCTTGCAAATTGCTTGGCACTTGTTATAATACCAAGACTCTTCGGATAATTGTTCTACACCCAAAACTGGGGTCGTCTTCCGAAGATAGGGTTAGGGCTTTGGAGCAGAACTTCTAAAGTCGCCCCTTATAAAGTATTACCTCCTCAGGTCGCTCTCGAAGCTCCGCCTCGAAGCTCCTACTTTCCCTTAAAGCTCCCTCCTAAAGTTCTCCTTTGAGAGTGTGATCTTCTGTGGGCCAGAAAGAGCCAAGATCCCGCTGCAAACGAAGAACCTTGGACCACGG
This sequence comes from Usnea hakonensis, assembly GCA_013423325.1. Taxonomy (NCBI): domain Eukaryota; kingdom Fungi; phylum Ascomycota; class Lecanoromycetes; order Lecanorales; family Parmeliaceae; genus Usnea; species Usnea hakonensis. The sequence goes on along the minus strand of BLJB01000003.1, from coordinate 414,773 downwards.
CTGTATACAAAGACCGTTATAGTGAAGCAGAACACCTGCGACCCCATATTAGTGATGCGGATCGCCAAGTGAGTGGCACGATGATTAGAACAAGCCGTTACCGCGTAAATGAGAAAGTGACCCAAAGACTACATCTTGCCATTGTTTCAACACGGCCATGGCCAACGATACTCCCATCCGAAGACTCCGTATCGCCATTACAGGTGGCGGCCTTGCCGGCGCCACCCTTGCCAACGCGCTCTTCGACCAACCCCACCTCGACATCCATATCTTCGAGTCTGCTCCGCAATTTTCCGAGCGCGGCGCGGCCGTTGGCCTCGCCGTCAATGCTCAGCGTGCGCTCGCTGAAATCATCCCATCTGCCAATGAACTCTTGGATAGAGCGGGTGCCGTGCCCATGAATTCAACCCGTATCGTTGTTGTGCGTGATTTCCGTGTTTCTCTACTGTCCTAATGAGTCAACGTAGTATATTACTATTATTGATAGGAGATAAGGGATCGGGCAAAGAGGCAGGCACGACGGTCTTTGATCTTGCGGACACAATTCAGGGACGTATCATTCATCGCGCTGCTCTTCTTCGCGAGCTACTTGCTCCATTGCCTCCCGAAATTTTGTCCACCAGTAAGAAGCTCGTTGACGTCGTTCCGGTCGATGCCGTGGCGGGAGGAGGCATAGAGTTGCACTTCCAGGACGGTAGTATTGAGCATGCTGATTTGCTAATCGGTGCCGATGGAATCTTCGGCTTTGTCCGGAAGTACGTTCTTGGAGCGAATGATGCTGCTACAGAGCCGATTTATGCGGGCTGGTGGGACTGTCGAAATCTCGTGCCAATGGAAAAGGCGAGGGAGAAGCTTGGGGAGCGGTATTTTGTAGAGAACAGACAGTATGGATGGGTTGGCGACGGGGGTTTTATCATGCATGATGTTCTCGATAATGGGAAAACGGTACAGTGCGTTGCCGCTTGTCGTGAAGACGAGACTTCGAATGAGAGGAAAATAGAACTTGATCGTGACAAGCTGGAAAAGTCATTTGCAACATGGCTTGAGGGACCTATAGCGAAGGGCATGATCGATGTAAGTTTTCCTCGTCAGAGGGTATTTTGTTGACCTTTATCACTCTATAGCACACGAATAACCTTCAATTCAGCTCCTCCTTGACCAAAATTCCCCTTGCGCTTATTCTCAGTGGGAGCACAAAAACGCCCCCACCTACATCAAAGCCCGCGTCTGCATCACAGGAGACGCCGCGCACGCTATGACACCCTGGCAAGGCTCCGGTGCCTCACAAGCAATCGAAGACGCGATGATCTTGCGTACCTTGCTTGCTTCTATCAGCTTGCCGGAGCAGCTTGATGCGGCGCTGAGAGCTTACGATGAGGTGAGAAGACCGAGGACGCAGCGGATTGTGGAGTCGAGTCGGGCTACGGGGATGATTATGTCGGGACGGGGGGAGGGTATTGGGGTGCACGCGGAGAAGATGAGGGAGGGACTGAAGGAGCGGTGGGAGTTTATTCACGACTTTGATGTTGAGAAGCATAAGGAGGATGCGTTGGCGGCGTTGAAACGGATAGAAAGTAGTGAGTTTTTGAGGAAAGAAGGATTTCGCTAACGGACGACCGGTTAGAAAGATTTAATGAGGATGTTGTGCGATGCTCTCGGGCCCAATGCGTCATGCTCCTTATTACGGTAATGCTCCTTGTACTCGCTAATGCTTCGTACAATGAATTGCAATACTTCTGTGGACATACTTACCACTGGGTACCCCATTGAAGGGTCCTTGGGTCACCCAGTCGAGTCAGTCTCCAGGCTCCAACTCCTTTTTACGTGGAGTTGACGGTCAATAGCAGCACACATCGCGTAGGCTTGTCATTCGACGACAATGCGAGGATATCTAAAAACTTGTCTATCAAATCTCAACCTCCGCTTCGATCAAGCTCTCAGTCCCTTGATCACAAGTCCAAATTCCCGTGATTTTCAGTCCAGCTTGCCCAAGCAACCCTCTCCATTGCTTTTCCGTTCGCTCCTTGACCGCACCCAAAGCCATCATCAACCAGTCCATTGATGTGATCGACCACGCGGCTCCAACATCAGGGACCACGTTCTCGTTGATGAGTAGCTTTGAGTATCCCGGTTGCATGGCAGGGACGATGTTCCGCAGTATGCTCAGACACGAATCATTGTCCCAATCATGGAGGACGGAGTGCAAGTAATATGCTCTAGCACCTAGGTCGCTCGCAGTCAGTTTCTCGCGCCAGTCAAATCCATCTTTCGAAGCGTACCTTTGACGGGCTGTGGAGTGAAAAAATCATGGGTTGTCAACTCGATACCAGCTGTAGCCTTGGTGATCTGGCCTATGACTTCCGGCTGGTCTTGTAGCACTAAACGGCCTGTAATGCCTGGACATTTTAACTTTAATTCCTCCAGATCATGGCCTAGTCCGCCTCCCACATCTACAAGAAAGACCGCATTTTTGTCGTCATTGTTCGTACTGTCTCCAAGCCTTTCCATTACGGGGTAGAAACCTTCGTCCATCCAGCTACGCTTCCCTTGACGGTATCCACTCATATAATTGTTGAAATGCTCAAAATGCTCCGGTCTTTTCCCTATCCAGACGAAAAAAGGTTCCTTGGTCCCATGTGCGTATTGGAATGGTCCATCGGCGATATTCCCTGGATTTTGATACTTGGTGTCCTTCAGATAACCAGGCGTACCATGAAAGGATGGGCCCGCAACGTCAAAACTTCAACAGATTAGCATGGCGATTGGCAAGAGCAGGGTGTCTCTTGCAAACCAATAGCTGATCCCATCACGGTACTTTGGAATAGTCAGGGCATTGGAAAATTGAGTTGCGGAGAATTCATCGACGCCCGTTTCGCCAACAATGTTCATGGCGGAAAGATGCTTCATCGTGCGAGCTACGCAAGTCATAAGAGTAAGCGGTCAACGCTCGTCGTAGTCATAAACAGAGTATTCATCTAGCGTAAACCCCATACCAATCAACGAAACCTCAGCATCCGTCTGTCTTGCAAGCTGCGAGACATTCACAGAAGCCGCACCAGCCTCTTTGAGAATCTCGAAGATTTTCAAGTCAACTGCGGTCCTGATTGCCGCGAATCGGGCTGGCTAGGACGGCATCAGTCAACTGATTGCCCAAGAGTCAAAGGGAAGATGCTGTACCTCTGCCCAACCAATCCTTTGGATGGTTTCGCTGGGCGTTTCCAGTGACGCTGTTAACCGGTGGGAAAGCGCCAACAGCCCTTCCCGGGTCCCTGGCTGGCTCTGATGGACGGGATCAATGAGCGTAGCCATCTCATTCACTATGCTGGTGGCATCTTTTAGGTTGCTACCCGAGTGCTCCATTAGGATATACTCGGAGAACGTGAATGCTTAATTGAGTATTTGTCCGGACGCTATAAGAGGGAGCGGTTTGGAGCTATATATAAGGTATTCACACGCATCCAGGAAGTCAGGGTTTACTAAAGGTATCGGAGTCCCCTGTACGTTCCCGTTGGTTGCCGCCTCTTAACGTGTGGTCTAAGTTAGATTTAATCCTAGTTGAAAAATCTAATACACGAATTAAAGCACTTCGGTCTCAAGATAGTTCAGCATCATTATCACCATCGCTCCCGGCTCCATTGTCTCGTTCCTCGTCATCAAAAATTCAGTCAGGAATCATTTCCATCCTAGCCAGACCAAGCTCGTCATTACCAGCCCCGACTAACAATTCCACCTTCTGTTCATCCCATCCTTTAGCTCTCGCCGCCACTGCCACCAAATCCTCTACGCGGACACTCCAGGCATTGCACTCTTCCTCTGTCTCCCTGTCCACCATTTCCAGCAAATCCACGCCTCTACCGCCCAGCATCTCGCTTAACGGATAGCTCCCGGCAAACTCCCAATCGATGACCGCCACAATCTTTTTGTCTCGCATCATAATGTTGCGGCCATTTATATCATTATGGACGAGTGTGAATGGTTGCTCTGGGAGGAATGTTGATGTGGATATGGCCAGCCTGTCGCGAGTTTCCTGTAGAGTCTTGACAAAATCACCTCTTGCTACGGAGTCAGAAAGACTCTCGTCGAAATCACTGTTAGGAGCATGGCTGTAATAGTATATTTCCTTGTCGTAACAGGCGAGGACGTATGCCTGAGTTGAATTGTAGGGTCCGATGTCATAACAATCTGGCGAATGGAACTTATCCTGCGAGCGCACTGTGAGCTACCACACCAGTGCGACGTGGAGATGACGTACTCGGCCCCTGAAGATTTTCATACCCTCAACCGTTGGCCCAGTCTCATGTGTCAAGGTCAGACCACCAATGCGTCGAGATGTAATTTCGCTCATTTCAACTACTATTTGGGCAACTTGGCGTGCAGCTGCCCATTTCTCGTCTTCCGTGTACGTAGTCCATGCTGTGCTAAGAGGCTGCCCATCGATGTACTCCATCAAGATGAAGGGCTCGTTCCCTGTCTTGCCCGTGTCGTACGCGTAGACTTTGGGCACTGGAATTGATGGATGATTTTTGGCAATAAAGGTCAAGTGGGCACTCTCATTCTCGATTTGCCAAGGCAATAAGGCATCGTCGTTTGGCTCGCGAAGAATGACCTTCAACGACGAGATTCGACCGGCTTCTCCTAAAGATTTCGAAGAGAATGAAACAAGCCACAAGTTGTTGTAGCCGCCTTCTGCGAAGAAGTCTACCTTCACATCTTGTATATCGACACTTGCACTATCTATGTGGTGGTTTTCCTCTATCACAGAACTTGCAATTTTGAGGGTGTCCAACAGTGCCTTGCTTGTAGATAAACACTTTCTTGTGGTTGGGACATCGCTCTTGGTGTTTGGAGCAAAATCCGACATGTCTGCAGACCACTGAATTTTTCTCGGAGTCAGCATTCCGATAGATGTCATAGGCTAGGTGGTAGTATTCTGACGACTATGAAAGGGTAGGGGATGAAAAGAATATTTCCCAACAACAGAAATGCACGAAACGTCCCAATTGGGAAAGGAAATCCCAAAATGATGCTTACTGCACTTGTGAGTAGTCGGCATTGGGGAAAATTTTACGTCTCGGTACAGATACAGACTGACTAATAATACTCCAAAAGCAAGGGATGAGTTGGTTCAAGACCAACGACTAATGAGACACAGGTCTTAACATACCTGCCCTCAAGGACTAGAGGCCTTACTACCGCAAACGGTGACACGAAACGACAAAGAGCAATGTGAGACAGTCTTTCTTTGAAGAGAGATGTTTGGTTTTCATGGTCCAAGAAATCGAACCAGTCAAGTTCTGCCCGTAAATTGAAGACAAAAGGAATTAATTTAAGACCGCAAACGACTGGAGTGATTCGAGGTGCCACCTTTGCATGCGTAAGAGAGATTGGCTGCAAGAAGTCCAAAGCTCGATGATAATCTCACTTGGACTTTGGCTGTCGGATACCCGAAGATTTCATTTCGACAATGCGCCGACATTGTTAGGGAAGGAACCAAAGGAACCATGAGAGTGCAATGATGGAGACTAAACGCCACACCTGGCATGATAGCCTAGTAGTATGTTCTTTGTCGTTGAGTCTCAAACGTAGTGTTGGATACCAGACGCCAGGCGTCCTGCTATATGGCTTGCTCATACTCATTCAAAGCTAAGGTCTCTACGGAGTACTGTCAATATTGATGTTCAGTTGAGTTGAAGGCAGGGTAGCGCCGGGGAGCCGGGGTAGCAAGGCTGAAGCGTCCGAGCGTAAAATCTGGCCAGGGATGACGGCTAAGATGCTGGCGCCCGTGCTGCATTACTGAAAACTTCCGTGTGCCGTGCAGTGTGCCATGTAAAACTCGATACACCGAAAGCCTGGAATGTGGCATTTTGAGTCAGCTAACATTTCAGGCAGGCGCCTTTTTGAACGCCTCTTGATTGTGATATCCGGCTTATTCTCACAATCCTTTCAACCATTTCCGTCTCTTGGACGGACGCTTGATAGTATTTCTTGGCCGGACATGTGGGGGTTTCTCTAGTTGGAATATCGGCAATCGTTTCTCAAAGTACACGTCTAGGAGTGACCGTTTACAGCTTGTTGTGCTTCCCTTCGTTGTCTCTTTTGGCTAAAATTTATTTTTGGTGCTAGTAAGGACCTTCAATAATCCTTGCTTTTATGTCTGAGACTGTTTGCAATATGAGTTGTCTTTGATGCTCTCATTCTCGGCCCGCCGTAGATGACGTGACCTATGCTGGAAAACCACGTGTCTCCTTCCTGAGCAATATGTATACTTTACGGTATATCTTCTCTGTGGCTGCGCACCATTGCCAGGCGCGCAAGTATGGGACATATTGCAAAAACCATAAGGATACTGCGGCTATGATTCCAAGGTGTACTAGAAACAAGTTACTACATGGGATTTTCAGGGCTATAGAGAGCGCCTTGATGGAGACCCAGCATACAAATTCAGCCACTGAAAACTCGCCTGTGATACCGAGGCATGGAAGGTATGGCTTCTTTCGAAGGAGGGCTACGAGTACGTATGGCCTGCTTCCTATATGATTAAGCATCCTGTGAACAGTTCATGTCTTTCTCTTTAGCGCTGACTGACTGTCAAATGAGATGCCCGACATCAAGGTTCTCTTTCCTCTCAAAGAATAATCATTTGCGAGCCCAAAGAACACTTTTCGGTTTGCGGGCCTGAGAATGGAAGGGCTTTCGTTACATAAAATTGCCACTTATCATTCGTCGATACCGGTCCCTAAATTGTACGCCCCCAATATCGAGCGATCGGGACTAGACAGCACCTACATTGCTATAGATTGCATCGAGGGCCATCCGCTAGAACCTTCATGATATAGCTTGAAAGACTTGGATAAAGCAAGCGTCGCCAATGAGGTGACCAAACACCTTCTCAGTCTGACTGAGATCGGCCTCGGCCGTATTGATGGATTGACCTTTGATTATAGACTCGGACTCACCGTCGAAGGGATTGATTTGTCGAGTGTAAGATCAAGTCAGGTACTGATATTTAGGATCCATTGATAATGGTGCCAAAGAGGATTCTTTAAGCTGACGACTACTTCAAAACGAATCACACTTCCCATCCTTCGTCGACATCCCACCCTGTTTTCTACGCACTCCTACTCCTCTGAAGACCTAGACAAGGAGTTATTTGAGACTAATCCAAATGGAGATCCCATCGAGTCCTTGCGAGTGATCAGTGATAATTTTGGTTCAGATTCGGCCGTCTTCCTTCATCGAGGGTCTGTCGCTCCCGTACACGGTGATTCTGCCACCGGAATATGACGGTACATAATAGCCGCGTCAGCGCAACCATAGACTGGGACTTTGCAGGTCATTATCCATTGAATAAATTGTTTGGTGGTCTATGTTGGTGGAAGTCTTGGAATGGATGGGATGACGCGGTTGATAGGCTCAAGAAGAAAGTGTCAATGCATGGAGGATGGCGCAGGCACGGCTGGTGTGCATGCCGTGCGTGCAGGGTGGCGCACACGGTAGAAAAGTGACAAGTGTATAGAAGGATTTCGCAGGTGATTGTTAGTATTTCCATTTATTTTTGGAAGTGGATTTTTCATGTCCGAGAATTTGGAATTGTCTGATAGGACCCGTGGTGTCGGTAGCGGTTGACAGAAAGCCTTAGCGAAAGTTGTGGACCAATGAAAAGCAAGACCGCGACACCTCCGGAGGATTTCATGCCTAATGTATGCAATCCTACCCCCAAGCCACAGGCGATCCGGCCCATAAGGAGCATCATCGTCACCCATACTCGCCCCATCTTAAATCATCTTATCCATTGAAATTCCTTCTATTATGTATTATTATGTATTATGCACAATCACACCGTGACTACTTTATCACAACACATGCATGCCGCATTCAGAACGTAATCCATTCACCAATCCTCTGGTTCGGCCATGCCCATCGATGCGCTCTATTGCCGCCAGATAGCCTTTTGAGAGGAGGTGTTTTCATGATGCTACAGTGTAGTAAAAAATAACTACCTAGGTACTTTATCTTTATGGCGTATAATAACATTCCGCCACATAGGGGCCTATCCGTTAAACGCTGGACTTGCTTCTTGGCGGGTAACCAGTGCAGTACTTGCCTACCTCGTACCTTGCCGAGTGCGGAGGAAGAGGCAGCACCCGTAATTATGGGCTCCAATACCCCCTCTTAGTGCAATAATAGCTGTGAGATGGCGTCAAGGTGCATGGACAGAGGAAGATCGTACATCAAGGCCACGCGACAGGTATTTTGGATTCAGATAGAATAATAACACTGACCCCCACCAGCTCCACCGCCTCATGTAATCTACGAACCCAACAACTTCCTTCATGACACCCTCATTATTGTCAGCATCCTTCGTTACCGGCACCTTGGACTCATTCCAAATACACCATTTCAAAAATCCTCCGTGCTGTATCCTGCCGTACTACAACATACCCTAACCCTCATCCTGCCAGCAACATTAACAATGTTGGTCGCTTGGTAGCTTGGTAGTTGGCTGGTGCACTACTCGGCGAATCCGTAACTACTCGGATATCTGTCATTGACGACCTATCATTGGTCGCGCTTTCCTTCGGACCCGTCGAGGAAGGCACAACCGAGACAGACCGAGTCGACATTCACATGGCAGTGGCACTCGACACGTTGGCATCCACATCCACATCCACATTAACATTATTATTAGCTGTCTCACTGCGGCTTGGGTCGCTCCTTGTTGCATCTTTCGCTCCATCGGTAAAGTATTCGGTCATCGCTCAATGCCCCGTCGAAACAAATATGCCTTCTTCCCCAACTTTTTCCCACTTTCCAAAATTCGCAACATTTTCAAGCGCGATAAGAAATCAGCGACTTGGATTCTCCTGGACCCATTCGAAGAAGGATCCAAGATGGATTTGGTCTCGTGGATATTTGGGAAATGCGACTATGATCAGGACACCAAGATTTACCTCGATCCCGAAAATCGCGACAAGTCCATATCAGCCCGCGAGGCGCGGGCCTATGTCAGGAAATTCGTCGCTGGCTGGAAAGCGGTAGGGTTGAAGCCCGGGGACTGCGTCTGCGTGCACGCTTTTAATAATGTATGCACCGTAGCTTCTTGCTCCATTATTCGCCTTTCTGGAATTTCATCGACCAAAGTCTGCATAAAATGCCTGAGCAGAACTGACAATTTCAGATAATGTACACTATGCTTTTCCTTGGCATTATAGGTGCAGGAGGGCGATTCACAGGCTCTAATCCGGGTTATACACATCTAGAGTTGAGACACCACCTGCAAAGCACCAGAGCTCGATTCCTTATAACAGAATACGAACTCCTCCCTGTCATAGCCCAAGTAGGAGAGTATGGTGTACCAGCTTCCAACGTATTCGCGCTAGAGACCAACTCTCACTATGCCACAAAGTCTTACTGCAACTCTATCCAAGAGCTCTTGAACCATGGCGAGCGTGATTGGGTGCGCTTTACAAGCGTGGAAGAAGCAAAGAATACCACCGCTGCTTTACTCTCCACTAGCGGCACCACTGGACTACCAAAGGCGGCTATGATCTCTCACCACAGCTTTGTGATGCAGAGCATCATGCTAGAAGATAGCAAGGAAAAGCCCTATAAGGTTGACTTGCCTTTGAACAGGTTTTTTCAACACTAACAGTCATGCGACAGGTATCTCGTTTAATCAGTCTCCCAGAGTTCCACGCCTTCGCCTTCCCACTGGCGCATATCGCGCCCATTCGAGAAGGCATACCGACTTACATTATGCGCCGCTTCGAGCAGCAGCGGTATCTGACGATAGTTCACCAATTTGAGATTACCGAAACACCGTTGGTGCCAGTCATCTTGAATGCACTCATGAAAGGAGAACCTAAGACGAGGGAATTGCTAGCGTCCCTTCGTCTGGTCTGGTGCGCTGGCTCTCCATTGGACGAAAGAGCACAAGATGCCTTCTTTCGGCTGCTAGCACCCGCTGCGAGGGTCGTGCAGGTCTGGGGGATGACAGAGTCTGGATGGATCACCACCTTTCTGTGGCCTGACATTGACCATACGGGCAGTGTGGGGAAACTGCTGCCGGGAATGGAGGCCAAGTGCGCTCTAACCGATTTTTTTGCTTGCTGTTGACTGATCTCGTCACAGACTCGTTGCTGAAAATGGCAGCATCGTCGATCGAGACGAAGAACAAGCTGAGATCTTCGTAAGAGGACCACTCGTCATGCAAGGCTATCTTGGGAACCCGGAAGCCACCAGAGCAACTATTGATGCCGACGGCTGGCTGAAGACCGGGGACATTGGATACAAGAATGGCGGCAAATATTACATTGTCGACCGATTAAAGGTTGGACAATCTCTTAGATTCGGTTTCTATCCCAGTGATGCGCCCCATGCCTGATCACCACTGACGGTGCTTTATTAGGAGATGATAAAGGTCCGTGGCTGGCAGGTCTCACCAGCCGAACTACAAGCCGTGCTCATGCTCCACCCTGACATCCTGGACGCTGCCGTGATTGGTATTCTCCATCCCAAAGCCGATAGCACCGAAGCCCCCCGAGCCTACGTTGTCAAGGTACCCGGTAGCGAGGTTGATCTGGCGGACATCAAGAACCACATGTCCAACTACCTAGCGAGATACAAGAGCCTAGACGGAGGCGTCGTATTCGTCGACTCCATCCCCAAGAATCCTGCCGGCAAGATTCTCAGAAAAGTACTCAAAGAGCGGGCAAATTCGGAGCTGCAATCCGCTCGATCAACGTCAAAACTGGCCCAAAGCTGGAAACTCTTCATCAAAGCCACGGAACTCCTCTACGAACACTGGCGAGCCATGTCCACGCCCGCAAACAGCCCTGCCGCGACCACGGATTCTGGCAATAACGACGCCGGCTCCAGCCACCTTGCACCTGCAACCACGGAAAGCTCCGTCTGTAGCGATTCGGAAGAGGAAATTCACTGCGGCGGCAAGTATCACGATCGAGTCGTTCTCAATCACCAAGACATTGTGGATAATTGGCTCCTCGGGATCAAAATCCCTGGTTCCTTCGATCCTTTACACAAAGTGTCCGCGGAGCATCATAATTCTCTAGGCATGCGTGGGCTGCAGAGGACGTAGCTCCATGGTGTCGTTACCCTTGGTTCATGGCGTTGGTGTATCCGGCATCTACCCTGGTCGGGTCATGGGCTTGAAGGATGGGGTTTCGCAAGTGCGTCGCCGCATTAATATCATCCCTTCCTCCTTTCTATGTATTATTTAAGCGATCCACAATTCGTGCTTCACAGAGAATATTGTATACCTAGAACTGCCACCTTTTTTTCCCCCAGCCAGCCAGCTAGCTAGCCACCCGTTTCTTTGCGGCTGGATTTTTCTGATTTTTTTCTTCCATCTGTACCATGTTCGCATAACGAACTCCTTCTCTCTCCTTCAGCTGTCCATTTTTATTTATAGCTCTTATCTGAGTTATAATACTGATCACCCCCCCTCCCCCCCTTTCTTGAGTGAATCTATTTTCTCTACCTTACATACTCTTTCGATAAAGAACCCCAACGGCGTACTAAACCACCCCATCCCACCCCCTTATGTTTAGTATATATAATACAACCAACCCAATCAGACAGCTCGATCTCCCCTCTCCTCACCACATCAAAACCCGTTCTAAAAACCTGATCCGATAATCCCTCTTTTCTTAGGTCCCTGTTTTGCTTAGTGAGTGGATGGATGGATGGATGGATGGATGGATGATATAACACCCGATACGACACAGCCTATGATATAGAACTTATATGGGTATGGGTATAAGTATAACAAAGGTAAGGTAGGGCGAAGGTATAGCCTAGATACAGGGGATAAGTAAGTAGGGTAGAGTAGGGTAGGGAAGGGGAAGGGAAGGGGAAGGGAAGGGGAAGGGAAGGGAAGGGGAAGGGAAGGGAAGGGGAAGGGAAGGGAGAGTAAGCCTACCTAGTCAAACCAAGCCCAATCAAGTCAAGCCAAGGTTAGACCAGAATCGATGATGAGATGAGTTGAGATGACTTGGACAAGTAGAATAGAATAGAATAGAACAGAAAGCGTACCTGCCCAAGACCGGGTAAGTAAGGTAAGGTAGGTAAGGTAGGTAGATAAGCAGATAAAATGAAATGAGTAAGGTAGGTAAGGTATCGCATGACAGAGAATGGGTATATTCATAGTTCTACTACCCATCTATTTATCTAATCTATGTAAGAAAATCTATGATTGGTCTAATTATCCCCATTTCTGATAACTTTTTATTGATTGCAAGTGGGGAAATCGGAGGTATATTAGGCCTCGCCCATACAAAAACTTTTTGTAAGTATGCATGCATGAATGAATGAATGAATGAATGAAAAGACATCGGACACGCAAAGCTCGCCGTCACTGATCCAAGGCCCCCCCCTACTGCTCAGACACGGGCATCAACCTCCCCCGCCCTTCTCTGCTTCCCCACCACCCCCCTCCCCCTCCGCAATAGCCCTCGACCCCCACGCCGTATCCCAACACGTCAGCAGCGCCCACCCCTTGAGAAACGAATGCCAATACCCAAATCCCACATACCCCGGCAACAAGACCAGATCGCACGGATATCGGCAAAGATGTCCCCACGGCTTCACCAACTTCGCCCCAAGGATCCAAACCAGGAGCCATTGGAGCCGCGTCGTGGGGCTGATATATTGGTCGAGGAAGGAATTGCTGTGCCAGAGCGTGTAGCCGAGCACGAGGTCCGTGACGAGAGGGAAATGCAGCAGGGAGGAGATGTAGACGGCGTACAGGCACCAGAGGTGGCGTTGCCACGTATGGGCCGTCAACAAAGAGCGCGAGTTACCGCGCCAAGTGGTCTTTGCCCAGCGAAGGCACTGGTGGAGGTATTTGGGGTATTCGCCGAGGGTGGTTTCGACCGTGGCGCTCTCGCAGTGTTGGATCTTGAGTTTCCAGTCATGGGCGAGCATCCAGCGGGTGATGAATTTGTCGTCGTCGGCGTTGAGAGGCCCGTACGCGCGGCCGAAGAGGTGGAAGAATTCGTGCGTGAAGGCGTGCGTGAACGATGCGTCCTGCAGGATCGAGGTGCGGTGCGCGGCCGTGCGGCCTGAGATGGTGGAGACGCCGCCGTCCATGGCGTTGGTGGCCGCTTGGTCGAAGTTGCGGCGCTCGAGCCAGAGGCAGCCGAGGAAATTGAAGAAGCTTGCGCGGAGGAGGACCCAGAAGTTTGGGGTGAAGGGGGCGGGTAGGGGTGCGGTGCGTCGCGCGCGCTTGCTGGTGCCGACGCTGCCTATTTTGGGGTCGTCGAAGGGGGCGATTATGTTTGGCAGCAGAGTCGGCGGCCAGAAGACGTGATCATCGCAGAACACTGTGATGGTGGTGGTTATCTAAGAGACATTGTTTTGGTTAGTAACAAGCTCGCTTGAAGTAACGGCTGTGGAAGAGGGTCTGTCTGTGGGTAGGGAGAACAAATGGGGGGATGAAAAGGGGGATTTCTTTTGGGGGATTTGAGTGCGATCCAACTCTTCATTTTTCTTTCTTCTTTCATACCTCTGGTAACGCCTTACAGATCTGGAGCCGCTTGTTTGGAGTGTCGCAATGCGTAATCGTTATGTCGGGGTGGACGCATGTATACTCGAACAAGCTGTCTCGATTTTCAGGACCAGCTGTCACAATGATAGTCTTCGCCGGTTCGTTGCCTTGGACGGAATCAATACACTCTTTGAGATCGTTGCCGTATGGTGCTAAGGTTGGTATTATTACCGTTACATCCCTTCCTGTCAGATTTGGACGATCTAGGACAGCGGTGGCTTTGTATGAAGTGAAAGCTATTAGGTTACCAACGAGCCGCACATAACGGAATAAGAAAACGACGATGAAGGTGATCAACATCGTATGGGGATGTTTGAGAATGGTAGGGATAACAGTACCGAAACAGGTGTAGCAAGGATTCCATAGCTCATTAAGAGAATATAGACCAATGGAAGTAGCAACGCTCGAGTACCAGATCTGGTAGCGTGCGAGTTTCAGGGACGGAAAAACGAAGGAAGTAAGAATAAGGATATTGAGAAGGAGTATGGCCTCAATCCCGGTAGGCCTTGCTGTACTATCCATCTCCTTGAGCACCATCTCGTGATCCATTGACGAGAGTGGGAAAGGGTAACGTAGATTTGCAAAGGACAGAGAAGATACAAATGTGCCATTTTGTACAGTGTCATGAAATGCTTCAACTCGCCGTAGTGACATGTTGAACAAACGTCGTTGGGAATTTGAGGAATTTGAGGAATTTCAACACAAAGAGCACTGCTGCAGTGGTTGCTTGTTGACCTCAAAATTAATCTTGTCTCCAATGTCTCTTTGTGTTTTTATATATTTTTAAGCACCCTGTTTCGAGATCGGTCAATAGTGACAGTCAATACTACCCGTGGTCGGTGTTGAAACATTACCGCAGCTGAAACCTCCGCAGTTTGACTCCAAAGGCAATGCAGAGTAATAGTAGAGGTGAATCACATTGGGGCAAAGTATATTACTTGCAGCTGAAGGGATCCAACAGTCGACACATACAAATTTTTGATCTAGATGACAGGGTATGCTGTCAAACTTTTGTGCATTTCAAGATCTTCTAGATCCGCACCGAGATCTGATGCAGTAGCCGGCTTAGGTATCTGGAACGTAGATAGATGATATACCGGCTGTTAGAAGCATGCGTTGCCGACTGTCAGCTTCCAGTTCCTGGAAAGCAGATGTCGTTAGCCACCGATTCCTCCAAACCTGAACGGTTTGGTACTCCAGCAGTCGCTTCATTCCCGGAGAAACATCTGGTATGTCGGTGAGTCTGTACAATCAGAGAAAGGATAGCCCAGCTTCAATAGAAAGCCCTCTAACTCTTGCTTGTCAGCTATGGGGCATTGGATGCCAGCCAATACCTCGGCGATATCACCTCCCTGGTTTCGATAGTGGAAAAGTGAAATATTTTGATCCAGTCGCAAGGTAGTCAAAAACTTGACCAATGCTCCTGGCCGTTCCGGAAAATCGAACATATACAGACGTTCATCCTGGACACTGCTACGACCACCAACAAGATACCTTAGGTGCGACTTAGCAAGTTCGTCGCCACTGAGATCGACCGTATCCATTCCATCCCGATTAAGGCGTTGGATCAAGTCCGGAAGCTCTGTTGAACGTGAGGACGTATTGATAGATATACCCATGAGAATATTCGCGGACCCTTCTCTGGCATATCGGTAACTGAATTCTGTCACCGAGTGTGTTGTTACTGCCTTGACAAGCTCAGCAAAGGCTCCGGGTCTCTCGGGTATATTAACGCGGAGTAAAGCTTCTTTTTGTTCACCCAAAGCAGCACGCTCCGCAACAAACCGTAACCGGTCGAAATTCATATTTGCGCCTGAAGCCAGTGCAACCAGTTGCCGTTTAGAATTGATAGATGGATTCCGTGCCACGTACTTCTTCAAGCCGGCCAACGCTAGGGCGCCAGCAGGCTCTACGATAGATCTTGTATCCTCGAATACATCTTTAATGGCTGCACATGTTTCATCTGTTGAAACTTCGATGATGTCGTCCACGACCTCTAGACAGAGCCGAAATGTTTCCTCGCCTACGGTTTTGACAGCAGCCCCATCTGCGAACAAGCCAACTTCTTTCAAGACCACTCTTTCCTTCCTCTTAAGCGACTGTACCATGGCATTAGCATCGTAAGCTTCCACGCCAATGATCTTTACATGCGGAGCGATGCGCTTGATGTAGACACCCACGCCGGCTATCAACCCGCCCCCACCAACACAACAAAAGACTGCCTCTAATTCTTGAAGATTCGTTTGCCGCAATAGCTCCATGCCTATTGTACCTTGGCCTGCAATGACGTATGGATCATCGAATGGTGCAATGTTGGTGAGACTGTACAGCTTTTCCAGGCGGTGTGCCTCAGTTTTCGCCGAGTCGAAATCATTGCCATGCAGTACAACAGAGCCACCGAGTCGGGAAACATTTAGATGTTTGATTGGAGGCGTTCCTAAGGGCATGACTATGGTGGTTGGGATTTTCAGGTGGCGTGCAGAATACGCGACTCCCTGAGCATGGTTCCCTGTAGTCTCTCAGCCCAAAGACTGGAATTATTTTGCTGAATCATTCACCAGCTGAGCAGGCGACTACCCCCTTCCACCTCTCGTCTTCTTTTAGATGTGCCATCCTGTTATACGCGCCCCGCAATTTGAAGCTGAAGACTGGTTGGAGGTCTTCTCTTTTCAGGAGAACCTTGCATTCTAGCCGATTACTGATGTTGATCGCGGGTGTAAGGGGTGTTTCTTGTACAACCTCGTACACACGGGAAGTGAGGATCAGGCGGAGGTACTGTGAGTTTCTGAATCAGTAAAGGGCAGACTTATGAACTACAAACTGCATACATCTGGGTGGCCGTCAGGAAGCAGAAACGCTTCTGGCACTAAAGAGGAAGCTGCGGTTTTTGTGGGAGTAGGATCGGCGGAGTATTCAGTAAGTGGCATACCATTGTGAACACCATTCGGCATCGGTATTGGGGCCATAATTTACTGAATTCTCCAAGCGTGAGCAGAGAGTGATCAGGAAATGGTGGTGAGAGTACGGAGTAAGTGAAGCGGTTATAATGGCGGGGAAAAGCCGATCAAAAAATGCTCTGTTGATATTTCTCGCTTATGCACAAAGCTTGCAAATTTCTTAGCGCTTTTTTTCGAAGAAATTGTGTTTGTCACTTAAAGACAATTATTTCGCAATTTTATAACCACTCTCTTAATTCCATCTTGTTGAGGATTTCAGCGTGATATAAAAATATCGATATCACGCAGGGCTATGTCGCTTTACGGGTAGCAAAAGCACTAAGTAATCTTTCAAGACGTGCGCCAAGAAAATTACAAGCCTTCTGCGTAAGGCTAAATAGTCGGAATATTTCCGCTCAAATTGATATCGTTCATTGGAGAAGCACATAGGGTAAGGCAATGATCTCAATTGAGAAACGTCTGTAATTTGACCATCTACCCTGTTCCTCCTCCTGTAAGACTCATTCATTGGAAAAGCATCATTCAGTCTCCCGCTGCCTCACTGTATTCAGAGTACAGGAGCTTTTCCCCTCTAGGCATTGTACTTGCATGACCTCATGATCCAGACCTCCACCATTCATCATTCTCTTCATCTTCAGCGCTCGTAATCTGACATGTCCGACGCACCTCTCCCCTCTTCTTTCGACGGCGACAGGCGAGTCTACAACCGTGTTCCGCAATGTATACTTAGCCCGCTGACCATCCTGTAGTGATTTCTTCGATGAAAACCGCTGGCAGAAGTTTACCCGTCGCCTCAAAGAAGAACCCCTCATCCCCCTTGGCATAGCCGTAACCTGCTGGGCCCTCTACAACGCCGGCCGCTCCATCCGCAGGGGCAACGCCGCACGGACAAATCAATTCTTCCGCTACCGTCTCTATGCGCAATCCTTCACCCTCGTCGCCATGCTGGGCGGCTCGTATTACTACAACGCGGACCGTCTGAAGCGGAAAGAGTTTACGGATCTGGTGAAGAAGCAGAAAGCGCAGGAGAAGAAGGATGCCTGGATTCGAGAGCTGGAGGCGAGGGATTTGGAAGATAAGGAGTGGAGGGAGAAGATGGGGAAGGTGAGAGATTTTCAGAGGGAGGAAGCGGAGAGGGAGGCGGTTGAGGAGTTGAAGACGAGGGAAGGGAGGAGCGATGATGGGAGAGGGGTGATTGATGCGTTGAAGGGGAAGATGAGGGATGTAAAGGACTCGGAGATGACGAAGGAGGCTGCAGAGCTGGAGCAGAGGAAGGAGCGGATCAAGGAGAAGAAACAGCAAATGGAGAAGAAGCAAGAGGTGGAGAGAATGAAGCAAGCAGTGAGCAAGCAAGAGGCTGGTATGAGGTCTGAGACAAGAGTGTGGGGTGAAGGGGAAGGAGGCTTGTTTGGATGGAAACATATCAGAAATTGGTACAACAGGCCCCGAGACTGAAGGAGGAAAGGAGACGCCAAACTGCCAATAGCGGGAAGGTTGAATCCGATATATGTATCGTTCCGAACAGCACGCACGATCGACATCAAACTCGTGCAGCACATTGGAAACGGTCCTGCGGAAGCCTTCTCTATATATATCGATACTTCAGCCAATACTTCCACAAACCACCATCCCATGAATCCCCCCTCGTGCCCATCCCCTAGAGCAATCCCCGCAACACCCCAACACCCTCCCCCCCTCCTTCCTTTCCCCAAACCCATCCCCTCCCCCCTACCCCTGCCTCTGCTTATGCTTCGGATTCCTATCGCAAACAATATACACACATCCCTTCCGTCTCACACTCTGCCCCCCAAAAAAAACCCCACAATCAGCCCAACATATCCCCCCAAACAACGATACACACGGAAGGAACGACCTACCCTACACCCCTCACACAACTTCTTCACACTACTCCTCACTTTCATACCTCTAACAGCCTGCTCAAACATATCGCCCTTAAGCAGCTCAGATCCGGGCCTTTTGATGAGTTTGCCTAGTAGCGCGTGGGATGATCGAGTCGGTGTAGTAGTGCGTGTTGATAGCGCTCTTGCACCGAGGGTGAGACTGCGAGCGGGAGATAATGCGCATTGGGGTATGGTTGTGGGTAGTGGAGTGAGTTTTGCGGTGGCGGGCTGCAGGGGGGAGAAATGGCGGAGAGCTGTGGTTGCGCGTGGGGGGAGCATAATTGGATGGATGGATGGCGGGTTGTTACGGGTTTAGGAGGGTATAGGGGATGAGGGAGTGTGCTGTGATGGGTGGGTGCGTGCAAGAGATTAGAAAGATGGCAGGATTCTAATTAGGTGGAGGTTGATTCAATACCTACTGTTGCCAGCCAGCGCAAAGCATAAAGCATCCGCCAAGAGATTATGTCTTGGCGCGAGGATCATGATTTCTAGTTCCTTTACTCCGTATTGATCCCCATTTGCCTACCTTACCTTTTTATCGAAAAAATGGGTAAGACCGGATTCTCTCTGCACAAGACAATTCGGCGCACCCAACTCTCAGATATGAGTCATGCACACACAATCCACTCTTAAGCCAGCATGCCACCAATTCGGCGCTACCTCCGCATAAGCCAGTACTCCGTCCTCGAATGCCGCATATACCTCGACAATCCAGCCGACGCATACCGCTGGCTCCTCAACACGCGCAATCCGGTCTTACCGCAAGTCATAGAGGCAGTGCGTCCACTCGTACTGCCGAAGCTCAGGGAGGAAAATGCGAGGGCGAAGTCGGGGAAGGGTGGGAAGAAAAAGGGGTGGAAAGATGTTGTCGTTGGGGGTACGGGCGCTTTCTCCACGCAAATCTATACATGCCGGTCGCTGACTACGGATGCGGTGGGGTTCAGACGATTTCGAAGTCGCAGTCTTTTTGACAGAAACGAGCTCCCGTCATTCTATTCTTAGGAAGATGAAGACAGCAAAGAAAGAGAAGGGCAGGCTGGGGACTGCAAATGGCAGACTGACTGGTACGAGGGAAGAGCCTGTTGAGGTGGGTAATGGTGCCCCAGGCTTGTTCGCCGACGAGAGTGAAGAGAGCGAGAGTATTCGTATGACAGATATACCTTCTGCTGCGGGAGGTGAAGCGGATCACAGGGCGGCTTTGGCAACAGAAGAGAGTCAGGACGGGCTTTTCCTTTCTGAAGGTTCCACAGAAGGGGATGTTGGCGCACAGAAGCCGCGTTCATCGGACAGCGAGACCAAAAACCGTGTAGGAGAGGAAGAGGATGGTGGTGAAGATGACAAAAAGAAGCTGGGTATGGATACGACATATGACGGCTTTAGCATATATGGTAGGATCCTCTGCCTTGTTGTGAAGAGAAAAGGTACCACGAAGGGCAAAGAAGTAGTTGGCAGTACAGGACAGGCGATGATGGAAGAATGGATTACGTCGACGCAGATGGGAGAGGCCCAGATGACGGACGAGTAATCATCCTCAAATTCTTGGAATTGACGATGAAGATACTTTGTCGATAAAGGCCAGATTGGGCAGGTCTATGCATTATCGTTTAGCTTTCCAGTAACCTAAAGCTACGGTACTGAAGTACTTTCCCTTCGGTTTAACGTTGGATTGCAATAGCTGACAGCTGTCCAACAGTCCAGGATCCATTATACTTTACATGAGCATACTCCGTACAGTAAGATTGCGATGCAGAGCTTACCTTACTTAGCCTTGCATTTGTTTCACGTCTGTTTCTGATGCGCGTCAAAACAATGCGAGGACAATGCACCCTGATCCTAATGAGGCACTAAATTGTTTCAACGCAGTCAGGATCCGTCATGCATTACATTACATTACATTACCTATACTTGTCGTTCGAATCTTCGGAGGCGGGTGTATTCCGAATGGCGACTTTCAACAGTGCTAGGTTCAGCTGCTTTGGTATCAAGCCCTCCGAGGGATTAGAAATGGAGCTCTCGTTCCACCGAATCGCCACACTTAATATGTATCCATGCTTTGAAAACTTGCTCACATTCGAAATGTTCTCATGTGTCCCGAAGACGATGGCATCGGAGCCAACAGAGGGATGAAGGATTCCCGCGTATGAATGGCAAAATGCCCTTTTTGGTAAGCCTTAGGTGGTCACCGAAAATGTTGTATCGGACTGAAGAGGAAAAACGGGGCCAAGACGGTGAGCATGACCAAAATTGATGCTTTTGGAGACACTCTGGGCTCGGTATATGGGCAGTAATTAGCATTCTGAACATTAGTTTCGTGTCAGCACTCATGGCTCAAGCCATCCCTCGTCTCCCAAGCTACACAACCTCCTTGCACATTTTGGGTGAATGGTGTGAGCTTGCAGGAGTCGCGGTATTGAAAGCTGAACTCCTTGAATCTTCGGCGGATGCCTCCGTGTTTGAAGTCCAGGATTAGCTTAACGCACGCCCATCTGATGCGCATACACCTCGTTTGATCTTGCCTGCATTGATGGCGATGATACTATTTTTGTTTCAAACATGCGTGAGTTTTACAAGCCATTTAATTTCCTGCGCGCAAGCCACAGAGCAAAATCTTCCGAATATGTTCTAGGAGGCGATCTGGAAAAGCCTAGCAAAGTGTACTCTATATTCACTCTGGGGCCGCAAAACCAGAGATCCGGATCCTGATTGAGACACTGTGAAATGTAGCTTGTGAGGCGAAATTGCACCACACACACTATGCTTTTTGTTTTTAGAAACGGCCTATCCGATTGTCTGACATTGAACCCTTTGAGATATGCACTCCTCTGCAGGCTGGTGGCGTTGGAGTTGTCGCGTAAGCCCAAGTGCAGGAACTCGGGAACTCGGCATCGAACAGGCACAAGTCGGTCCATTGAACCGCTGTATAAGCATGTTGACAAGGAGATAACAGCAGTCAATGTCCCTTGGTAGATGAGTGGAACACATGCCCCCTACCCCTTTTAGGACCAGGAAAATATGATACAAGGGGCCGTGCATAAGGTACCGAGGACTCTCACTTCCTTAGTGTCATAAATACGGAGTACACCCAACCCGGGCTAACAGCCACAAGGAAGCGCTATCTGACGGATAGCCACGTGGAAAAACGTGTCAGTGCTTTATTGTGCTTTATCCTTGCAGATCAAGTAATCTATGGTCGCCGATCAAACGTCGACGACACCACCCCCTTACGTGCTTTTGTCTTTTGCATGACTTGGTTTGATTTGATTTCAAACATGTCCTTTCAGTATTGGCGATGGTGGGGTGATTCCCCCATACTAGTTTCTTTTGTCGGACTCATGGAATACCATCTAATTAAAGGAGCCGAGACGCCCATTCACTGCGCCACAACGCATCACGAGGCTTGAACCAAAACGATTCGCTCTCCATTGAAGGAGGCGACACTCGTCTTGATGTTCTGCGAATCCAATTGGACTGTTCCACGGCAGCGCAGGGAAATGCATCAAAGTTCTTTCGCCTGTCGTCTTGCCACCCTCGAGGGCCAAAGAGACAGTGGCAATTGACAAACAAGATGACATTGCATTTGCCCGTATGATGATACTGCCACCCACCCTCGGTCTTCGTATCCATGACCTTGAATTGGGGCTGGCCCCCATACCACTCTTTGGATTGGGGAACCGAGCACTAGTAACATGCTTCCAATTTTGGCAGATAATCCGGGGGGGCCGTAAGCAGCCCATAATTAGTACCGATGAAGCTCGATGCTAGAAGAATGTCAAGAAGGAAGACGAGAGTGGGATCCGGCAAGCCGGCTGCTATCATCAAGAGTTGGTGATGTAGATATCCAAAGTCGATCCGTTGTGGAGGCGACAATTCTGTCTCATCCTTTCGCCAAAGTGAAGCTGAGTACTGGTACGCGCGGAAGAAGGCAGGATGCTACGTTGAAATGTACGATTGAACAATACTGGGTCTTCTGCGTGTTCGGATCTTGTTCTGAATGACGATTGATATGCATTGATTGCAAATCATGCGGCAGATGGACTCTTGGTCTTTTTTTCATGCAATATAACGCTTTTGGTTATTTACATTAGATTGGCCGAGGGCATGGTGGGCCGTGGGCGATCCTGCCAAATTTAGGATTTGAGGGGCGCGGGTTGCGGGTTCCTGTTCTGTCATCATCAGCTGGTCCCCTCGGTCCCTTCCAATCCACACCTAAGGTACTTTACACCCACACCGAAATTGAAATTTCAGCCCTCGGGAACAAATGGCGCTATTTTGTATTTTTCGTCACTCTTCAAAAGGGGGAAAGGCTTGTCATCGTCACGCTTTCTGATGACCCCTGTCCTGTCCTGTCCCATGGTCTCATCATGTCATGCAATCATGCAATCATGCAATCATACTTTGGCCCTGAATATCCTCCTCCTCATCAAACTTAGCTCCACACAGTCAAATTACGAGTACCACGGCTTGAACCAAAGCATGGCTTGGCTGACGACGAATGTCTTGCAACTATCATAAATACTCAGCACATTCCCCTTCTTCGAACCCCTACTCTCATAACCACAGCGACCACATTCCACATTCAAAAACATCCAACACTACACTCGCTTCACACCGAGCCCGGTCTTCACTCTCCAATAATCCAAGACTCTTAATCAATCCCATCTCTCTTCCACGAGTCGCCATCTCCTACCAAACACAATGCCTCAATCTCAATACCATTTTAACGGACCACAAAAACCTCAGTACCCTCCATGCCCGGGCCCACCGCCGAATCGCCCGCTACCTAAAGTCCCAAAGTAGTGCCACTCATACCCTCTCGAACACGTTCAACCTCGCGGCTCCACAAACGATACAACCTCCTCCTAGTCTTGTTGTCTATGACTACAGCTCTGCAGTTGGGTCTTTTGATCTCAAGATGACTCAACAACCCCGGCTACATTCTTCCCTCGGATACATTGTGGAAATTATGGAAAGCCAAGACAGACACTTTCAATGAAAATCTGCCTGCTGCTGGACAGTGGCAATTGTCGCCGGCGGCGCATTCCTTTTAGATTCGCCGGCACTCGATACGCACAAGCCAATCCTTCCTAGATTTACGACCCGGTCTTGATCGCACACTATTACCCTCATGTCAGATCTCAAAATGATTATGCACGGCAAAGAAACATGACTTGCATCATGTCTCCAATGCTCTTGGAGAGCACTACACCACCATATATCTGGCTATCAGCCTCAACCACGCCACCGAGGCAAAGTCGATTTCAAAAATCTTCAGACGTGCCACAAACCCTAAAGTACCCGACTTCCATTTTCATCATCACCCTCATGCGACTCGGCGTCAGTACCTTGCAACCCTAGCGTTTGGCTCGTTTGAGTCGTTTGACAGATATACCCTGTACATATACAATACTGGTGTTTGGAGAAGGAAGTGGATGGTCCAAGGATGCTCGTGCTCAGTCTAGAGGGGACCAAATGTCCGAAGGATTTGATTATTGACTAGAAAGCCTGCTACACACTTGTACTACTCGCACCATCAATGCAATCATCTGATCGATAACTTGCGAATTGACCGTCCACGGAGAATTGTGACCACTAACAAGAAGGAGGAACATGTTACGGTAGGTGTATTGATTACAAACAGCAGCCCCTCGTTCGACCCTCACCGCCAAAATCCGATTGTCCTCCTTCCCGTCTCAAGTTCCCGTTCCTGGCCTTGGCCCTGCAGGCTGCAGGGCGGTCTGCCACGCTGTGCGGCACCCGTTGATCGACGCTTAGGACAGCCTTAAACGATATGCTTCATGATGCGCCCCCAAAACCCAACCTGGACCAACCAACGGTAATTGTGATTGCGAGATACGTACTTCTGTTTTACTCTAAAAATAAAGCCAGCAAGAAGAACCTTAACATATGTTTCAAGTAGATTACGTGTAGCTAGGTACGTACTATGGTTCCGCAGCTCGGCAATTCGGCATTCAATATCCGGCACTTTTATTGCAATAAGTCTTCAGCAGCTAAGACGTGAAACATGCGTCGATTGGAATACTACGTGTCGTTGTACTCCGTATGGAGTACATTCTGGTGTGATTCAGAGATTGTGGGGTTTCTCTCGCTACCATAGCCAATAGCGTGCCTGGCAAGTGGTGGTGGTAGTCAAGTAGCGGGCCTACAGCAGGATCCATCCATATTCATCCCACCGTCTCCACCCTCCCACGCTTCAAAGATCGAACCAATCGAGCACTCTCCCCCTTCACCCTCTCCAACTCCACCCCCCCGTATCAACAGCCACAACCTGTCCCCCCACCACCACATCCCCATCCCCCGGCGCCCCCAAACCCCCCGCCGTCGTCACATACAACACCCCACCACTCCCAAACTGCGCAGACGTCGGCCCCTCAAGCTCCGTACTATTCCTATTCCCCGCAACCACGAATCCCCGCGCCAACCCCCCCCTCCCCTCCCCCCAACGAACCTCCTCCACCGAATCCCCCAACGGGTCCACCAAAAACGCCGCGTCGCCCCCCGGCGCGAGCGCGAAATCATCATACGTGCCCCCAGGACTCGCGTGCGCTATCACCTGGACCGCTGGACCGCTAGCATTCCGTGACGCCGACGACTCCTCCAACGCCAACGAAGAAACCCCCACCCTCGCGAAAACCGCCTGCGCCGAATTCGTAAAAAACACCTCCTCCCCCCGGATCCGGATCCCGTTGATCCCAAGAACGCTATACGGCCCGTTAGCAATGACGCCAGGGGCCGCCATGAGCGGGTCCGAGAGCGCGATGTGCGATGCGCCGGTTAGGATGTCGATGGCCCAGATGCAGCCTCTGCGGGAGTCGGAGGCGAGGAGGGTGCGGGGGGTGAGGGCCGCGAGGCCGTTTAGGATACCGGCGGTGGGGAGGGAGGCGGTTTTTTTGATTGTGGGGATGGTGGTGTGATTTTGATGGGGGAAGGAGAGGGTGTAGATGAAGGTGAGGTTGAGGGTGGCGTTGGCGGCGATGAGGTAGAACGTATCTGGGATGTTGTGGGATTGTGTGATGCCGACTGTGAATAAGGGGGTGGGGAAGTGGGCGATTGGGATTGGGGAGGGGTGGGGGGCGAGGGGGTTGAGGTGGTAGAGGGTTGGGGATGTGGTTGTTGTGAGGAGGAGGGTGTTGGTGGAGGGTTGGAAGGCGAGGTTCTCGTAGGATGTGCCGGGGGGGGATTGGTAGATTAGGTGGGAGAGGGGGGTTGCGGAGGTGAGGAGGAGGGTTGGGAGTGAGAGGAGGGAGAGGTAGGGGTTGAGGAGATGCATTGTGGGAGGTTGGCAGATAGATGCTGGGTACTTGTAGTCAATCTTTATATACACTCTCCGATTCTATACTACACCACACGACACGTACACCCACTGAGTCACACCCAATCGTAGCGTGCTTACTGTACTTTACTTTACTTACTCGATATCTCCGTCCGGATGAGTCCTTCAATGACTCACACCCACCCCCCTCACACCCACCCGTCTCTTTCCCCCTTTTCCCCCGGTCTACCTACCTACCTAAGTAGGTAGCTAACCTAAAAGACAATTCGACGGGAATTCTTTCGATTTCCCTCCCTTGATCCGGTGCAGTGTACCTCCCCCCCCCCACCCCCTTTTCCAAAAAAAAAAAAAAACGTGACAAACCCAGCCCGTCTCATCTCACTTTTTTTAATAATTGATGTTGATGTTTTTCTAGGGTGTGGGGTGGGGTAGTATGGATGGATGGATAGATGGATGTGGGGTAGGAAGGGGGGGGAAGGGAGGGAGGAAGGGGGGAGGAAGGGGGGGAAAGGGGGGGGAAAGGGGGAATAGGGGGGAGATGTTTGGGGGGGATGAGGCGTGGTTGGTTTGTATATCTTTTTTTTTGGAAAAAAAGGGACTAGAGGGGAGAGGGGAGATTGAAAAGGGGAAGGGAGATGAGGGATCCAGGGGGAAGGAGGGGAGTAGAGTATTTTACCTACTTGGGGATGGTAGGTACGTAGATTACCTAGTTGGTGAGGTGGTGGTCTTTGCGTGCTTGGGCTGCCGGTACGCAGAATAGAGGATTTAGGGGTTTTCAAAACGAGTGAATTGAGAAACTGATAGGATGAGGACAGGGGGGGGGGAGAGGTTTATAAGCACGGGATTTGCACTGTGATTGGCTTCGGGTTCGAGTTGTGGTATCGGCAGGTGAGTGAGCCATCATGGGGAAGACCATGCGGGGGGAACGTTGTGGCTTTGAAGGATCCGATATTTCTGTAACGAGAGTAGATACCTTTGAAAGAATTGCTCGATACTCTAAACTATTCTTAGCGTCAGGAATGCGAATGGAAAGTCACATTTCGTCCCACAATCAGTGTTTGGCCTTTCGAGCAGTGGCCCTCGCAAGATTTCGCTTCTATCCTATTCACAATCTAAATCGTTTTGGCCGGTAGCAAGAGTTCAAAAAAGTGGCACCCAGTACAAAATATCTTCCAAATCATGTTCTTTTGACTCACGTGCTAAACCTCCCCAATGATTGCATGGTTGACTAATATCCCAATACCAATTCCTCCTCGCCCACGTGCTAATGCTTTCAGAGTTTTGCTTTGAAATGGCTTCCTGCCCCAGAAGCCGCGGCCTCCTGACTCGCTTCAAGATACGTCAAAATAGGCTCGTACAGTCGTCCGCTCCTCATAGCCTCATAAATGATGCTGATGTTCGAGCCAATCGTCTTCAGCCCGTTGTCCTTGGTTGGTCGGTCCTCTAAGCCTTTGTGGAATGGTACGCGCAGATCTTTGCGGACGTAGTTGTACATGCGTGATGATGCCGCCCCGAGATATGGGGTGGCGTCTGGTGTGGCGAAATAGATTTGTCGATGCTGGAGAAAGAGGCCGCGGAGAGTTGCTGATAGCTGATCCGTCCACCGCTTGATGGCTGGTAGGGCATCGAAGTGCGTTGGCAGGCCGGCATGAGTGTAAAGGGACGTGGTCAAAGTGGACTGCACAGTCTCAGCGATGTTGTTGAAGCGATCACTCGTGCCTACAGACGTGGTGAGACCGAAATGCTTCAAGACCTGCTCCCGAAGCTTCGATTGCAGCTTCTCTAGAATACCTGCATCTCCAAGAATGTCCCCAAAAATGTTTGCAGTTATCTTGTTAACAGCGGGACCGATGGCACCAACGTATCCACGATCCATTGCCCTGATATCCAAAGCTTGGCACAAGGCGTATAAGTATGTGGCACAAATCATGGATAGGCAATCGACAGCCATGTGGGTGTATCGCGCCGATATCAGTGCTAGTGAATTGATTCCCTGGTTGCCAATTTCTGCCGTCTGCACGTGGCTGCTTACAGGGTTGGCCAGATATGCTAATTCAGACATATATGCTGCAACATTGATGTCTGCACCTTTCATCGTATAACTCGTATTTGGGTCATCAGCCGCAAGGTTAGGTGGTAGCCCATTGTTCATAGCAGGATTGATGAGCTCAGTGCATTGGGAGAACAGCATCCGACCGAACACTGTTCCAAAGTCAGTATTCTCTTGATCGAGACGCCATGCAAGTCGTGAAACCCATTCATGAGCTAAGCTGGGCCTCAAAGGGAATTTTCTGCTCTGCAATTATGCTTGCAACACGAAAAATGATACGAATTGGGAAATCAGATCTCAGAAGGGGACCTTACTTTGCAAGCAAAAGCGTGTTTTCTCCATAGCCGAAGTGATAGAGGCTGCTTGAAAATTTCCTCCATGGTGGATCGTGTCACCTTCAATGTCGACGAGAGGATTGTCGGTCGTCGAATTGCATTCGATGGTGATCTGGTCGTGGGCTAAAGAGAGGTCCTCGAGCTGCGGGCCAATCCATTGAGGGGATGTACGAAGAGCGTACCGATCTTGCCTGAGACCAACGCGGTTCGCTTCACCTTCGTGCTCATGGGTTGCAAGCCGAGAACCGGTGAGGAAAAGGCGGATATTCGCAGCTGCTTCTCGTTGACCCTGGTGGGGGCGGACTTTGTCGAAAAATGCGTTGAAGCTGCCAACGGACCCAAGCAAGGCTTCGACTCCCATGGCAGTTAATACTTGAGAGAAGATAGCTAGATTATGTGACTCTTGGATCGTCAATGCTGCCACTGCGGTAGATACCGCAGTGCCATTCGCTATTGCAAGAGCTTCCTTTGGTCCGAATGTGATGGACTTGTGGACTAGCTGTTTGAGTGCCAAGTCTGCTGGGATAAGGACTCGGCCTACGTCGCCATCATTTGTCCAGACATAGCAATCTGGATTACCTTCTAGCACTCCAGCAATATAACTAAGGGGTTGAAGATCCCCGGATGCAGATATGGAGCCACGTAACGGAATCAACGGTATCATGTCGTTGTCGAGCAATGATATGAGCATTTCGACGATCTCGAAACGAATAGCTGAGTGAGCAGCGAGGAGTGATTTGCAGCGAATGAGCATGGCAGCTCGAACCCATTCTTCGGGCATGAAGTTGACGCCTGGCACTCGGCTCAAGCTGCGTATTGAATCTTCCTTTCTGTCAACCGGAAGGATTCCGCTGTGCTGATGCTGGATTAACGCGCGCTGTAAGTCCTCGATCTTCAGGGTTCGGAGGTCGGCGCTGCCCCCAAAGCCTGTTGTGACGCCTAGGGATAAGATATGTGAGCCGTCGTCGTATCGAAAGTACTCAAAAGATTGTGAGATATTTCTTTGGGATCCTTCTTACCGTAGAGAGAATGACCGTTCGCAAGTCGTCGAGCCAAAAATTCCACGCTCTCGTTGAGACTCTTAATAGCGGCAGCTTTGTCTTTGAAACCGACCTTCGTGCCATGTCTAGTATCCAACTGTTAGCGAGCTCTCTTCGCCAGTCTTGTAACTCAAAGAATCAAGACAATATGACATCTTCTAATTAAAGCTTCATAAAAATAAGAATCCCAAATTTGCTGCCTGAAGACTTTGACAATTAACCACCTATCAAACGCAGTACGTGGTAGGAACACTCCCATGCAACGCGATCCGTCCTGACCAGACCCTGACTGTGACACGGCTGACTCACTTTGAGACCGCAGTGACTTTGGCAACTTCAAGATAGTCGATGTCGATATATGTGGGCGTTTCCGTAGAGATCGTGTTCCACAAGAGCTTCCAGTCTCGCACAACAAGGCTGGCATGAGGGCCGAGACCCTTTCTAAGGTTCGACATGTTCTTAATGATATTACCACTGAGGCTTCTGGGAAACGTTGGATAGAGGTGACTTCTAGGATCAATAGGAGGCCTGGTTGCACAAGCTGTACGGTGTCATTCGAGAGATCAGTTTGCTCGATAGAACTTATAGGTGGATCCTTCTGAAGAATCGGTTGCCGGGTACATTAGTCCAACTCGGAGATAAGAGCTGATCATAATCATGATATAGTGTCTGACTTGAACGCCGCTGGATGATCATTGGCTGGCAGATGTCTGAAAGCAAAGTATCGTGGTGTTGAGGGTTGCGCGGAAATCTTGGAAATCTTCGGCCGTGTCATAAGTGACCATTTCGATTGTGTTCACACCTAAAGTATAGCTGCATTAAGAAACCCACTTGCGATTTTATAGTGGGTAGCTAGTGGCCTCGAAGTCCTGTATTGATGTGTTAATGTGTTTGTGAGAGCCTGGTCGATATAAGTGCATTCCTGGGCTCGTCTGAAATATTGCCAGTACGACCCAATGCCGAGGGCCAGACAGAAATGTATGGAAGGAAAGTGAGAGCATATCTTGCATGGGGGAAGGCGGACCCTCATATACATGTACTGGGTGGGGTTTGCAGCATTCATCAATCACAAGATCAAGATACATACTCCAATGCACGAGTAGAACATTACCCATCTTAGTCTTTTCTTATGGAGGAGGAGAAGGAGGAGGTCGTCTCATCCAATGAATCAATGATGAGCACCGAAGTCTATATCGATTCTCTCGGCTAAGCTCGGTCTTTCACCGAACTAATCTCGGTAAAGTCCGGATCAAAGCCTTCCAGAAGCCATCCTGTCCCATTGAGGTTTAGTCTCTCGATATTCAAAGCAGGGCAGGGCAGGTACCATAATGTACTACTCTCTAAGGTACATCCACGAGGCCAAACCTGTGTGGCGCCGCATCCATCAACAACAATTGCTCCATCAAGACGTGGTGACGGGATCAAAAGGATTAAATCCTACAAGGCTGGGAAACTGCATCTCGCACTAAGCTGAAAACGTTCTCTTTTGCCTCCAATGATTGAAATCACGGTACGACCGAGAGATACAAGATCCATCGGTCTGGCGGTGAGTAGACCTACCAATTCAACTGCTCATGCTCACAGAGACCTTCATGAATCCATAATTCCTGAAGGCACTTCACCCAGGGTCTGATCCTCGACCGTACGAAAGGGTGTGATGAGTAAAATGTCGGTAGAAAGGTACTGTACCACCATCAGCTGGTCATCGGTACTTGGGCTTATCTCCCACGGCGCTTGGGTGGCAATGGTTTCGGGTCGTGGCGTCAAAACAGAGCTGAGTTTAAAAGCTTGTGACTGTTATGACGGCTCAAGTCCAGCCCTTGCGTGCCCTATGGGCCAATAATTGAACATTTCATCTACTGTACATATGCCCGCTCCGTAGCCAGAAGGCACATTGCATTTTGCCGTAGCATGAACATCAGAGGCAGAAACACAAAAATTTCTCATGCTTGTCACTTATGTTACATGCTGTGGACAGTGCTGCCGAGCAGATGGGAAATTGGAGAAAGAGAGACAGGAAAAAGAAGTTTGCAGCACGACATTTTGACCACCTCTCAAGCTCAATATGCACATTTCAACACTCGGTATCCATTTTAACCACTGGCTCTTCCACGGATTTCGTTTTGGGTAAACCGATCCAACTTTTGCACACCCCTACATCTGCGGCCATATTGCAGCGGATCATGACCGAGCACATCATGGACGCTGTTGCATTTATGCACCCTCGTCATCGTCACCGACACGGATGGCGCCATCCGATCCCAAGCCCTTGGACCAGAATCCCTCCAAAGAAGCGGTGCTAGGAAGAAGTCAGCCTTGCATGCCGTTTTGAGTCAGTGCAATGATCATTTACTTTGACATGGAGTCGTGCGTGAAGAGCAGCCAGAATCCAAAAACGGGCTTGGCAAGAACATCGAGAACAGCGTAGGCAATAATTTCGGAGTCGACGTTAATGTTGCGAGACCCATCAGCAATACCCCAGATGCTATGCCACGTCAGTATATCCCGGGGCTAGAATAGGCATGCAAACTCACATTGGGTAAATGGTCCACAGGATCAGAGTGAATCCGGCAATGGCGCTGAAGAAAGTAGCAGTCTTCTTGTCTTTGCTCTGAACCACACCGCGACCGTTGAATGCAAGCTGGTAGACAACAATCAAGTACGCAATGCAAGCCATGGCGTACCATCCCCATTTCGGGCCCTCTTCGACAGTGAAAGCAGCAAAAAGGCCGGTCAAGATCATGATCACATCAGCGACAACGGCAACGAGGATGTTGGCACCGCTCAGCCCAGCTAGTAGACAGAGATCCAAGAGGAGGAGTGGAGTAGTTACACTCCAGTCGATGTAGCGGGCCCAGTAAACCTCGCGGTAGACCGTTGTGAAGGTGTCCGGGAAGTGCTTCTGGGTATGCTTGACGGTGATCTCGTTCTTGCCAACACCATCGTGAACGGCCATGGCAAAGTAGGAAAGGGTAGCGAAGGTAGTGATGAAGGCAGTCAAGATATGGAACATGCGTTTTTGCTAGAGGAAGGCAACGTCAGCGGGTCATGCAAACGGTCAATGGAAACAGATGGATTTCTTACAACTGGGACACGGAAGGCCATCGCATAGAAGGCAACCGAAGAGATAAGCATGATAACGAAGACAACCCTGATGTCCGTAAGTATGGCTGCCTAGCGATGAATGGGTGAGGAGGTTACCAGAGAGTGCGATTGCCAACGTCACTAGCTTCCTCATACTTGATCGTGTTACCTGGTACCACCTACCACAATGTCAGTCCCAAATCTCATACATTAGAGCCAACAGAAGGCTTTGGGAGGGTTGATGTTGTTGAAGACATGACATGACGTACGGTCGGAACAGGAGCCACACTCTTATGCTTGAGAGCTTCCATGACGCCTGTCATTATTGCAGTATGTTATTAGTCTTTGATGAATGAGTTGTGAAGATTTAGAAGGAAGTCAGTGATGATGATGTTGGTGGAAAGAGGTGAAGAGGAAGAGGAGGAGGTTGTAGAGTGGAAGAGGAGAGAGGAGGGAGAAGGAAAGAAGGAAGGAGCTTTGCTAAGATGCTTTAGTTGTTGTAAGCCAAGCCAAGCCAAGCCTCGCCTGCTGATTGGTGGCAATGGTTGGCGGGACAAGTG
Source organism: Usnea hakonensis (assembly GCA_013423325.1). NCBI lineage: Eukaryota > Fungi > Ascomycota > Lecanoromycetes > Lecanorales > Parmeliaceae > Usnea > Usnea hakonensis. The sequence goes on along the minus strand of BLJB01000003.1, from coordinate 381,988 downwards.
CGGGGTTCTTTAGTTGATTAACCTCGATCCACTTTGCCTGGTGAATCAAGGAATTTTGAATTCATGAGGCACGGCTAAACACGCTAAGAACAGATAGATGCTCTGCATCATTTAAAAAATCAAGCCGGATGTAATGGAAGCCATGGCTACATCAGGCTAGACAATCGATATTCCTGAGCTCCCAGTGTTGCGTCATTGTAAAAAGGCAATGCATCATGTTCGGTACCTCGAACTCATTTAAGATAACAGCTTTTCCATGACAAATATCCTATTGGTGTCATCGTTGCCGCGGAGTGTCGTCCGCTTTAAACACGATCCAGATTCATCCACTAATCTATCAACATCACAATAGTAAAGTAGTACGGAACCCCTGGAGATACTTTAGTTTATCATCTGACCGAACCATTAACGTCAAACCGAGAACCCGCCGCTTTATTCAAAGTCTTACAATGTCATGGCTTTCATAAAGGTCATTAACTTCCAACAGGTGCCGATGTCTCGTCAATGCTCAAAGTAACTCCAAGGACAACAATAATAATAAATGAAAGGAGACGGACCAGAGCGGTAGGCTACGATCCTCCCATCTGGTCATTACTAAAATATGCTAAACCTGTAAGCTGCAGCTATCCTGCACTCGTATAATTCCCCGCATCCCAAGTGCCTGCGCTTTGCTGCGGTTACACTATCATGTGCTCTCAAGTCAGCGGCTAGAGAAATTAGAATCATACCTTAGATAATACCGTCGAATAAAATGCCATTGACACTCTACTTATGTGAAATCCTACTAGAACCAATTCACATCATGTCGTTCAGAGCAATGCTGGAAACGTCGTTTCTGAATATGCTGTGTGGCAAAGGAATCAAGGACATCTTCCAGATCCAAAATGTTGGAACTCTAACTTCAAGTGGCCCTTACTCAGCATGCTGATGAGTCGGTACGACTTAGCTGGTCGATTAAAGGCTATCTTCACCCAAGGTCAAAATCAATATGGCACTCTACCCTTTCTATCTACTTTCAAGGATCCCAATTCTTTATCTTCATAGTCCCATGATCGTTCAGTTCCTTATGCATTTTGAAAGTCTGCCAGAGCATATGGGGTTCGTGGCCCCAGCCCTTCTTCAAACACTCATACTCCGCTCGCTCAAAGTAATCCATCAGGATGGGTTTGTAGTCCGGATGGGCTGTTTTATTGATAATGACTCGAGCTCGCTCGCGAGGAGAAAGCCCACGAACATCGGCCAGGCCTTGTTCTGTGACAATAACGTCAAGATCGTGCTCAGTCTGATCCACGTGCGTGCACATCGGGACGATGCAGGAGACGCCATGTCGATCTGTCTTAGAAGGTCTAGTAGATGGTGTATGCATTATGCTAATCTTCGCACTTCGCAAGAAGTCTGCAGAGCCCCCTAAGCCGTTCAACATTCTCGAGCCCATGATTAGTGGAGTTGGCGTGGGCATATATATCGCTGTTGCTGTATTAGCCGAGGACCATTGCCGGGATTTGGGTGAAAACTCACACTTCGACTGGAGTGTTCATACCAATAACGCCCAGGCGTCGAATGATCTCAGGCGAGTTGGACACTTGCTGGGATCGCAACAGCAGCTTCCCAGCATAATTCTCCCAGCCGTCGTAGAATCTCTTGAATCCATCTGGGGAGAATCTAATCGATGTTGCAGTCGCAAAGTCCAGATGACCACTGTCAAAGAGATCTAGGAAGGAATCTTGAAGTACCTCCGTCCAGACCTTGAGCTTATTAAAATTATTGCCGTGTGCGAGACCCCCTACTACAGCGTTTGCAATGTTTCCAATGCCAGATTGTATTGGCAACAGGCTCTTGGGAAGCCTATCTTGTGCAACTTCATGTTTCAGGAATTCAATCAGATGCGCAGCGATAGCCCTAGATGTATCGTCCTCAGGAGCATTTCCTTGCGTCTGGTCAGGATAGTCGCTCTCAACAATGGCAACAACTTTCTCTGGATCGACGGGGATATGAGCTGTTCCAATCCGGTCTTCGGGTGCCATGATGAGGTAGGGCTTCCTGCGCGGCGGCAGATCAGTCATCGTGATGTCGTGAAGGCCTTCAAAACTTGGCATGGCAGTGTTCACTTCGATGATTATCTTGTCTGCCATCTGTATGAGCTCTGGGGATGCCCCAACACTTGCGCCAGGGATCTGTGAGGACTGTCAGCTAACACCTGTTGTAAGAACAAGACTTTATTCGTACGATGCCTCCATCTTCCGTAATAGCCGAAGCCTCCACAATGACCACGTCTAGTCTTCTGTTTGGCTTGTCTTTCGTGTAGTACCCCTATGGTTGTTAGAAACGGCGATTACCCAGTTCGATCAGTGTACTCACATAGATCAAGTCCACGGGAAACATGCTAAGATGCTTGTCGAAAAAGTGTATCCTGCCTTCATTGATGCCTTTTGCAATTTCTTTCCCGACTTGATGAGGACTTCGACGCTCGATCATGTCCAATCGTGCCCATCTATTCTCCGTCTCTGCTCCGCTCGAAGCTCCAACAAACAAGGAGTACTTGAGCTTCCCTTGGAGATTATTTTTCTCCACATGGTCGGCAAGGGCTGTCGGAACCTTTCTAGAGGTGTTGTGAGGCCAATTGGCATGGCTTGAGCTTCGAAGCACCTACTTCGGATAGCCAACACCTGTAAAGCCGGACCAGCCGACGCTGGCACCATTAGGAAACAGGTCAATCAGATCGGAAGTTTTCGCTAATTTGCTAAGCATCGAGGGCCGGCGGACTCGGCTTTTCAGCAACGCTGAAGTTGTCATCGAAGCCATGATTAGCCTTCTTGCTTGATGTGTAAAAAGATGAACCGCGTGAAAGTCAATCGAAGCCGGCCACAGCCGCTTGTCAAAACGTTCGCGCCAAGACCAAGCTCGGCAATAAGGACGGACTTAAGCGGTATGGAAGCTCGAGATGTTTTATCTATGTCCATCGATGCACTCCATTTTATATGTATTTAGTGTATCGAGATCTGGGACGGACCAGCAATGGGCCAACAGCAGTCAGAGGAGCAAGGCGCTCGTAACGTGTCTACGGGTTCGTATCTAGCCGGAAAGAGAGGAAACTGAAGCTCACAGTCCGGCAGAGCAACTAAGCCATGAGCTCGCGCTACGATTCGCTAGAAAGGTGAGAGAATGCCTGTTCCAAGTGGTCTACTGGGATCTCATGGTCATCTAGTGCTTTACGCCGCTAGAGATCACACATTTTAAGGATGTCTTTCGATCGCTTGCCGATGAACAAGACGGTATACACTATTGGAAGGAAGAAACCCTATGTCGCTTCTTGGTCATACCCGATGCTCTTGGCCCAGGCCCTTTGGTATATCAAATGGTATGTTATCTCTGAGCTATTGATCATCTATAGTAAGCTGATATGTGGTGTATAGGCTACGTATCTCGGGGCTTTCCCATTCCCCAGCCTAGCCCCAAGTATATTGACCATCGAGGCGATGCTCAAGGTCGTTGTCATCATGACGGAAAGATACGGGAAAGTAATGAAGAACGGGAAAGCAGATCGGAATAAGCTGCTTTTTAGAAGTCTAGCAGTGTTCGATCGGAGAATGAGTTCCGTCCATGAGCAACCCTCCCAGGAAGTGCTGGACGCCTTGCGAGAAGAGCAGTCAGAGTCAGGAGAACAGACAATTACATCTCCGATCCAAAGTCATATGGCGCGATTCTCTATCGATCAACCCGCCAATGATGACGAGGAGGAAGAAGACGACGATGAATTAGCGTTAGCAGCGTTGGATTCGTTAGACGCCATTGAGGTATTCAAGCTCGACCAAAGAGCCGACACGAAGATCCATCACGCCCAGATTCCAATCGATAATTTCAGACGGTTGCTCATGCTGCTCCTGATCATTGCCCCATTAGATGCGCAGGAGAGCCTTTCCAGGCATGCAGAGCGGCTGACAGCAGCTAGAGTTGAAGGTCTTCGCCGAGTGGCGGACAGCATCTTGTGGTCTTTCACGCCGGAGCAAAATCCAGGTATTTACTATCAAGCGTTCAATACTATCATACCAATTTCTCTTCCTCACATGTTCGATGGCCTTAACCCTTTGTTCGAACATTTCCTATTCAGCAAGAACATCGACCTCTCCAAACGCCGAAGGCTGTCATCCTTCTCTACGCCTCTGTCTTCACCAAATCAAACATCTCCGACTGTACCTCGGGTACCAGATACTCCCCTTGAGCCGCTTCTCCCTCGCGAGGGCGAGATTCTCGATCTCAACGTTCTGAGTCAGTTGGCTTTCTTCCTCAAAGGTAGCAATTTGTTTCGACGCTTGAGACCACTATACATGGGAGGTGATGCTGGTTTCAGCATGGGCTCGATTGAGCAAAAGGTCTTCAACTGGCGCGCACCCAGTATCTTACTCGTGGCTGGTACTCGTTTGCCTCCAGAACCAGAAGGTGCACGAGAGCGAGCTTTTGCGGATCTTCTACCCCCCAAGCGATTCCCTAACGGCGCCTCCGGCAATGGTACATCTGGAAGAGTAGTCTTTGGTGCGTATCTTGACGTGCCTTGGAAGCATACATACAAAGAAGCTATTGGCGGACCTGATGCTCTTCTGTTCCAGCTTGAACCGATACACGAGGTTTTCCGAGCGAGTACCATAAACACAGAGTATTTTACATTTACTAAGCACGGGGTTTCCTTTGGAAGTCCTCCACCTCTGGCTAGACCAGTGTCTGGCCTCTCTCGACATGCCACGCTTGGCGCTGTCTCGTTGCTACTTGATGCTGCTCTGGAATTTGGGGTTTTTAACCACGATGCTAATGGAGGTGGCTCGTTCCATACAAGTCAAATTCGGGAGACCAATTGGCAAGAAAGATTCGAGATTGAGAGTCTTGAGGTCTGGGGATGCGGCGGAGATGAAGAGGCCGAGAAGCAAAAAGCCGCATGGGCATTCGAAGAACGAGAAGCAGCTGCAAGAAAGACTTTGAGAATGGGCAAAGACGTTGAAGCGGATCGAGCGTTACTAGAGATGGCAGGATTGATTGGCAATCATAACGCCAGCGGAGGAAGCATGGGTTAGGCCCTATTTTTACGAACATCCTCTCGAGTCAGACGAGGTTCTCTACAGCATTAGCAAAGACGGCAGCATCTTACTTCGAGAACAAAGTCTTGCGATCAGCGAGCCTTAGCCAAACCAGTCATTTGTTCATCCCTTGAGCGCTGACGAAGGGCAAGCGGAGACATGGAGAAGCTTCCATTGTAGCAAGCGCGCCTTCTGGGCTTGTTCTATTTGGCAGGCGCACCGCCTCCTCGGAGTTGCTTCATAGCGCCTTCCCTGGCAGGAATCCTACCCCAAAAGCATCTTTTGAATCCTTCACTCATCGCAAATGACAGCAAGGAGAACGCCAAAATGACTAAGTCAGCTAGAGCAGCAAAGCTTCCTCCTATCGTCCCATTGCGTCAAGGATCCTCTGGTGTTACAGAAGAGCCTGGCTTTCGGGGCTGGGGCGTCTTTTCTTTTCCACCATCCAATCGACTAGTTATAACCACAACAAAGGGAGTTTACATTTGGGATGTTTACGGTATATCTGAGATCTTCCGTTCAAGCTCCCAAGGCATTGTTGCGGCCAAAATGATTGTCAGTGGTAGCGAGATGCTCGCTGTCGCTGACAGTCAAGTGGTCGTGTTGCACGATATCAGTGGGGGGATGCGGAGAAGCTACCGGCTGAAAGGGTCGGGCGTCAGTGCTGCTCTTTTCTACAAGTCCCTCACAATCCAACTGACTTCATCCAGGGCCAGGTCAGGTCATTGGAGTATGCCAAAGAGTCAAAGAACCTCTTCTTCACAACTGCACTTCAAAATTCTGTCCAGACATACTCTCTGAAGCACTCCAAGCTTCTTGACCCTGCACACATCCACCCATCACCTCCGTCTGTTTTCGCTCTCTCATGTGCTTCGCGATACCTACTCTCCACATCGCTCACACCGCCAACCATTCACCTAACTAGCTTAGCACATAACACGCCACCGATTCTGCTTCACCCTCAGTTCTCCTCAGCTGCGGTAGTCGCTGCCGGATTCCACCCAGAGCGAGAGGATTATTTCTGCCTCGCGTTTGCGGATGGCACAGCTGCAGTCTACGACGCCAATCACTTCTACAACAGCCACAGCAATGGTGAACGTCGAGAGAATGCGGCAATTTTGAGTACTGGTGGCGAAAAAGCGTTCATTAGAGGGCTTCACATAGGAATTATGACCAGGAATGCGGCGATAGAAGGTGGTGTCGCTCTCGAGGGTCATCACTCTGGTACAGATCCAGGTGGTATTGGACCAAAGGAGTTCGGCATTTCGGCAGTGGCATTTGTACCAGGTCGCAAAGCGACAGTCGTTACCGTAGGTGCTGATGGCAAGTGCTGCGTTGTGGATTTCACACAGCCCAGTAAACAAAAGGCAATTCTGCTCAAGTCGTGGCATATCAGACGACCAGCAACGAGTCTATCAGTCATATGCTCCACAAAAACCGGCAGTATCAGCCAGCTTGAGAGAGCAGATGATCCTGAGTCTGAACCGAGACAAGATATACCAAACGAGTCGTACTATATTGCTGTGGGCCGTTCTGATGGGAGAGTGTTATTATTCGACCTCGACGGTAAGGCATTAGGAGAGCAAGCTTTGGATGACAAAGGCGCTCGAGTCATAGATGTCGAATGGACACAGATCCGGAGCGGTGCCACACTCCCATATCAGAGCTTCGGCTCAAGCATCCGCCGATCACCTGTTGTAAAGAAGAAGCGAAAAAGCCTGGGTAGCCCAACGGTTGCTAAAAGCCAGCCACTACAAATGGAACTGCTAGCTACATCGTCAAATTTGGGTGAGCACTCAGAAGATCCCCTCTTCGATTTCACTACTCCACGTAAGACGCTGGGAGCTTTTCACTGGGAGCCGTCGCTCTACCAGCCAGCAATGGATCCTCGAAATGGGCATGAGAAAAATGTCATTGTGGAGGCAGATAAACCCGATAACAGCCAACAAAGTCATGTCACGCCGAAGAGCTCCGGTGCAAACTTACCGAGAAACGCCATCCAGAGCTCTTCGCAGACCGAGACAGAGGAATCTTCGTCTTTTCGGTCATCGACCGAAGCTGATTGGACTCCTCCAATACCACCAAGGCCTATTCCAAGGCCAGGAGGTCGGCTGTCAATACGTCGAGACCAAACATCTCGCCTGTCTGGAATCAAAAGTACATCTCATCCGAGCATCATCGCCAAGGCAAGAAAAGTGAGCTCCAGTAATCCTAGGTTATCAAAAGGACTCTCCATTGCCAACACTTCGACTAGAACCAAGGTTTTTTTTGGTCCGCGCAGCATGGCTAGCCTCAGACCGACCAACTCTCGCGATAGCCCTAGCACTTCAGGAATCCAAGTCCTGCCCGAGCAATCCGCTGATGGGTGGCTAGATGTCCCCCCAGAGACACCTCGCCGTGCTACTGTAATTTCGCCAGTGTCTTCTGCAACCAGTAAATTATCTTACAAGACTGCAGTGTCCCACCATATTGAGACTTCGGATTCAGCGGATCGCTCCGACGATACTGTGGTTGACTGGACTGCGGGTTTGCCACGCCAGCCCGTTCCTACTTTACAAATCACTTACCCGTCCGGTGAAAGATCCCATAAAGTGAATTCCAAGCGAAAAGGCCATATCAGCTTGTCTGTCTCTTCCGAATCCGCTGGTAGAATCACGCCGACCCCTCTTGTTTCTGATGCCGTGGCCAGTCCTATCAGTGGATCCTCAGCGGGCTCACCACTCAAGCCGCTGCCTTCACTGCCATCCATGCGGTCTACCGACCTTGGGACTACGCAACAAGCGGAGCCAATGCAGGATGGTCATGTCTGTTTATCCGTCTCTTCTGCTTCTAATAGTGATATGAGTAAACCTACGTCTTCAGATTCTGGTGGTCCAATTGTTCAATGGCCATCCCTCAAGAAGTCACCGCGTATTCCAGAGCTCAACAAGGGGCTTCTAGATCCTAAGAAGCATGTACTGCCTCCTGCCCCATCTTTGACGGCATCGATAAATGATTCTGCTACCGACACTATTCTCCAAGCATACACAACCTCTCCATCTTCGACTCCGCCTAGAGTGCCACACACCCCTTGGCTTGGTCCCATCATCCATCCAGAGCGTGGAGATTCATCTCAAGCTCCACCAAAAGCAGCATCCCGCCCAATACTTGTTTCTGCCGTCGATTTAGAGCGTGAATCCCAGCCCCGTTCTTGCACCTGCAGCCTGACCGTCAAGTCAACCATTGAGGTCTCTCTCACTGCCCTTCGGGCAGAGATCGCGCATCAGTTCCAAACGCAGAAGACCTTGATTGACGAGCTCTTGAGAGCTGAAGGAAGCGGGACGAAGCTAGTAGAAGAGAATCGTTGGTTGAGAGCCGAGTTGGCTAGAGTTGAGAAGGAGAGAGAGATGGGTAAAGGTCATGGTGGATAGCTTGGTTCACTGAGAACATGAGAGAACGGGCGAGATAATCATTGGAGGCCGTTTGCATTTCCTCGGGAAGCAGGGTTTTGAAAAGGAGCATCAGCGTTATCTTTCTTGCCCTTTGTTTGGGTGTCTGCGTTACTTGGAAGGATCAGTGTTTGATTGGGTTGTCATTACGTATGGCGAGCAAGACTTGTCTAGGCTGGACGTTGGCGGCCTCTTATCGTTGGGATTGGTATGTTTAGTAAAGGTGCGAATATGATGTTAGATTAAGCATTAAATGAGAGGTAGCGTTTCGTGAAAGGCCGAAGTCAATATTCATTGGCATGTTAGTCACTAAGGATGTACATGAGCACTGTGAATATATCCCAGAACGACTCGACCTCAGTGGAAGGATAAGCGGTGGCGTGATGGATGGATGGTAGTAGCATACTCCAATGTCCATATGCGCTACAAGGATAGAAGCACGGATGCTTATATGAAGACATCATTCGGACAGATATATCTTTGACAAACGATTTGTCTTCCATTTTCTATCTAGAAGTATCCTAATGCATGCATAACCGTAGGTGTGGGTAAGCCCCACCATCTGTCGAATTACAGCTAATGATCTAGCTAAGAAGACTTTTGGTCCCCCCTTCCTCCTCCGGAGATCTGATCAACAAAGAGGGGCCAACCCCAAGGAATAAGAAAACTTGAATCATCTGCCACATGTGGAAATGAATATGAGGGGCTTTAGCTACAAGAGCATGATGGCAGTAGACAGACAGCCAGCCCGTTCCCGTATCCCACTTCACAGCACATAAACCACTTTCCCATCATTCTTGCGCACCGCCTTCCACTCCTGCTGCAACTGCTGTTGCTCCGAAAGATTGCCAACCGCGTTGCGCGGTTTCAGGACCATGCGGTTGCATTCGGCGTCGAGGAGGGCGCCTATTTTGCGGGTGCCGGTGGGTTTGGAGGGGTGGTAGTCCTGCGGGATTGTCCCGGTCGTTAGTATGGTGTGTTTGACAAGAGCGAGGGGATGGGTGGTTTGCGAATTACAAGATACTGACTGGTTTGGTACCGGTGGATTTGATCGGGTCGAATGTTTCTTCACCTTCTCCTTTTTCTTTTTGGTCGGCGGGGGTCTGGCGAGATTTTTTGCCGTATTTCTGATCGAGTGTGCTGAGTGTTTGGTTGTACTCTTTTAGGAAGCGAGCGTTGTTTTCTTTCTCGGAGGTGGGTTTTGTTGGGAATGCTTGGGCTGGGGAGCGCTCGGCGGTAGGACTGCGGTCTGTGACGCGGTCTCCAAGGACGACTGTAGGAGTATGTGTTTCTGTCTTGACCGGAGCTTCTTGGAAAGACATTGGGATGAAGCCTGGTGGCACAGGTACTATTTTCTCCTCGCCGGCTTTGTGCGAGTCATCGGGTTCGACATCAATGAGCGTGCCAATGGCCGGGGAAGTTGCCTCCTGGGTGGTAGACGTGTTGTTGGATTGAGACTCATGAGAGTTGAGCCAGGCTTCTAGTCCCGGATCATGTTGTACGAAGGCACCTGGGGTGGTGGCAGCTTTCACGTTCTCTTTCATGCCGGCGAGTGCCGCAGGGCGTGACCAGAGCTCTTTTCCGTTGGTGTTTTCCGCTTTGTCTTTACCTTTGCCCGAGTACTGCGAATGAGATGGATGAAGGTTTCCATCCCTGACCACGTTGGTCATGCGTCGTAGATGAGGTAGGACACGAGGGTTCGTAGAAGTCGCTGGGAGTTGCCCAAATCCGTTTGCAACTTCCTTCTTGGCGTTGATGACGAAGGTATCCTGGTCTTTGATTTTGTCTTTGCTGAAAAACTCATCTGTGGCGGTGTCCTTGTCTGAAATTTTAGAGTGTCGACGAAGGTGGGGTGGCATGGAATTTTCATCCTTGGATGGCTTAGTAGTGACTTCGAGTTTTGTGTCATCCTTGGTCGGGGCGGTAACGTGCATGGGGCTTGATTTTGCCGAATCTTTGCCACTGCTGCTGGAGGGAGTGAAAGCTTCCACTGCGGGGTTGAGCTTGGATTTCAATTTTCTTGGCGTCTCAGAGTTGGCCGCGAAGGCTTTGATGCTGGGCTCTGAGACAGAAGAATTTGTGATTGCTGTTGCATCAGCACAATTGGACACTGTAGAATTAGATCAGTGGGAGTTTTGAGAAATGTAAGAGGCATCCACGTACAAGGTGATAAAGCTAGAGCCCGTTGCATACGCTCAAAGGACTCATTGGCACCTTGCGTTCCCTTAATAATTGGACGACTCTTCGGTCCGCCTAGTAAAGGCATGGCTGGCTGTGTAGGCTGTGTAGATTCTCCGTCGGCCAGAGTGACGCTCGTAAAATTGGGCTGAGGGACAATGTCTGGAAACGGGAAAGCCTCGGCGCTAGGATCTTGATCGATCCAACCTCGGTTCAAGCTGGCTTTCTCAGGACTACTACTGGGACTGCTCTCGATTGTCACAGTGAGGCCGCGATTCGTCTCAACCACAGTCTTGCCAAAAGGGATTGGCGCTGGGGAAGCGCCGCCATTAGCATCACTGGAAGCTGCAGCATTGGCAACGACGTTGAAAGCTGTCTCGTTGTCAGCAGCATCCCCACAAATTTGATGGTTTTTGTGAGATTTACCAGGAGTACTCTGTAAGGTCTTGATAGTTTCTTTCAGCTCGACATTGTCGATGATTGCACCCTCGTATTGTATCCTCATCTCATTAGTCCTAGATCTGAGTAGGTCATTGAATCTCTCAAGGTTTTCAACGCGCCATGTCAACTCCTTGTTAGACTTGCTCAGGTCATTGACATGAGCTTCGTGCTGTTCCTTGGCATGGCGAATAGTCTCGTGTAGAAAAGCCAGATCTCTCTTCTGTTGACTGTTCTCCTCTCTGAGGTATGAGTCATGCTCATCATTACGCAGAGCATAGACCCTGTCCATCTCTTCCGTCAAGGGTTGAATTTGTTGATTGAGGGTATTGACAGCAGGGTCAATCAGACTGGCATGGTCACTGCAAACTTGAATCTCATCCAAGACTGTTTGGACGCGGTCTGATACTGTGGCTATAAGTTGTTGACACTGATGAAGCTCATAAGCTTGATGGCAAAGGCGAACTATAATCTGACCAGATATGGGCATCGCCATAATGAGATCGGGCTAGGCAGTGATGGTGTCGACGACTAAGCGATCTGCAAAAGTTGGTGGTGATGGACGACTAAGCGCCAAGAAGTTGTATGAGTGAAGTGATGGGTACTGAAAGTTTGGACGAAGATGACCATTAAATCGTAAGCACGCTAGCCACTTTAAGTCCTTCTCTTCACATCAGGAGTTTCAGTGAGTGACTTTGATTATTACAGTACCTCTAAAATAACTTGCAAAGACAGCACATCACAAGATTGGACAGACATGGCAGGCACTGGCAGGTACGGAAATTTTGGATCACCATGGCAATATTCTTGCACATGATTTGGATCATTGCAATGGTCTTCAATATCTCATCAGGTATGCGAATATGTGATTTGCATAGGAGGAAAAGCCCCTTCCAATGATTTCAAGCCCTGTCAGCAGTCCCAGGAGGGTGATCATGCTCGAAGATCTCTGGCATCCGATGCTTCAAGTTGTCCACCACCAGCGCACACCTTGGGCAAAGAGCCTCCTCTTTTGCTACACCCAAAGGAGCTTTATACCTCCAACATCGATTGCATTTGGCCAGCTCTGGCTCATACACATGTATCCTAACCGTTTGCCCTAGAATCTCAAAATCTGTGCAGTAGGACCAACCAGCTTTATCTAGCCCTGAGGGTAGTTGTTCTCCAAGAATATTGACACGGGACACCACAAATAGAGTTTCAAGATCCTCCTCATAGTGTTTGAAAAGGTCAAGAGCTGGATTTTCCACAGCCGACAAATGATCGATCTCTACCAGCACGTACGATTGCAGCGAATCCCCCATTTTTTTATCCTTTCGAGCGGCTTCCTGCTTGTTCCTGACTGCCGCTAAAGCTTGCATTAAAGGGTTTATATCAGACTCTAATCGGCGTTCCCCAATGTGTTGCCTGGCCCGGTAACCGATATCTTCGTATAGCCGCATCGCAGGTGGTGTAGGGCTAAAGTCCTTGATGATCTTGGAGGTGTAGTCCCAAACTTCTTCGATAAGTAAAGGAGTTACAGGAAGAAGCATCTGTTGAAGCTCGGTAAAGATCCGGTAAAGCGTAGCTTGGACTTGTGTTCGCTCTTGCAGGGTCCCACAGTAGGCTGCATCCTTCATACTTTCAAAGTAAAATGACGAAAGATCGGTATTGACGTAAGCAGTGATTTCGGCCATGGCCCGGTTGTATTCCATTGATAAGTAGTACTTCTCCACGCTAGACGCCACCTTTGACAGCTGCAGGAGCGCAATTCGGTGAACGCTACTGGCATGTTCCTCGAGGCTGGAGCACGTTGAAGGGTCAAAGTCATTGAGGATACCTAAGAGAAGTCTGAAAGTGACGCGATATTTGGACAGACTACCATTGATTGCCTGTAGCATGGCCTGGCTCACTCGTACGTCGGTAGTATAATCGCAGCTTGCAACCCAAAGGCGAAGAGCATCTGGGCCCATGCCATCACGAAACTCCGTCATTCTTCCGTTGATCTTCTTCTTTACTGAAGGAAGAAGAGTTCCTTCCATAATTTCAACTGGGGAAACGACGTTACCAACTGATTTGCTCATCTTGCGGCCATCCTGGTCCAAAGTGAAGCCGTGAGTCACCAGAGTCTTGTAAGGTGCTGATGGCGCAACTGATGCCAAAGGTTTATTGGGATTGCCTCGTGCGCCTATCGAATCAGTATCATTCTGGTAGGCCACATGGGTAAGAAGACTGGATTGAAACCACCCTCTGTGCTGATCTGTCCCTTCAAGGTAGCAGTCAGCATTGGTGTTACAACGCATTGGCAGTGTTTGCATCTGGGCCCAGCTTGTTCCGCTATCGAACCAAACATCCATAGTGTCCTTGCCCCTTCTGTAACAGGTCTTGCCTTCACTATTCCTCAGCGATGGTGGCGTCCACTCAGGGTCCAGTTCACTATCAGTCCACCATGCATCTATGCCACGTTCCTTGATGACTGCTATGATGTGAGATACACTACTATCAGTCAAGAGTGCCTCATTGGTATCTTTGTGGTATAGCGCTGGAATCGGCACACCCCATGCCCTCTGTCTTGAAATGCACCATTCATTGCGGTTCTTGACAAAGGTTTGGAGTCGACCCTTGCTACTTGCGGGAATGAAGTTCACAGAATCTAATGCCTCCAAAGCGGACTCTCGAATTCCTCCGACGTCTGCAAACCACTGCGCTGTAGCCCTGACGATGACAGGTTTCTTCGAGCGCCAGTCGTATGGATACTTGTGCTTATACTTCGATCGTGCTAGGAGATAGCCATGGTCAGACAAACGCTCTAGTACTGATTCGTTCCCCGTGGTCAAGACATCCAGGCCCGATAGCCGATCTAGGTCATTAAGGAAGCAACCCTTGTCATCGACCGGAGCAAAAGCCGGAATATCATGCTTCAAGCACAACTCATAATCCTCCATGCCATGGCCTGGAGCCACATGAATTAACCCTGATCCCGACCCTTCCGTTACGAAATTTCCATGTAGCAGTGGCCTGGGCGATGTTTGGCAACCGAAGACTGGACTGAGATATGTTGTTCCAGTGAGCTCTTCTCCGTGGATGGAGGTGATGGTCTCAAGATCTTCATTGCAATGTCTCCGTAATTCTTCAACTCTCGATGCAGCAAGCAAGATATAGCCGTGGGCTGCAGAATGGAGGACCTGATACTCTATATCTTTGTGAAATGCGATCGCTCTGTTCGCTGGAAGAGTCCAGGGTGTAGTCGTCCACACAACAGCGCCGAGACGTTTGATATCCCACTGGAGCTTGTCTTTGAGTGGCTCTGAACAGTCGTGAAGAGGATACTTAATGAACGCAGCCGTAGACAAATGGTCTTCCTGGTACTCGAGCTCCGCCTCCGCCAATGCTGTCCGCATTGAGGGAGACCAATGCACAGGCTTGAATCTCCGGTAAATAAGACCCTTCTTTACCATCTCTTTGAACACGTGTAACTGGTCGATCTCAAATTCCTTGTCCATTGTAGTCCAAGCGCTGTCCCAATCTGCCATGATCGCCCATTCTCGGAAGGACTTCTTCTGCTTCTCCACCGTTTCAGACGCCAGTTTCCTCGCTGCATTTCTAATGTCCACTGGATTCGCCCTCTCGAGTGAGATGCTGGACTTTCCTGACTGCTGTTGAAGAGCTTTTAGCTCGATTGGTAGTCCATGGCAGTCCCAACCTGGGACCCAGTCCACTCTCCCATTCCGTAGGTGAACGCGACAAGTTATGTCTTTCAATATTTTGTTGAGTGCATGACCAATGTGTAGGTCGCCATTGGCGTATGGGGGGCCGTCATGTAGTGTGAAACTAGGATTTTGATGGCGGTCCTTCTGCCACTTGTATAGGTCATCTGTACATCGTTTGATATAAGTCGGGCGGTCTGACACTTTCGGCCTTGGAGGGAAAGTAGCTTTGGGAAGGTTCAAAGTTTTCTTCCAAGATGGTTTAGGTACAAGCATACCTCATCGATGCCATGCCGTACAACAAGATGGTTTCATTCTCTTGAGCTTAGTCATCACCAGTTGCTCGGCATACTGTGCTACAGTACCTACCTTAGCTGGAGCTTATTTAGCCCTAGCCGATCTGAGGGCAAAATGTTGTTTCTTGTCAGGACGCGTAGGAAAGATCAATACCTTTGTCTTACGAGAATGTTCTAGCTAAGGTAATGGCCTGGGTTTCAAGAAGATTGTAACGTCAACGTGTAATCATTATTGCCAAAAACAACGCTAGGTTGGGTATCTATGCTACATTTACAGTGCCTCAGTCGTCAATACACTGTCAGACAGCTTACAGCATCGTTCCTAAGTACCTCAAACAACAGTCCAGGGAAGCCAAACAACTTTGTGTTACCGTATCCTGGTCCGTCGTTGGCAACATCGTCTATTGAGCCTTCTCGCTGAATATCTGTGCTTTCCTCCCATCCGCCAAGCAATTCGCAGCTGCTCCCTGGACTTTCTGCTAGTTCTCTATTAAGCACTATGTGCTTCTGGAGCGGGTCCTCACCACTTTCATCCGCAGAATGGTCCCGCCAGATCCGCCGGAGAGATCCAGATAGTACAGTAAAGGGAGTCTCCGAGTCCAAGTCAACATCGACTTCTGGGGTTGAGATATCAATGACCCAGCGGCTGCGGCGATAGCGGTTAAACGGATAGGATCCTGGTACGTTGGCATGCAAGAGTACCTTGGTTGCGACAGGCTGTTTTGGCTCTCCTACTTCGACGCTCTCATCGTTGTTATTCTCATTAGTAGAGAAACCGGGAGCCGGAAGTATGGGCTGGGAGACGAAGACATCAAAGCCATGGTGGAAATAATTATAAAAACATTCAGCAGACGAATTACGATTCGTATTTCCTGTAACGTTCGACCGTTCTTCAGCGTCTGAGTCATCCGTGGCGGACTGCAGCGAAGACTGATCAGTATCGGTCATATCGTCGTAATTCACGTGGGATTGATCAGCTGATTTCCTCACTGGCTTTCGGCCCTTATGATGAATCTTGTAGACAGCCATTTGCCGGTCAGATCTATGATATATCGCATCTGGTGGGCCCAGTTCTGCAACAAGGTCTTGCGGAGTGGTCTTGCCCAAATTGATCCGGAAATTCGGAGTATTTGCACCTCTTTCCAAGTCTACCCTACCATTGCCGCGAATCCTAACAAGGTCAACCTCACGGGGCCGGAACTCCTTGCCACGGCTCGAAAGAGCAAGCGACCTGGGATTTGAGCATGAAGCTGTCATCAAATCGTGGCACGCCTCTTGCCATGATTCACCACTGAATATTGCCATCGATTTCCCGGGTGCAGCTGCATTAGAAGAAAGCAAAGAGACAAAGTCCTTAGAAGGATCCCATTTGGAATCCTGTAACGGAAACGTGAAAGCGATGCCCGGATATGACAAGATGTACAAACCTTGTGTCAAGTCAGAATCTGAAAGTGGCGGGACGTATTCTCCGGGGAACGCTGGGCCCATTAGTCTGTTGTAGACGTGTCGAAATGCCGGACCACTAGGACCTGACGGCATCGTCTCCATTCCTGTTGTTTCAGGAATCTTGACCAGATCTGTATTCTTATATACAAATTGCGTCTTGGTAAAATCCAGGACTTCAATCAGCCTAAGTCTTTGGTCAGGGCCATCGAATCGTAGACGAATGCCATTCGGAGGTAGGTTGAGGGTGACAGGGGCAGCAAGAGGCTTAGACGGCGAGTAGGAGACATCTATGCTAGGATAAACCTGTACTTGGGCTTTCAGTCGCGTCAAGACGTCGTGCAAAGAAGCTCCCAGTACTCCAATCAGTCAGCATGGACGAAGCTTGCATGTAGGTGCACCTACCGAGGAAGCCAAGCCCACGACCTGGGTATATTTGCATAGCTGGTTTTGATGACATTGCCACTGTACAGAACTGGTAGCTGGTTAGACATTAATAGGATTAAACAATGATATGTATACTTTTCGTGAAGAACATCACTGATGGTTACCTAAAGACTGGCAGCTGACACCACAGGGGCACATGCGCCAGGGTGGGGCCGCGCATCGGCGTAAAGTCGGCCCTAGCTGGTCCCTTGCATTAGCGCAGATCATTGTTTATTGCTTGGCGCTATTCGATGTTTACGGATTTCTTCTCCAAGTCTTATTCCTTGATCCGATATACTTACGCGACTATTGTAAGCTGTACACTAGGAGATAGCAGTGCATTGGAACAAATGGCCGGCATATCGCGCCCAGCCTCCGGCCTTGCAAATAAGAAGAACTCAATGCGACCACCAATGTCTAGACCCTTTGCGCCTGTCAGGGCACAATCAAGTGCACCTTCGCTTCACCCAAAGACTCAGCCTGGCACCGTCTCGTCAGATGAGAGCGTCATGTCAATATCGACAAATGCATCTCACTCGAGGTCCCCCAGAAAGCGAAAGGTGCGAGAATTTGATACAGATGCAGAACAAGAAACAAATATTCACGTGGTGGTTCGATGTCGAGGGCGAAATGACCGAGAAGTACGCGAAAATAGCGGAGTAGTTGTCTCTACGGATGGTGTCAAGGGAAAGAACGTGGAGCTATCGATGGGTGCCAGTGCGCTAAGTAACAAGACCTATCACTTTGATAAAGTCTTTTCGCCAGCGGCAGATCAGTCGATGATCTACGACGACGTTGTGACGCCAATATTGGAAGAGGTAAGGACTGGCAAATGATGTTCAAGCTATTGATCTGACATGACGAGGCAGATGCTCCAAGGATACAACTGCACAATATTCGCATACGGACAGACTGGCACAGGCAAAACCTACACAATGTCCGGAGATATGTCTGATACATCAGGACTTATTTCGGACTCGGCTGGTATTATTCCAAGGGTTCTAAATTCTCTTTTTGGCAAGCTTGAAGAGGATGAGGCTGAGAGTTCTGTGAAATGCTCCTTCATCGAATTGTACAACGAAGAATTGCGTGACTTGCTCTCCTTGGACGACACGACGAAGCTAAAAATCTTCGACGATGCCCAAAAGAAAGGCCACAGCGCTACAATCGTACAGGGAATGGAGGAGGCCCACATAAAGACAGCAAGAGATGGCATCAAGCTCCTACAGGATGGAAGCCACAAGCGGCAAGTGGCAGCGACGAAGTGCAACGATCTCAGTTCCCGAAGTCATACGGTTTTTACTGTGACTGCCTATATCAAAAGAACCACTGAAAGCGGTGAAGACTTCATAAGTGCTGGGAAGCTTAATCTAGTGGACCTTGCTGGTAGCGAAAATATACAACGAAGTGGAGCTGAGAACAAGCGTGCCGCTGAGGCAGGTCTTATCAACAAGAGCCTACTGACTCTGGGCAGAGTCATCAATGCACTTGTTGAAAGGGGTTCGCACATTCCCTACCGCGAATCCAAACTCACCAGGCTCTTGCAGGATTCTCTGGGCGGCCGAACGAAGACATGCATCATTGCTACTGTCTCGCCTGCGAAAAGCAACCTGGAAGAAACGATTTCGACGTTGGATTATGCCTTCCGCGCCAAGAATATCAAGAATAAACCCCAGGTCAATCAAATGGTCTCAAAGAAAACCCTTCTCCGCGAATTTACTGCGGAGATTGAGAAGCTCAAGGGAGAATTGATAGCTACGAGACAACGCAACGGTGTTTACCTGACGACAGAAGGCTACGAAGAGATGGTAGGAGAGAGCGAGTCTCGAAGGATTCTAAGCGAAGAGCAGCAGGCCAGAATTGAGACGATGGAAGCCAACTTGAGAAATAAAGTACAGGAATTGTTTGCTCTGACGACCAACCTCAATTTTCTGAAGAAGGACAATGATAGCACTAAGCAAATACTCGACGAGACCAAGGATGTTTTGGAGAAGACAGAGATTGTGCTGGCAGATACGCGGCAAAACCTTGCCGGAGAAACGATCCTCAGGAAAGCTCACGAGGTCACAGAGGAGAACCTGAAGAACATTGGAGGACAGCTCATCTCGACGCTTGAAAGCGTTGTCTCCGATACTACTGGCCTGCACTCTAAGCTCAAGAGGAAGTCTGACCTGCAAACTCTTAATCGTCAGGGATGGCAGGCATCACAAAGCCAGGTCGATGACGTTACTAAGATCGTGGAATCCAAACTCGAAGAATTCAGGGCCAAGCAAGAAAGCCTAATAGCAACATTATCTGGCCGGATGCAGGGTTTCGTGCAGGAAGAATTGCAGAAGCTGGAAGCGACGCAAGATCTGCTCCAAGGAAAGGTTGCATCTTTTGAAGCATCGGAAAGGGAAGTTAATCAGCAGAATTTGGGGGCGAAAGAAGACATGAACGACGTACTTGAAGAGATCAAGGTTCTTCGGGAAGACGTCAAGCGAAAGGTTGGGGAAGGTCTCAATGGGCTATCAGCAGCCGCCGGACGTATATCAGCCGAAGTCATCAGTGAATTGGGGTCATTCCACACTCAGGTAAGCAGATGATCGAAATAACTATCTGGTGTCCTGAGCTCATGTATTTACCAGCTTCATACCTCCTACAGCTCGCTTGGAAAAGACTTCAAAACGACCTTCGAAGGGCTAATCAAGGACATCAACTCGCAGAGAGAAGACGCCAATTATCTCAGGCAGAAAGCATCTGCAGCAGCAAGGGATGCAGTCCAAGCGAATGAAAATGTGTCCGCTCGATTGGAAATGTGCGTCCGGGAGGAGCGCGCTCAAGCCTCTCAAGATCGGCAAAATCTACTTGCGCAGATAACAAATTTGATTAACCAATCTGGCGAGGCGCAAGATTCTCGATGGGAGTCTAAGATCGATGCCGTGCGAAAGGATATCGCGTGTGCGAGATCGACGCTTGGCTCGGCGAATGAGGACTACGGTACCAACATGGACATTTGGTCGGAGAAGGAGGAAGGGCTGGTGGGCGAGGTCTTGAAATCTAGGGACAACCTAAAGAACAAGATGAAGGACGACTGGAAGGCAATCAATGAGCACAATGCCTCAATCCAGGCTACAACCAAGTCGGTCCATGAGGAGACAATCCGTATAGTCGACACCCAGATGAAAGATATGGCTACTCAGATGCAAGCACTCGACGACTTTGTGACACGTGCGCGATCACAAAACGAACGTCATCACAGCAGACATGTCACCTCGTTACAAGGTTTGGCTTCTACTGTTCACCATTCCTATTCTAGCATTGGCGAGCATTTCGTCTCAACATATGACCGAGTCCGTGAAATTGCAGCCGACGTATCTACGCAAAGCACTGCTCTATCCGCTTCGCTCCCTCCTCTTGCCTCCACAATCCAGCAGCCACTTGCAGATCTTCGAGCTACGATCACAAGTGCACCTATACAGGAGTACGTACCTACTGGTGAAACGCCGCAAAAGATGCAATATCAGTACCCAACTACTCTACCACGTACCGAGTCCCACGATCAAATCCTCGGCAAGCAAGCCTCTTCCCCACCTCGTCATAACACCAGCACCCATGATTCTCCCAATAAATCGCCAAGCAAATCCATCGTCTACACCGACGCGCCAGCCACCAACCGCATTCCGCCAACATCCCCTTCCAAGGACCTCAATCCAGCAAGCTTACGTGAGATCAACTTGAATGTCAACGCCTCTCTTAAACGTAACACCGACTCTCAGGCGCCGACTCCGACGACATTGATCAAGCCAGATACGGAAGTAGGAGGTATGGCACCACCGCCGTTGAAGAGGCAAGCGACGGAGAGCAAGCTGCCACAGAAGTTTGGTGGGAGGACGGGCATGGTGAAGCTAGAGGGGAGAGAAAATGTGGGCGCGGGAAGGAGGTTGAGGAGTAGTCCCACTAATTAAGGGGGGATCGGAAAGCTGCCTGGATCGCGGGCAAGAGTGGTTCGCTTGGCCTCGAAAGCGTGATATTTGTGCACATTGTCGCTATGATGTTGCGTTCTTCAAGGCGTAGCTTCTTGAAAGCATAGCTTTTACTATTGTTACTACGACATGACTCCTCTTGTTGGTGCATGCTGTTTCCATTGCCTTACTAGCGTATAGGGATATCGGATATCCAAAGTGCCTTTTTTAATCAAGCTCCCAGGTCAAAGAGGAGTTCCTCGACCGCCCTCACTTTCATACCTATGCTCCACATTTAACCTTACAGAACTGTCAAGTCCCCTGTACTCCGAAAAAAAGCCTCTTGTTTCCCCTTTCACCCTCCACACCGGCTTTCCGCTTTCCCTTGGGCCTACCCCTGCCACTGCCGGTGCTGTTGCCGGTGCTATTGCCGCTACCATTGCCATTTTCTTTCCCCCGTCCATCCAGCAACGGCTTCTCCAAAGCGGGAGGAGAAGACGAGGTCTCCCTCGCGGCCTCCTTGATCGTCTGCTTCGAAAGACAGAAATCAATGTGGTCATTAAAGTCTTTGTCATTGGTCGACTGCGGCCGCGCGCAGATTGGGCAGGGCCAGAATAGTTCTTCTTCTTTGACTGGCGGCACAATGTTTGTCGCTGGCTTTTGGAAACCGACGGAACTGTTTGGACCCCTGTAGGCAGGGTCGGGGTTGGGTAGGATCTCTCTGCCGTGCTTGTGGCGTCTGTTTGATTCTTCGAGATGCTCTTCTGCCGTGAGATGGGATGGCTCTTTCGTATCTTGTTCTTGGCTGAGTCGCTCGAGCTCGTTCATCTCGTCCTGGCGCTCTTGTCTAGCAGCCTCCTCAAAATCTTCTTCGGGCCAAACTTCCCATTCGCCGTCTCTGTCCACTTGTGTTTTGGCGGGATTCGGCTCGTCGTCTACAGATGATTGCTGCCGCATACCGAAGAAGTCAATGCCAGTCTTTTTCGTGCTGACCAAATGCGTACATCTAAGACCCATGAGTCGAAGCTTCATGCCGGGTATCTCCTTCTCGTGCTTTGTCAACATCGGCAAAGCGTAGGTGTAGAGATCGTCTGCGGTTCTGACAGCCTTTGAAGGAACAGTCTGCCTAGTTAGGACCTCGTACGTGTGGAGCTTCACCTTCAGAACTAGTGTCCTGCCTTTGAATTGGGTGCGGGTGAGATCTTTTTCTAATTCCTCAGCGATCCATCGAAGCTTTTCACGAAGCTGAGTCCTGTCGCTCATATCATGGAACGTGCTTTCTGTGCCTACGCTCTTTCGTTCGTATTCTTCTGCAGGCTGGACTTTCGTGCGTCCAAGACCGAGATAGCATTGCATGAGAAATTGAAACGCTTTTTCCCCAAAGAGCTTGGAGAGATAGGCACGCTGGGGGTAAAGATCTCCACAAGTTTTAACGCCAATGGCATCGAGCTCGCGCTCAAAGACTCGGCCAACACCGTTGACTTTGCGGGTTGGGAGTTCGCGCATGAAGGCGAGGATGGTGGCTCTGTCGTTGGCGACCTTGAACTGTCCATTTGGCTTATTTCGGTTGGATGCAATTTTGGCAATTTTGGCGTTCGCAGCGATTCCTGCGGATATGGTAATCTTTGTCTTCTCGGCAACCTCATTCCGGAGCTGAGATACGGCATCTTCAGGATCCATGTGCTTTTCCGCACAGTACTGCGTGATGTTGAGATACGCCTCGTCAATGCTGGCGCTTTCAAATCGCGGATCGTACTCCACTAGTATTTCTCTAACCTCTTGTGCCTTTGCCGTGTACTTCTCGAAGTTCAGGGGTAGGCAGATGAGGTCTGGACAGAGCTTCATTGCCACGAAGCCTGCCATACCGCTCCGGCAGCCGAACTTCCTCGCATGGTAGTTACATGTTGTAAGGACACCTTTACCTACAGCCATAGGTACATGCTTGAGCTCTGGCCTGTCCAGCTCTTCAACCGCAGCATAGAACGCATCACAGTCTATATGAACCACGGCCTGACTCAAGTCCCGAGATAGCTCAAGCTCCGCAATGTACTCATCGGCTCGGCGAAGGTCTGAAGAAAGGTCTATACGCTCGAGCTGCCGTTTGCGGGCTAGGATTTTCTCGATCTTCTGCGTAAGGTTCTTGTCCTTGTATTCCTCGTTGTTGAAGTACTTAGAGCCTTTTGACGCATTGTATATTATTTCTGAGACCTTGAAGCAGTCAGCACGCCAGTCTTTGCTCACTTGTTGAACGGGGCTGCAACAACCTTCTGTTGATCGACTGTGTCCTGTCCCGCCTTCGTCAGGGATGGTCCCAGGAGATGATACTTGAGGGTGTCATGCTTGCTAACGATGGGCGCGGGTGTAGTCTCGGAGACGGACGCATGACCTTCTGGTAATGGACCTTGACCATCAGTGGTCATCGCGCTCGACAGGACTTGGTAGCTCTGCTATTAGACATTGGACAGTCCCCCGCGGTACCAACGCGTGAGCAGGCTCACTGCGTCTTGCTTTGAGCGGCTGCTGTATCCCTGCGCGTCGATGCAATGTTGTGATACATCACGCTCAATCGAAAGTACGCAAGAATGAGATACAACAACATTGAGACTAGAGAGTCTTCAAAACGCCATCATTGATGCTGTATGCAATGCAGCTCAAAACGGCTAGCGCCTAGGGCTGGACCTACACTCCACTAGCGTATCAAAAACTCGAGATCCTGTGCGCCAATGATAGTGAGTATCACGTCTTCCCAGCAATCGATGAATCTGAATCTTCTTTTAAACAGTCTACCCCTAATTCTTGATAACATGTTTGGCCTTTTCCCCGAGGGTTGTGGAGTTTATGTTATGGATGTATACTTTACCTTATACATGTGTTCTAGTATGATTCTGGGGCATTATGCTGCTCTCCTAGATTTGCACTTGTCATCGTCTTTACCATTCATTTGCTCAAAAAACAACTTATTGTCTGAGGCGTCAATAGATTATTCAGGTGAGACACCTATTCACACCGATCAAGTTGAACAGAATCTAGCCACCATGTTTTCCGAGTATTCATATTGCTTTCTTTGATATTTTCCCCCACGCTTTGTCCTCGAGTACAACGAGAGCATTGTTCGCTAGCCCTGAGCCACAAAGAGTCATTCTTCTGGTTGCTTTGTATTCACATTAGATCCTTTGTCCTTCGGTTTCTACAAAGAAAACGCAACAAAGAGGTCTCGACACTTGATCATCAACGCATCTATTTCTCATATTCTCTTGAAAGACCAAATTTCTCCTACTTTTCTACCGCATACACTTCATCTACGAAAACCTCACTATATACTATATATACTCGAGCGCAAATCGACGAGCCTTCGGGTAGCCTTAGCTCACAAATCTCACAACCACAGAACCACACCACAGACAAATCGGACTAGTCTCAGGAAAAGCATCAAATGGCAGACACGGGTGACTTTCATTATGACAGCTTCCTCGACCCAAGCCTCCTCCCAAGTTCAGATGAGCTGGTAGCGCAGGGTTCCTCCTTTGACGAATTGTACCCTTTTGGCATACCAGGCGACTCTGCTGACGCACCTCAGGGTGATGCAGCGTTCGACTTTGACTTCGATCAGCAACCAGTCAAGGACGCTGATGTCGTTGACTTCGCCACAACAACCACTCCGCAGTCGTCTCTCCCAGACCAAAGGTACGTCTATGCTCTTCCCCAATCGCAAAATCATCCAAGTTCCATATGGCGCCCACTAGAGCAGCCAGCGAAACAATACCAATACCCCGAGCCCGATATCTTCTCTCAAAGCATAATGGCCCCCACACCTTACTACCCTCTCCAGCCACTTCCATCAGCCAACTCGATGATGCAACACAACTTTGGATCCCTCACTCCGGTAGGCCAGCAATTTTCTTCGATTGACCAGCCATCATTTGCGCATGACATTATGGGTCCCCCACTCGCTATGACAGATAGATTTACTCCATATGAGCCCTTCCCGAACTACCAAGACGATGGGGCTTTCAGTCCCGAAGACTTGGCGCTCTCCGCAGCTTCTGAAGACCTCGTTGCTGTCGCAATCCGAGAAGGATGGACTCTCTCTGGAGACAGCATTACTCCAGCCGCTTTTCAAGGTGACCTGTTCGACCTAGACATGTGCAATTACACCGATTTTGACATCACCAAGGCGCCGGACTTTGATGGAGACTACATGCCGTCTTCGTCTGCAAAAGCAAAGGCACCCCGTCGCAACAAGCCATCGAAGTCTAAGCCTGTAGTGCAAAATGCATCAGTGAAAAAGGGAAGACCTTGTGCCAAGCCTCAGACCGAAGATAGACGGCGCATCAATGAGAGGCGCATGGAGGGTTACTATAGGCGCAAGTATGATCAGGGCAATTTAGAGAAGGCGAGACAACAGTCTAGGGAAAGCTATTGGAGGAGAAAGCAGCGAAGGGTGGAGGCGGGGGAAAAGGTGAGGTCTTATAACGCCTCCAAAAGGGCAAGAGCAAACAAAATCGCGTAGAAGGGAGGTAGGTGCAAATTTCCATCTCTTCTAATCAGACGGTATAGAAGGATCTCGTTTGTTGTATCTAGAGCCTAGACAGACTTCGTCTTCTATATATACACCGTTTCAAATAAGTTGAAGGAAAAATAATATACTCCAAATATATCCAAAGAATTAATTCAACATGGCTCCAAATATCATCATTTTTGCAAAGCTTAATGGAATAAGTAAAGGTATTTTCCAGAATATCCTCGAAACCTGCGTTTAAATGTATTTTCAGACTACGACAGAGACACAAGGTTTAATACTGTTAATCGAGTACGTAGGTACCAACTGAGTAGTGAACCTGCGCGGGAAGACGGTACGTACCGTAAACAAAGCAGAGGCCAAAATCTGTTGAATAGGTTTCATTTCAGAAAAATCTAGAAATAGCAACTCGGCAGCTTAGCCAAGTGGTTAAGTGCAAAGTATGGCAACGAACCGGATCGAGCACGTTGAACCGTCCTCCGGGTCACTCTGTATCGAGCAGTCGGGTTTCTATTTTTGTTTTGTTTTTTCTTTTTATTTCTTTCTTTAAGCCTCGAGGAGCACTTGTTTGCAGATGTCTTAGGGTGCTAGCTTCTCAACAGTATCTACACTTCATAAGTCAGGGTCTATTTCTTCTTGTAGATGAGTACGATCAGTGAAGTTCGAGTCCAATTACTTCAATCGGGTATACATAATGTGACTGCGTTCAAAGACTGACGCTTTGGGCTGCGCTGTCCAATCTCGAGGAAGACATTTGATATAGAAAATCACCCGATAATGGAGCCTCACGAGCTCAGGTAGCGTGAAACATCAGGAACAAGCAATCTTTGGCTTCTTTGTCCGATGGCACTGCTGGGAAATTAGTGGTTGATGCAGACGAGGCTCATTGTTCTAGGTAACGATACGTCCGGCTCGGGACCCCGGCAACACACTTTAAGCGGCTTGGCAAAATCCTTTTCGTCTGACTGAGCGACCTTTAAATTTTGAAATTTTCCAGCATGAGTCATTATCAAACGACTTCGAAATGGCACCTGAGACTGACCGTCAAAAACGACACAAAATTATGTCCCAGGGCGTGATATTGAAATTTGGTGGTACTTCTGTGGGGAAATTTGCACCAGAAATCGCCAGGATCTGCTTGTACATTGTTAGCCCTTCCTCCTTCGTCAATTAGCTCCGCTGAATTCCTTCTTTTGCTCAGATCAAGCCTTTCTCAGAACCAACGCATCACCATCGTATGTTCCGCTCGGAGTGGCAAGTCCAAAGCTGAAGGCACTACGAATCGGTATGTACAATTTTTCCTTAATGTTTGGTCCTACATAATCGGTGGTAGACTTTTCTCAATTCATTTCTTACAACGCGTTCCTCTTCAGTATAAAAACCCTCATCTTCGTGCGATTTACTGAAGTTGCATTTCTCAAAGCCTTCTAAAAGCTGCTCGAGAAGCAATCAAACCAAATTCAACAGCCCATCACGCCATTGTCTCAGGCATCCTACATGAGCATCTGAATACAGTGAATTTTAGCCACGCAGAGATCGGGGAGAGTTTAAAGCGGGACATATCGGCTGAGTGCAATGCTCTTACCGAGCTCCTTGACTCCCTGCCAAAGACGGAGGATGTGCATCCCGAAGCCGAGGACAAGATCCTAAGTGTAGGAGAAAAGCTAAGTGCTCAATATTTAACGGCGCTTTTGGAAGACCATGGTGTACGGTCGCAATATATTGATTTGTCCAATGTGATTGAACATAAAACTTGGCCATCGTTGAACCAAGAATTTTACCGAGAACTCGCTTATGCGATAGGTCGGAGGATTGATTTGTGTGGTGACAAGGTACCGGTATGACATGGATCCAGTATTTCACTGCAAGGCCCGCTTATGCACAGGGAATGATGATTCTGGCAGGTCTTGACCGGCTACTTCGGTTCTTTACCAGGAGGTCTGCTCAAACAGTTAGGCCGGGGCTACTCTGATCTGTGCGCTGCGCTCGCCGCTGTCGGGACAAATGCAAAGGAGTTACAAGTGGGTTTTCAAGCCTATGTTATATTGCATGTGGCAATCTACTGGAT
Organism: Usnea hakonensis; assembly: GCA_013423325.1. Taxonomy (NCBI): domain Eukaryota; kingdom Fungi; phylum Ascomycota; class Lecanoromycetes; order Lecanorales; family Parmeliaceae; genus Usnea; species Usnea hakonensis. The sequence goes on along the minus strand of BLJB01000003.1, from coordinate 354,496 downwards.
ACAGGATGGCTGATAGCTGAATAGGTTTGGAAGGAAGTTTCAGGCGTTTATACTGCGTGCGTTCCTACTCATCTAGTCTTTCGTTTCGCCCATACTGACAACGCATAGCGACCCAAGCAAGGTTCCAACAGCCAAATTGCTATCTTTGATTGATCCAAGAGAGGCTAACGAGCTAACGCACGTCTACACCATCTTCATACAAACCTATGCTAACATTTCCCATAGCTTCTACGGCTCAGAAGTAATCCATCATTTCACCGTAGAGCAATGTCTCCCTTCAATCCCAATCCGCATCAAGAATGTCCTCGCCCCCCAGAGTCCCGGCACCCTCATCACCCCATCGTCCTCCGCCACCCACCAATCTCACCCCAAGCGTCCAACCGCCGTAACAGTAAAGCACCAAATCACCGTCGTCAACGTCCACTCCCATCGCAAAGTTGAAGACGCAGATTTTTTGGCGCAGATCTGCAAGATCCTTGCCTCTTGGTCGCTGAACATCGATCTTTTTGAAAAGAATCAATTCCATATCAGTCTGGCGGTGCACTCGAAAATGCCCATTATCAAAGGTCCCAATGATAGAGACGGGGAGCAGGATGCAGAAGACCTGTTGAACCAGCACAAAGACTTACAGCATGCGATTGAGGAATTGAGTGAGTATGGAACCGTGGATGTGGTCAAGAACATGGCTATCATTAGTCTGGTGGGTCTGCAGTTGAAAAGGAGTATCGGGATAGCGGGGAGGCTGTTTACGGCGCTGGGAGACAATAATATTAACATTGAGATGATTTCGCAAGGTGGGCTATTCTCACATGTGACCGCTGCTGCTTAGGAGATGCTGCTGATACAGACATAGGCGCGAGTGAGATCAGCATCTCGTGCGTGATCTCGGAGCGGGAAGCTCTACGGGCTCTGAATGTGGTGCATACGGATCTCTTTACATTTCTCGACTAGAATCCAAAAGCTCCGGGTGGCGGCGTCATTCATTTTTGACATAGAATTTTGGATCATAGACACAGACAGCGCGGGCTTGGATTTTCTCGGTATCATGTCTTCAAAAGTTCGATAGAATATCGTTCCAATTCTAAAACGCGTTACTGTTCTCATCGATGCAGATCAAGCAGAGCAAGCCAGGACATCGCCATTGATGGCGAAGACCTGAAGTCGTAATCCAGGATCTTGGCAACAAAAGCGCCCCTTAACTACCATCCCTTCATACACTCGACCTTCCAAGCGCATCGAAATATCCATCAACGTGCCACGCTTGCTCGCAGACCAATAAGAGTAGAACGTGGTAAACCTAAGAAGGGTAAGGAGCTAGAACAATGCATTGAGCTCTTATGGCCGGAGGCCGTCCCCTCGGTCATGCGCTAGTGGAGCCCTAGACCTAACAAGTCTGGATCTCTTGGCGCGCGCCCGCAGGTATACCGCAAGGTACCTGTAGGTGGTAAGATACCTTGCTAAGATCAATAAACAGGGTGCATGCTGAACCTTTGAAGATGGTCATAGACAGGCGGAAAGCCAGTCTTTTCGCTTCGGCAGCAGTCCTGAGACTAGTCCTCTTCTTTGCTTTCCCTTCTCTCCCTAACCTTCTCGCCGGACGTGTAGAGATATCCACTCCCGTCACCAGCTTCAAGCGATGTAAGGCCTCGTGCTAGTTCAATGCATAACGATTATGATTGACAGCCTTCAGTACAGGAAGGACTATTTCTCTACACTCACAATGTCTCTCCATACGATGGTGGCGTCTTTCACCAGGCATGTCTTGCTGACCGCGCACGAGCAACTTACTTCTGCTGACCACTGCTCTCAGGCTCCATTGTTGCTACCACTCTTCGCCCTGATCCCTCCCTCCCTCTTCTCCCCTTTGACCGCTCTTCTCTACATCGTCCTGGACCTCCTCTGCGCCAATGCTCTTATACATATCACCGAGTCCGGGGAATCAGGCTCTTCACGTCTATTCACATCGCCGAGGAAGGACATGAAATGGGACAGCATAGCGGTAGCAGCGGCGTAAGGATGCACGATACATGATAGATTATCTCTAGACTGACAGGATCATAGGTATTTATTCAATCCTTTCACCATCGGCACCTGCATAGGTAGACCAACAAGCGTCTTCACGAATTGCGCCATTCTCAACGCCGTTGCTCAGGCCGTCTCCGGCAAACCCATCACCTCTATGCTTGCCCTGGGACTCGCCTCATACCTGTCGCTATACCCAGCTCTTTTACTGCCTCCTCTACTCCTACTCTGCTACGATCGAAAAGCCCGAGACACGAAGACCCCTCCAAGCGCGTCCTTTTCGACAGCCACATATGTTTCTGTCTTCTCAGCAAGCATAACGTGGTTCCTGTATCTTTCAAAAGTTTTGACTGGTGGTTCATGGGAGTACTTGGCATCTACATATGGTGTCCACCTGCTCCTACCAGACTTGACACCGAACGTGGGGCTGTGGTGGTACTTTTTCATCGAGATGTTTGATTCGTTCAGAGAGTTCTTCCTGGGTGTATTCTGGCTGCACTTGGGGAGCTACGTTGGCGCTCTATGTATCCGACTTCGTGCGCAGCCGTTGTTTGTCATTACTACCTTGCTGGGCATCTTTGCGATATTCAAGCCGTACCCAAGCGTTTCGGATACGTCTTTGTATTTTGCTATGCTGCCACTGTATAGGCACATCTTCCCTTGTGAGTCCTGTCAAATTGTCCGAAATATGTTGGAGTATGGAAACTAACCCTCGGCAGTGATGCGCTATACCTTCTTCGCCATGGCCACGATCCTGTACGCGACCCTGCTCGGCCCTGCCTTCTACTACCTCTGGATCTATGCGGGTTCCGGCAACGCCAACTTCTTCTACGCCATCACTCTCGTTTGGAGTCTCGGCCTCTCCGAGATTGTCGCCGATTCACTCTTCGCCGTCCTTCGAGACGAATGGGAGGTCGAAAGGCCGGAGATGAAAGGCAAAGAAGTCCGACAAATATAGCCAACCCAATAAAACTCTAAACCCCCAGCTCTCCAAACCCTCACCCAACCTCCCGTTCCCCACTCCCCAACAACCCCTTCGACAAAATCAAATAATCCGCCTCCCTCACCCCCCCGCCCCGCAAAACCCTCCCCTTCGGCGACCCCTCATCAACCCCGAACCCCAATCCCGCATAAAACCCCCTCGCCCCCGCATTCCTCTTAAAGACAGTCAACATCACCTTCCCAACCCCAACCCTCCTCCCCACTTCCTCCACACACCCAACCAACCACCTCCCCACCCCCCTCCCCCTAACACCTTCCTCTAAATGCACCTCATACACATACACCACTTCCCCCCCGTCCTCGATTGTAAGCATAAACGATAGAAACCCTTCTACTCCCCCCCGGGGGCTCATGACGAGCAAATATCGTAGATCAAGTAATAGCATTTCTCGTCGCTTGCGGGCGGGGTGCCATCCTTGCGCTGAGGCTTTGTAGTCGCTGGAGCTGGTGTCGCGGATGAGGTTGAAGCAGGCGGTTAGGGTGGCGGGGGGGAGGGAGGTGGAGGTGTGGAGGTGGATGGCGTAGTAGGGTTCGTTTGTTGTGATGGGATCGGGATTTGGGTTGGGATCGGAACTGGAATCGGAATTGGAGTTGGGAGCGGAGTTGGAATTGGAATTGGAATTGGGGTTGGGGTTGAAGGCCAGACGGGAGGGCAGGTGAGGCATGTATTTGGCCCGGAAGGTGGGGAGGGGTAGGGCGTTGAGGATGTCGAGGCGGGTTGGGGAGGGTGGTGGTAGTGGCATTTTTGTGTTGTGGGTTGAAGATGCGTGGGTGGTTTTTTTTTTGCGGAAGGGGGGGTTGGGTTAGAGTAATGATCTTGCTGAGTAGGGAGGGACTTGATGTGGCCGGCGCCCTCGCGCGTCTGGGGACGCGACGGGGCTAGATGCTAGGGTTTTTTTTGTACGCTAAGCGTAATTTATTAGAGAAAACTTTGGTAATTTTACAGCATTGATTTGATTATATATTATTAGATCCTCTATCTGAAGGAGACTGATCTCCATGAGTTTCGTGTCGAACTCAGAGTAGAGATAGCGATTGTCTCTTGGTGTATGCAAATCCTTTTCCAGAAAGGTTTATAGTGCATTATCGGTAGCATTATCGTCTTGCAGTGTCTCTCGTATCGGCGTCCTTGGAACACGAGATCGAGTTCATAGGTTTGATTGGGGAAATCCGCCGAGGCCTTGGACTCAGCAGCTTCAGAAGCTTTCATCCTAGGAAGCGCAGCTGCCAGTTGGATATTCGCATCCTTCCACGTCTTGGGCGCGTCCTGGGCGGAGCACATCTTACTCTGCTTTCTCGGATTTGCTCTCCTCATCGTCCGGCTTCCGCATCGTCGTCTGGTCATCTGTAGGCGCGTATTTCGAGAGCTTCCTTAGCCTCGGTCCGTAAATGTAGAATAAGAAAGGGATCGGCATAAACGCGAGCGCCAGAAAACCTAACAACGAACCAGCCCATTCAACACCCAGATTGTGGAACATCTGGGTCGCGAAAAGGGCTATATCGATGTGAGCTGGGTACGATTCAGCCTCTACCTAGGGCACTTACGAAAGGCAGCCCCAAAGAAGGATCTCAGAAAAGTATTCGCCGCAAGCGCGGACGCAGCCACCATCAAATAGGCATCGATCAGATAGTTCAACGACTGTAGAAAGATAGTCATAAGGGCCACCCCCGTCAGAAGACCAGAAAGGGAAGGCACGATCCAATGCACGCTCCTGTAGTTCCCCGTCCACGCGAACCAAAACAGTCCGATTGGGAAGAGGACCGCGCCCACCATCATCGGCACCAGACGCTGTTCAGGAACCGGAATGTTGTCGTTCTCCTTTAGTTTCCGATTGTATCTTGGTTCAAAGGCAACGACGATTCCGCAGCCTAAGCAGACGCCGAGAATAAGTCCGATGTAAGGCAGAGTTGCAACCGCCATGTTGATGCCTCGCAATTCCGCGAAGACAATGGGATAGGCTTCTAGGAAGAGGTAGAGGATGCCGTACTGGAACGCTGTGTAAGTCGTGATCAAGAAGACGATAGGCTCTAGGAACAGAAGCTTAAGAGGCACGAGAAGGTATCTTTCGGTGATGTCTCTAAGCTCGGCATTTTCTTCTTCAGAAACGTGATGGATTGCAAAATTCTGCGTCTCGCCTCTGATCTTTGCTGCCCGTCGCCGTAGAAGTGTCTTGAGATACGTCTCCTCCAAAAAAAGAACATCAAGGATACACGCGAGAGCGCCCAGGATACCAGTGATGTACTGAGTCCACCGCCAGCCCAGATAGCTTTGGGTGATAAAAGCCCCGACGATGGGAGACATGAATGGGGCCACGAAGACGAGAGCTGAGAAAAACGCGATGGCGATCCCACGCTGCTCGTTCCCAAATACGTCGGAGAAAGCGCCGCCGACGACAGCCAAAGGACAAGAAGCGAAGGCACCTGAAAAATAACGAGCCAGCATCAGAGTCTGGAAGTCCCTGGCAGTTGCCGCGGCGAACGCGAAGCAAGTGAAAACGAAGCAAGCTCCACTTATTGGTATCTTACGCCCGTACAATTCACTTAGAGGCCCGAAAGCCAATGGCCCGGTGGCAAAGCCGCAGATATACAGAGTGAGGCCGAGGAGAGCCACGGTTTCACTGATGCCAAATTCTACAGATACTGGCATAACGGCTGCAGAGTAGACGGAAGATCCCCAGGAGGCAACAAAAGTATCGAATCCAAGGATCACGGCACATACCATCTTCCTCCTGATGGGCCATGATTCGGCATCTGCATGATCGTCTGGACTTGTGAGCTCCACCAGATAGTCTTCATTTTTACATGCTAGTGGAGGCGGAAGCCAGCGATCGGGGCCTAATTGATATTGGACAGAGGTTGCAGTGCGTTTGGCTGGGACTGGATCTCGGTGGAGATCGAACATGTTTAGGTCGATTGGCGGACGCTGGCATGTGAGTGATGGCAAAGAAGCTCGTATGAGTAGTTATATGACATTTTTGAGATTTCTCAACACGATCAAATGAAGTGGTGGGCTGCCTCCTTATCGAGTACCAGATGACGCAATAGCCGGCAAACACGGCTCGGACATGCAAGTCTGATGCACACAGAAAATCTTAGAAATCTTAAATCTGTCTCCGCATTAGAGGTTCTTTCATCATTTAAAGTACGTACGAGTTCCTGTATCTTTCATTGCTCCAAAACATATAAAGCACGCATGGCAGTCTTCCAATGGCCAATGACAAGGTCTTGAGCCTTCTTCCCAAATCTACCGAGGCATGGCAGCATCTCGCAAACACAATGATTGAGATGCTCAGTCGTCACTGCCCTACCCACTGCCATTGGCTTCGATGCTCGGTTTGACGGATACCATGATCCCTGTATATCGCGGCTCCTTCCCAGTAGTACCTTACCTACTGGCCCGCCGGCCGCTTGCCATGAGAGTCCTAGTGTCAGAGCGCAAAACGAGACTATTTGATTGGCTACAAAATCCTCAAAAATTTGTGGATAGATGCGATGTCTGCTGCGATTTCAAATGATGGTGTAAGTCGATCAATGAGCCCAAGATACATCAGGACGGTTTGCCCTCAACAACGGCTATCAAGGTCGATTTTCTTCGAACAAGGAGCTGGGCGGTCATGGAACAAGGACCCTTGAGAGTGGCTTTTAGGTTGCTGCTTTGTCCATTGTCACCGGCATCTTGGATAGGATATTGAATTTTGTATTCAATGGTGCATGCATCGAAAGTTCATGCAAAAAAAGACTGACGGATTTTGAATACGCTCACTTCGAAGAGTGTACAGTACACTGTACTTAGGGGCATATTGTCTGCCTCTTATTAGTATGACCTCCTGAGACGTTTTACAGGAAGCCATGGTGCAAAGAATGTTCTATTCCATTTCCTAATAAAATAATTGAGGGTCTCAGGTAAGGTATGCAAATTGGTCAAGTGTGATGCACGGTGACGTAAAGTTGAACTCCGTGCAACCAAATGCCGGGGCCGCGGCTGCTGACCTTTTTACCCAATAATCATACATACAGTGAAAAATAATCCTGTGAAACTCGCCTCAGCTACCTTTCAGTACCCTAAGAATGACTGACAATCATCGCTTTACAGTTGAGCCGACATTGCACTCACACGACCTCTATTCAATCAAAAGTCGCAAGTCATCATATCCAGAACAACGCTACGACGCTTGAATGATCTCTCAATAATCATCCCACTGTACCGTCTCAAATGTGGCCATACATAGAGTACGTACTCGGCTTTATACTAAGAAATCAGCGCGGTCGAGACGCAAAGCTATTCCACAAGGGCCCCGCCTTCGCGACTGTGTCTGGGCCAACTCTCAAGGTGACGTCTCCCGAATGCGGACCATCGAATTCAGCCATGTTGAGCAAACACGGCAAGGACAGCGGTAACCAATTCCCAACGATCTTCTGGGAGGCTCCTGAACTGGATGTCGAGATCAAGGAATTCATGTTGATAGTGGAGGATCCTGACGCTCCATTGCCCGACCCTATCACGCACGGAGTCTACTACGCCATCCCGGCAGACACTCGGAGCGTGGACGTATCAAGTTTCGAGTTGGTCGGGTCAAGTGGAGGAAACAGTCTCAGAGGGGGCTTCAAGTATGGCCAAAACCGCACCAGAAGTGTTTATGGGGGGCCCAGACCGGTGATTGGCCATGGGCCGCATCGATACTTTTATCAGGTCATCGCGCTGGGCGAGAAAGTGGACCAAAGACGCTTTGCGGCGGCAAAGCCGACTAGAGAAGAGCTCGCAAAAGCGATTGAAGGAAAAACTCTTGCATGGGGGATGTGGATTGGCGTCTTCGAGAGGAAGCTGTAATTGCACTCGAATCCTCGAGCCTGGCGCCTCACTGCCCCTTAAGTGCATCTCTAACGAATTGGTGGACAATTCTTGCAGATTCTGGCATAGACGTAGGCCGGATTCTCACGCAGGGCGGATGTAGACCGTCTCTGTATGGCGCCTGACTGACAAGCGGGAAGGTAAAGCCGGCAATGGATACTTCAAAGTTTATCATGTTCCAACTGTGATGGGCAAGACAAAGGTCTATGCTGTCTAGATGAAGCAAGAACAAAAGCATTGGACCCCTTGCCGGCGGAACCATTCCGCCCTTCTGCCCCCAAACCTTCCGAGCAGTCATAAGTCATGTTTCGATCCAACTCTGTCCTTTCTCCCCCCCACCATCCTACCTCCATGCCCCCTTTCCCCCCTCTCATCCGCACCTACACCACCACACCCACCACCAACCCCCGCCTCTCCTTAACCCACTTCCTCCTCCACCACCGCGCCCTCTCCCTCTACCGCCTCATCCTCCGCTCCTGCGCCACCCTCCCCTCCCCCACAAACCGCGAAATGGCACGCTATGCCCGCGACGAATTCGAGCGATATAGAGAGGTCCAGGAGGTGAGGAAGATACGATATTTGTTGAGCGTGGGGCGGGCGGAGGTTGAGAGGGTGGGGGGGCAGGTCAGGGGGGTGCGGTGAAGGGGGGTGTAATGAAGAGCTGGTGTTTGAGCGGATGGATATAGAGATCTTGTGCGTGTCCGAGAAGCGGGTACGCGAAGCTCATTCCTCACCCCGCCGTCCCAAACCGTGGCCACGTAAACGCGTTGCATTAAATTTGCCGTGCTCGCGGATGGATGGGACGTACTAAGCGAAGGCAATTGAACAATTACACAACCTACATCATCATCAGAAATCGAAACGAGAATACTGGCCCCCGAGCTAAGGAGATACCCATACCCGTTTTTCACAAACTGCTATTCTTAACGAAGATCACTGTATGCGATGCGAGCGCTCAGCCCAACCTCGCGAGCACTTACTGGACGAAAAGTCTCAATGCTATGGAGGTCTGGTACACGGAAGATTTGTAGGGAAGGGAGTGTGGCAAGTGGGAAGGGAATGGGGAGGAAGTGGCTGAGAAGGAGGGAGGAAAGGGTATGAGAGCGGGTTGGAGGGAATGTGCGTTGGAAAGGAATTTGGGGCCGAGGGTGAGATGGTGCTTTGCCGGCGATCTCTCTTTCTTGCCATTGGATGTGGACTGGCTTGACATCCTAGTGTTGATAGAGGCTGGATTTTTGGTTTGCTACATATCATCTTGCCCTTCACTTTTGCGTAGGCGGTTGGCTTGTTGTGGGTCCTACTGTGAGGTCTTTTGGTGGATATTAGCGTCAAGCCTGACTTTAGATTTACAGGCTTCTCCCCTTACTGGTCTGCGAGCGAGCGTGGCACGTTGATGGATATTTCGATGGGCTTGGAAGGTTGGATCTATGAAGGGATGGCAGTCAAAGAGGCACTTTTCAACCCGATAATATATGGAGATCGCTAACAGCCGTTTCGCGCACCCCTTCGACTGCTGGGTTGGAGTTCAATCCACCATATATACGTGTGGCTATTGGTCCTTCTTTCGTATCACATTGCATCTTTAGTCCTCTCTGCCTCGCTCTACGTATTGGCATACCCTGGGCTGACGTCGACAAAGAAAAGAAGGAGGCGTATGCCTCCGTAGAAGCGTGCCAGCGATTTGAATAATTCCGAATTATATCTTGGCTTTCATTGTTGTACTTGTTTGTTGCACGGCTCTCTGGCCAGTGTAGACTTGGTTGGGTCTCCACAGTTTGATGGGTTGAGCTGCACGATATTGCTGCGTTAGTCGAAAAGCTCCTCTGGAGGATGTTTTCCCGAGGCGGACAAAAGGTCTTCAGCTCAGATATGCCGCGACCGCGTCTTCCCAATCTCAGTCTTCTTGATATTTGCCGTTGAATTCCATTTGCCAAAGATTGTTCAGTTGCTGGTGGAGCTCGGCGCATACGTACGCTATTCCGAGCGAAGATCCAGGTGCTTTACTTAACCTTAAGCTCGCATCCTTCATGAATCCACATGCTCTTCAAAGACGGAGTCTAATTATAGTCTACTATGCTGGACATGCATGCAGATGATGTTGGCGAGGACTCCGTACCGGGGTACTACGAGTGGAGAGCGTGAGAATTGACCTTTTGTCCATAGCAGTTTGCATTCTGACCTTCGACGTAGGAAGAAGAATGGAAGGCCGACACTAAATTAGTCTATACTCCAGAATGCCTTATGCCTAGCGAAGGGTAAAGTGCTTGTTATTTCAGACTGTTATTATACCGCACTCAGAATATACATTGATCTGGAAGTATCGGCCAGTAACTGCTAAGCGGCAGAGTCTTGCATAAAGCCGTCCACTCTCGGATCCGCTCCAGTAATCCAGAATTGTGGGTAAGATTGCCTTAGACGCTGCAGTTGTTTTCGAAAGAATAGGACATGATCATGGTAGATGTAGAACCCGAACAAGTAACTCATCGGAAGGAAGCAAGTGAAGCCATAAATTGGAGCAGCCAGGTCTATTGTGAGAGAAACTCCAAAGATGAGTGTGTAGAGTATCCAATGATACACGTGCTTCTGAGCAAAACAGCTACGAATTGATCGATTAATTGACAGAACACCGAGTGGTATGCTGAATATGGGCATCAAGCCATAAAATGGCACGAAACGCAATACACAAGCTGTAAAGCTGTAGTAGATGACAACAACCACCACTTGCCAGGTCCAGCGTTTGATTTTGGTGTGAAAGTAGTCTAGCCATTTGTCTCGCGCTTGGACATAGTGTCTCGTGATAAATTGTAGAGGTTTTCTAATCTCGGGGCGCAACGAGGCCACGAGTAGATAGCCCAATGACACGTAGCCGGAGATCCCAACCGGTCCAGTATCGACCAGCTGATCTATTGTAAAGGACGCAGCAAAGGTAATTGAATAGCCGCACCAGATCACTTGATTCTTCCCGCTCCTTGAGGCACGGCACAGCATGAATAGAGCGATGGCACCGAGCGTAGTGCCGAAAACGATGGTGTAGACGTATCCGTTTAATGCCACATCGATATACGTAAATCCCCCTAGACCTGTTATAGCAACCAGCGGACGTAGATAGGTCCTGTTGCGATAGAAAGCCCTTACGGTCGAACGGAAAATGGGTCCAGCGACAAGAGGAAGTAAGATGGTCGCAAGGGTCACAGAAGCAGATATGATCCAATATAGTTTGAAACTCCATAGATAGCCGCCCGATGAGGCTATCTCGCCGATAATGGCATTCGTCTGGTTCTGCGAGAATCCGGTTGAGTTGGTCGTATTGCTGGTAGAATTTGTTGGGCTATCGCTGCGTGTTGCGGCTGGAATGATCGGGCCCCAAATGGGGTCGCTGAGGTTCATACCGAAGAGCGACTATGATTGCACTTAGCGACTTTTCAATGATCCGTTAAGTTTGCGTACTAACCGACATGAACGAGAATGGAATGTAGATAGCGGCGAGTAGCGTTAACAGACTTGTGCGTCGGCCGTTGCGCAGTTCTAACTGTTCTTTGATCTTGAGTGCCAGTCGTAAGCAATCAACTCAGTGATTACATGGGCACGAAGTCAATACCATCTCTCGAATTTCCAGTAGCTGCCTTTGAACCTCTCCCAATTTGTTCTCAAGAAATTCAATATCCTGAAGGGTTTTCTCAGGCCATGCTTGTAACTCTGTATCAATTCGTGTATGATTCGAGGCTATTGCAACGGATATCTCTCGCAGGAGCGAAGATGCATGTGCCAGTCCGGACGATAAAACTTTACAGCAATCTTCGAGATGGATCAGATAGTTGAGCTTCGCGTTAGATGGGCTTTGTCGTCCATTGTATCTCTATATGACCGTTAGCTGAATTTCCAAGAAACGAAGCTCGGATGGAAACAACGTGCAAGACTGGTGATCTGTTCCAGAGAGCTCTCAATGAAAGTAGCTGAGCCTGTTACCAACTGCCTATAAACGGTGTATATAGCCCAAAATATCTGAGATTCCACATTGGATGGATTTGAAGAGTGAGTGCGTATTGCTTCGCGCCTAAGGTTCAGGTAATTACGGAGCATTTCATCTGATAGGTCCATAGAGCTCAGAAGCAAGAGGATATTCCGGCATCCTTGTTCATCTTTTCGAAACACGAAAAGCTGAGCACTGACAGCCTCGGGAGCTTCTGCATGTGGCTGCCATATGTAGGAATATAACTGCCCTTGGTACTGAGGGGCAGATGCTAGCCACTTGAGCTCCAAAACAATTTTACTCCCATCATCAAGATTGAAAGGTGCTTTTGGGAAGGCTTCGAATCAGGGTTAGCCAAACTATCATGTCTTACAGGGAAGTAGGACGGGGGAATTGACATTCTGATGGTAGCTCCAGGCTCGACTTTTCCTTCTCCTTTTTCGAAGCTTCCATGTAGCTCTTCAGTATATCTTTCGGGAGGCCCCATTGCTGATCGACGAGGTATAGAATGGCTAATTTGGGTGCGTTGTATTTACGGTGAAGCTGACTCACCGTGGCGAGGAGCTTTGAACTCAGCGGAAACAGTGCTGATTGGATGGTAGTAGATTTATCAGAAGACAAAATGCTCCAGTATTTGGGTCAGATGGACAGGTTCACGAGGAAGGGTTTTGGAAAGCCTTACCAAAATCGCGCACATTCGGTAGCGCCGGCGTTGAGCGCAGTCCTCAAGGAGTCTACCAAGTGGGAGAATGATGTCTTTTTGTCGACGCTCGCATGTCCTTGTCGCTGACCGGAAGACGCTATGGAGAATAAAGGGGACTCGAACGTGAATGGTGGCTGGAACAGTTCAAACTCGACCATGTATTTGAACACTTCGAGACCAGGGCGATCCTTGAATTGGGCGTAGTCACGGAGAAATGCCTGAATATCAGTGTTGTCTAGACACTTCGGCTGAAGTTTCCGCTCAAGCTCATCATGTTGCGAGTTGATATGCTGTAAATCCTGGGCTTCATCACTGTCGTTCGGGGCATTTCTAGAGGAGCTGTAGCCTTGTGTATTGGGAGCGGGTAAATCAACCAGCTCGATTGTTTCCGTGACATTTGAGTCTTCGTTAGACATTTGGCAGAGCCACAAATTAGCATCAAGAAGAGGCAAGGCAAAGCACGTGCGCAAGAAGATAAGCTCACCAGATATGAAGAAGAGAAAGACATGGTAAAATCGTACACTTCGGCCGTAATTACCCCTATTATATTATCTATTGCGTAACTAGACCGGGCTAGCACCCACCCGCATATATGACCTTATGCCGAGAAAGAATACTCGTCCCCCAAGGCTATTGCTCGCTACGCTCGTACTGAGCGCTCGCAGTATTGTCGGGTGCAAAAAGCTTGCGAATTGCTTGGCGTTTTATCGTGGAAAAGGGTATAAACAAACTATCCTATTTCGAAATGCTCAATTTCAAGGCATTGCTGTTGGTGGACGAGCGCCTTGTCTCGATGAGCGACTGAATTGCATGAACCCAGCCCTACTTAATACGCACAAGAGGACGTAGAAAAATGAAAGAAGGAAAAGGCAAGCTCTGCCGGCCACTCCAGGTCTCCCGCGTTGGTTAGGCAGCAGCGTGAGGCTGATTGGACAACTGTGATTATTCTGACAAAGATGGCTTGCATGGAACTAGAGTTCATAGGGAAATGATGGCCGCTCAACCTCATGCATGCTTATCTACCTTGATTTCAGCCGATTCATGCCGCTCCACATCGCGCTGTATGATTGTTCTTCACTGAAAATGCATCTCGCAGAGCCCTCTTCACCCTGCACTCGGTCACTCGATCTTGCGTGACGCGCGCTACCATGTTCTTTACTTATCTTTAGTCGACTGCTCTTTCTAGTTTGCTCCATACGAGGCTGCGAATCTCCGTCACCCATGCGAGTCTTGTCCCCAAACAACAATTGACCTATCCTCCAGCCAACGGATCTTGAATACAAAATCTTGCTCTTTATTTGGCTGGAATTGTGAACTCATCTGTGAAAATCTGCATTAGCCCATTAGCATTAAAAAAGAATTCAATAAAACCCCCCTGACCTCCTACCCTAGACCCCCAACTATCCATCCTCAATTCCCGGAACCTCGTCAACCCAAATATAGCCGCCAACACCCCATAATTCACTACCCCCGCACGCGCAAACTCCCTCGCCCCATACCTCCTCATCAGCCCCTTCGACACCACCACCACCAAATCCTCCACCACGACCTTCGGCACCGACGTCTCCTGCCGAAACCACAAGAGCACCGCTCCCCCCATAAACGAATCTACCTTCCCGCGCCCCTGGGCGAATTCCCTGTCTACAATTTGCACAACCTGGTCCAGACCGTCCGCAACGCGCTCTTCGCACGACAGGTCTCCGGCGCTACAGACGTGGCGGCCGTAGTACTCGATGGCGATGCTGGCGGATTCGTCGATCGGGTGGACCCAGGGGGTCTGGAGGCCAGGCGGGCCAGGGTTCTTGATGTGGGCTTATTGAGGGAGGATAGGTATGGATGTTGCGGTGGTGGTGAGAGCCAAGGTGGCGGAGAGAGCGAGGATGTATTGCATGTTTGATTCGTTGGCTGTTGCGGCGGCGGCGGACTCGGGGGGGGGGAGACTTTCGCAGGTGGAGTGAGGTTATTCAAGTAGAATGACGAGATACGGTGCCTATGGAACTTCCCCACGGCGGCTATGGATATGCGTTCACACGGTATTGCGAGTCGGGATTGCCGCACCGAGCATGTTCCGTTTAGGACACAACTCGGACCACCACCTATCTGTTAGCTAGGTAGACAGTCAGCATAGCCCAAGACTAGGCTTATGTTCTTTCTGATATATGAGCCCCCATACCATAATAAACCTTCTTTTCCAAGCTTCAGCTCTGGCGCGGGACGAGAACGAGAATCGAGAATTATAGGACGCTGCAGAAGAGGCCGAAGGAGAGTGAGTAGGATGAAGACTGGAGCGACGAAGAACAGCAAAAGTACTATGGAGACTTGAACTACAACCTTATTGGCAGTCCTCAAATTTTGCATAGATGAAAAGACAAAGACTTCTCTTTCGGATTACTCCGAAGGGACCATGTGGTTCCCTCTACGCTTGTTATCAGCAACAACTTTCTCCAACGTACATTATCATACCTTCCATTCCTAAGCCTTACTAAACTAGTTCAAGCTTGTCAAGTTATAAGTTCTGATTTCAAATGTGAGATCAGCTTAGGCGGAGCCTTTGAAGAAAGACAAGTTCTAGCTTTTGTAGTCCTGTCCCCACTACCACGGTGCTCATACAGCTATAACTGTAGCCTTTTTTTTTTGGAACAACAGCTCACCTGGGCCATGTCGATACCTAAGAACGCCTGGGCCTTCTCAGTGCGCCTGATCAATACACCATTTCTCCATCCTCCTTGCAAAATCAACACATGGCCTGTCTATAAACCTCCAGAATAGATCGGCAGACCACAAACAAGGTATACCCAATGCGATGATACCGGCGATCCAAACGAAGAATAGTTCCCAAACTCCGGCCTCGTTCAGGTTGGTCACGGAATGTAAAATCGGACTCATGATCCTGTTCCCAATGCTATCGAACAGCGGCCCGTGCATAAGATAAAGCGCGAAAGAGATCGAAGCCAAGTACTGAATTGGACTCGTGTTCAAAAAATTTTGTAGAGGGCGTAGCTGTTGGCATGCGAAGACTATTTGGAGAGACGCTAGTATGTACCACGGTGTGGCTCTCCAGTCGATGAAATGCTCTTCGCCGAGGGAAAAGTATGGTTCTGGCGTGTGCCGGAGGAGCCAGGCCAGATCGGGCGCCTTCTCTACGTCGTGGTTTGGCCATCCGCATATCCATAGTGCGATTAGGAGTTGGAACCACCAGAAGAGGGTCCAAGCCAGGCCAGGCCAGGCAGCGGGCTTGGAGCCCCCAATTGAAGAGGTGCCATTCGGACCAGCTGGATTGAGCTGCGCGTCACCAACATGTTCTTCTGGGCTTGTTGGTTGAACGCTTCCTGCACTACTAGCGCCTTTATCTTGTATCAAGTCGACCTCAGCAATGAAGGCACCACCTATAAACTCGACGGCTGCCCACCGTCCACATTGGAAACAGTAGAGCATGATCATCAGCATCATGCCAAGCCTAACCCACACTTTGCATCTTGAAAGACCGGTTATCGCAATGAACAATAGCATCGACATCGACATCTCTACAGGAAGCGTCCAGGTATGCATGTCGTACCGCAGGTTTTGGATTACATCCCATTGCCACGGCTTTGTCATGTCGAACATCGCACTTATCCAGTCTCTCACTTGGGCAAGAAAGCCACCGTTGACCGGTTGCCGAGCCCAGCCAGTGCGGATGAGCAGAAGAACGAAGAATGTCGAGAAAGCTGCTGGTAGGTAAAGACGTATACCGCGTCGGAAGACCGATGAAGAGAGTGTCTTGTGGAGCTCATCGAATTGGCGAGCACGGGCTTGTCGCAGAGGCTTCCGGGAAAGAACGAAGCCGGATATGACGAAAAAGACATGAACCATGGGTCGGCCAGAGAAAATGACTCGGATGATAGGCAATTGTACGAGCGAGGAAGGTCGTGTCTCGGTATCAACACCATAGTAGGCCAAATAAGGTTTCACCCAGTTGGTGAAGTGGTGAACAAAGACGATGAAAGATGCAATACCTATTGTACTTGATGTTAGCCCAACTCTTGGTGCATGGACCTAAGTATGATGTTTTGTATAAATTCAGCACGTGATGTCAACGGGCAAACACATATCGTATGCATCTTGACTTATCCAATAGAGTGGCAGGGCGTCAAATCCAGGGGTTCAGCCCTATGCGCCAAGACCTTTCAGGCCACGCCAATTCGGCAATACGACATACCTCGGAGTCCATCGAGATAGGAGGTAGGATGAATTCGCGGTGACTTATATTGAAGCGGTGCGATGCGACGCTGTACTGGGTTGGGGAGGAGTGCCAATACAACTTTCTTGATGGATCTGCTCGCTGTTGTTGGGAAAGTGTAATTGCTCGAGAAGGAGGTCTCTCCATCCTCCGACTTGAGCAAACTTTCCGCGTCGAGATCTGTAGAAGGACGCTGCAGAATAGAAGCAAGGGAACGCTTGATATAATCCATCGACGACTATGATAGAGGCATTAGACGAAGCATGCATCAAAGAAGAGAAATGAGATGGTGAATGGAAATAGGGTTCAGTGTGGACGGCAAGATTTAATCCACGAGTCCGCCAAGGAATGTAATTCTAGTGAGTTTCAGACGACCTGTTGTAATTTTCCAAATGTCAGCGATTGGTATTGGTCTCTTCTAGTGTGTTTTGAAAATAGCCTCGTTACAAGCATTTATGTATGACCGAGGCTTTTAGATCCCCTACCTGTGAAAGTATGCAGACTTACTAAAGTAAAGGAACCATGCTTGCTGAAAGCTTAGTATGTAATGAAACTCTCTTACGCGCATCGGGAAATATGATGCGGCATCCCGTGGTCTGCCGAGAACGCCAGTGTTTCACATCCTTACGAGTAACGACTCGCCAGATGAAGTAGCTAAGGCTTGATCATGATTCATGAGGACCCAATGTTCCGCGCGTTAAATTGACTTTGCGCTTGCTCTACACCGTCAAGACCTGTAATGGAGCTAGCTGTCTTGGCCAGCGTCTGGAACATAACGATCTTGCACTGCAAGGGAAGCAGAGAATACTTCCGCAGACGTCGGACTCGAATTCGGGTGTTACGGTTTTTTCATAGCCTTGTTTTCACCCCTATGTTTGGGGATGTGGGAAGGTGGCGTGGACGCTAAGGATCCTCCAGGATGACCGAGTGAGGAGGCTAGGGGCTGGAAAAAATCGTCAGTGATACCACCCTCTGAATACTGATCTTCAGTTGCTGCTCGAGGACATGGCTCATCATCTTTCCAATACTTTTGGTATTTTGCCTACAAAAATCTCTCATCCGGACGTCCAGCATCCAATTTCCATCCAGAGGAGTCCCATCAAACCCTTTATCTACCCTCTCGGATCATACACCAAGCGCCGGGGCACATGTTCCTCGATTACCTCACTCAACGTTGCGACAAAATTGACAGTCCTCAAACGTTGGAACTCTTGTTGGAAGAAGTACTCCCAGGTATGCTGGTATGCAGGTCTGAATCGATACTTTAAGAAAGGTCGATACTTTAAGAAAGGTGCTGGCGAGCTCTGAATGGTTTGGTGAGCAAGGGGACCTGCTAAAAAGCCATGATGCTGAACATTTCTCAACTCGTGACTCTCCATAATATACTATGGAGTACGAGGTGAGAGTTCCATGTATGCATTTAGGAGACATTCAGGTTAGGATCCTGAAATGTTGATGTCTCGGCTTGCGGTAGCAGAAACAGTGCCCGACATCAAGTCCTTAGCAATTGACCAGAGTCTTCCTGGTCACAATTCGTAAGTCCTTCCGGCGTTCGTATAAGCTCAGACGAAATGATGCTTTATCCGGGTGAAAACGAGTAAGCGGCTGAGTGCAGCGGTAAGACTAAGGATCAATTAGGATCTGCCAATTTGGTCAAATGCGCACACCGTGCAGTCACAGTAGCAGTAAGGACACCATGGTAGAACTGTACCTTGGTAGTTGTTTTTTCTTTTTTGTATCGTAGCTGAACAAATCTTTGAGTGTCACTGTCCTACGTAATATCTATATCATAGAATTTTGTACGGTAACCTAACAGAAAATTGTTCTACTATTACGTTATATGTTCACGGTGTGCGCATCTGCGGTCTCGCCCATAAGGTAAGTCTCCCCCCGGACTCGAGGGCTTGGCATACGTAGTTCGCATATGCCGAACGCAGGCTTAGTAAGAGACGCTCGAGAAGAGGACTTCCAGCTGTCATGGAAGCAGTCGCAAATTGAGTGGCCCGAGAGCTGAACTAGCGTGGTATGGGGGAAACTCTTTCGCCCGCCGAGTTCGGAGTGTGGATCACCGAGTAAGATCCATTTATGGGGAGATTTTCGACTTCAATATTGATAATTCTACTGTGGCCTGAGCCACCCGTACACTATTGCCCCCAGTCATCTCGTTGTGAAAATTTGGCCAGAAAGGATCTTGAACCCGATGCTCAAAGTCCTCGAAGCTTGTTGCCTTTGCGAAAATCTGTGTCTGGGATTGGGGCTCTTCGGAAGAAGACGCCCGACTAATGCTGGTCATCGTAACCGAGGACAAGGGTGGGCATCAATGGGTTGAATCCGCGTATTTTGGAAATCTGCGCCATTCGTGGAGCGACATATCGGAGTATGGCTGTGGCGGAAGGCCGACATTTTTGATGCCGAGAAGACCTTGGGGGGTTGAAGTGAGACTGTGGCTTTCCCGGATTTTGGGCGCCCAATAGGTCGACTCGAATGTTGGATATAATCAGATTCGATGGGCAATCTGCCCGAGACACCTTAGTCGTGCATGTGATGAAAGACCTTGTCCGACATGATTCGAGAGGTGTGGTCGAAATAGACCCCAAATCATGCGCATACGAATAGAGCAGAAACTTAGATCAGAGGTGCAGATAGAGAGCGCTCCAGCCGACGGCTTTACGGTAAAGAGGACTATGAGTCCGAGATAGGAGGAAGATGGAGGGGTCGATGCCGATCTGAATAAATAGAATTAGGGCGTGGAGTGATAAAGGCATGGACAGCGAGCGGGGAACGGGCAAGATGAAAGTGCCCAAGGAAGGGAGAGCGTCATCTGCGATCGTAGATATGCAGGCACCTGCAGCCAAGGAGTGCCCTACAGCGAGTTAGCCGAGTCCGATTTATTACAACCACACTATTGCGACCACGTGTCAGAGGAAACATTGCGCAGTGCGTGCGCTCAAAGCTGTCTCTGGGGCTACTAGCACATCAGTGACCATTTCTCCAACGGCAATCGCGATGCGTTGCCTATTATGCTGAATATCTTCGCTGCAAGCCTTTGTCATTATGACCGATATGTAGCTTATGGTAGATACACCAACGTGCTTTTCTGTCATTGGCTGAACGGTGAAAAAGCAAATTTAGGAGGCCCAATCCTCGGAACAGCCTTCCATTTCAGTAAATCTTACATGCATATGAAGTCATGTGGGGGTTTTGCGCCCAAGGCCGCAATACATATGATTGCTAGCGTGGGGGAAAAACGGTCTCGTGCTGTACTGTACGATCTTTCGCAATTCGTCTGGTACTAGGCGATCCTCGCGTTTATAGCTGTGGTTGCGTTTTTCATATTTTCTGACTGATCCCGTGAATCATTGGCTTCCGAGGGTCGAGTCAACAGCCGCGAAGACCCTAGTCCTGCGGCTAGCCATAGCCTTGGGATTCTTTAATAGAGAATTACGTGTAGGCAAGTGTGGTGGATCCAAGATACGCTGGATATCCAGAGGATTTACTGATTTGTTCCGATAAGGAAGCCACAGTAGCCGGGTAAATCTCGGTGCTGAGGGCCTGCTGAGTGCAGTCGGAGGGACAGCCCAAGCTCGCCAGGCTTGGATGCGTCTCGAAAGGGCGCAGATCGCCTTCGCCTATGCTGACACACATCTCTGAACCACAGGCTCGGATGGAGAAAGGTAGTTGCGTATTCTAAAGAGCTATAAGGCTTAGAGTCGGGTTTTGATGACTAGACATCTGTTGATAGGGACATTTAGTATTAGCGCAAATGATGGCGTAGAGTGCACGTCACCAAGGAACACTGCGATATTCGGATGTCTGCAATTGGGAAGTTGGCCGAGCGGGAGCCGTTGGGTCGAAAATGTTATCGTTTGTTTGCCTGCAGCGTAGTCAGGATCAATAACCCTTCGAGGCATGAATGAGTGGGTAGTGAGTCTTATGTCCCATTATCTCAGCGTATCTGGATCAATATTGCCAGAGATTTTGCCGGTTGATGTAGTGATTTCCTGGATGAACCAAGGTTTTTGATGTTATAATCGGGCATAGATACCGTGACAAAAATGCCATTCCAGATGCAAAAGCCCTCGGAGTGAGACAACATCTTTTATAACATTTTCAGTGCTACAGCTCTGGCTAACCTTCGCGTAGCATGTTTCAGGGGCCTGAGGTCAAATTGTACGTGGGTCCTCAGAAACGCTTATTCACCGTCCGCAAAGCCCGCATCTGCCATTGCTCAGCATACTTTCGTGGCCTTTTCGATGGGGGTTTCAAAGAAGGATCCGAGAACGTCGCTTACCTGAGAGAGGATGACGTTGAAGCATTTGACATTCTGCTACAGTGGCTTGATCTGATGCCATTGGAGATCGCTACCTCCAGGCATCAGCCGGGGGAGGCCTGGCATGTTGCTTGTAAATTGTTTTGCCTAGCAGAGAAGGACCAGGTCGACGGTATCCAGGCGGATATCATTGCGCTATTGGATCGTTTCGCCACACTCGAAGGTAACAAGTTGCAACTCGAGACAAAGACTATCGACTTTGTATGCAAGAGTGTCCCGGACACAACGACGCCTTATCAATATGTCCTGGAGACTGTGGCAAAAGACTTGATCAATGCGGAGGGTCGTGATGTTGATTACTACGGCGACTTTGTGGAGGGACCGAAGGCTATCCCAGGTTTTGCGAAGGGTTTGATCAGAAAGATGAAAAGCAAAAGGGGTGCTTAGTCTAGACATCAAAAGACGAGCCGGAACGTTGCGTCTGCTGACATTTGTGGAACGTGGGTGATATTCCACGTCTGAATTTGGAGCACCAAATTTGAATTGCTCATTGTGGCGGTGGTCTGCGATTTTCGGTCTAGTAAAGCATTCTTGATCGTCAATGCATTGCATGTGACCTAATGCGGTATTGAAACTCAGAGCTTGCAACTAAAGGACATGGCGCATCAACTTTCTCCACTTGCATGAACAAGGCATCTTTGGCCCGCACTGTTCTGCCAGGGCTTATCAGACAAGAAAAGTCACTGGCCCTGGAGTTGGATCCTGGGAGATTAAGACAGGCTTGGGTAGTTCAACTCTTGGAGATGACGGCAAACCAATGGCCTGCTCCACGACCTAACGGTTACCAGTACCGAGTCAGGACACATCGACCTTGCGACACTGCAGCAAACGTCTTCTTCAGATCCGAAAAGCGAAGCGATGGTGCCAGGACGAAAGATGTATTTGCTACATCTGGGCCCTGGCGCCGAACGCCACAGCATGATAAAGAAGATTCACACCATCGAAGGGGATATTCCGACATTAGCTCAATCATGACTTCACGGGACCAGTCCAAATGTACAGATACTAAGCGCTATGACTTGCTGTTATACTGTCACTGTTGCGGTGATTCGTCGCCAAGAGTCGCTGCCCTCGTGCATAACATGGCGGAACACTCCGCGCTATCATGCAGAATCATAATACGTAAAACATTTTGTTTGGCCTTTGGTTTTCATCATCACCAAGTCCATCGACCTGAAATGATTTGCAGCGTTGGCCATTTATTACAGTCGAAAACTTTTGCATTAGCTCATGTTTGTTAAAGCAGCCAGGCTAAGAAAGGCTAATCCATACCAGGTTAGCTATCGGTTTTTAGTGATGCGGCGCAAAATCTGCAATGTTTCGTAGAACAGAGAAACGCTCTGCTCTAGCCTACTGTTTCACACAAGCATGTCTTCTCCGCTAAGATGCAGTCACTGCTGTGCCTGCCTCTCGCGCTCTTTCTTGCAAGCGTAGTCGATGCTTTCGCGGCATGGATGCCGAGCTGCACCAATCCTACCCAGCATGTCAATTTCGTGTCAAGTCCCCCCGTCCGGGGAACAATGGACATCATATGGACATGTTTCGCCGTCCTCTCCCTGTGTACTTGGACGGTCCAGCATCTCATGGTGCCGGTCCACAATGAACATAGAAAGGTCTCGGCGATCCGTAAACTCTGGGGAAAGGTGAGCTTCAATTACACAAAGCTGAAGTGGATGGGCTTGTGTATTGCTCTCCCAGAATATGTCCTTGGCAAAGCCCTCACAGAGTGCCTAGCAGCCCACGACAGCCGGAGACAGTTCAAAGAATGGTCCGCAGCCAACTATACACGGACAGGGCCCGACGCCGAAGCAGCCCATGTTATCGAAGAAAAACCTGACGAAGAAGCCTGGACGACTGCGCATGGATTCTTTGCGAACATGCGAGGTTTTGTGCTACGATTCGATGTTTCAGCCGTACGAACATCACTCGTACCTTCAAACCCGTCTGCGTTGGGAAGATCGCGTCAAAATCCTAGGCTGGTGACACGTGACGGTGACCCACCTTATTACGAGCAAGAGGTCAAGAAAGCGGAGGCCACGGAACTAGACCACTGTCGAGAGATCTGCAAAGGAACCTGCCGGAACGGTTTTGATGAATCCACCACCAAAGACTACAAGAACCTAACGAGCCCTCCATTACCTCTATCGAGTCCTCAGTATCAGCCTGTCGAGTCGACGAGCTATACAGGCGGGGAAGAATTAGATATCGAACCTTTTCAACCGCCTGGAACATCATTGGTGGACACCCAAGTAAGGCTACAACCACTTAAACTCCTGACCAACCGCTCAGCTCCAGAGCATGTCTCACCAACAGAAGCGACTGCGTCTACGCTCGTGAATAGCCCTGATTTCTCAAGACACGATATCAAAGCAGGCCTGGCACCTAGTACATTGGCCATGGGTCCGATCATGCCAATACGCGCTCCAGTGCAACAAAATGCCCCCCCTGACTATACGCCAGATATCCACACCTCTGAAAGAGAGACGCTGAGACCTCATAAGCTATGGAAAGGTACCTGGGCCTTGTCGTCGATTCAGCTACTCTATGCGTGTCAAAAGGGCATTATACCAGGTCCGCCTAAGCTCAGCACAGCGGAATTGGAAGATCGAAGCAAAGGAGACATGTTCGTCAAGGGAGCCGCGATCTTACAGATTTCATGGCTTGTGATTCAGATAATTGCTCGTGCCAGTGAAGGCCTTGCAATCACCCTACTCGAAATCACGACTGTTGCCTTCGCAGCTTGTGCACTTGCTACCTACATCCTCCTGTGGCACAAGCCCCAAGATATCATGACACCCACATACTTCGATGCCACCAACATTCTCACCCGGGAGCAAGTCATTGGTCTAGCAGCTAGATCTCCGGTATCGACTTTGTTCGTGAAAGAATTCTGGCTTCATGGAGTGGCCATTCGAGCGATGGCGGACAACATTTTCCCTTACACGCGTGGCATACCAATTCGACTCCCACGCCAAAACGACATACTCTATCTCAATCCCGTGTTCATAGGCATGGGCTTCGGCGGTACCCTCTTCGGCAGTATCCATTTTCTCGCCTGGAACTTCGATTTCCCAACGCCGGTCGAGCGTATCTTGTGGCGCGTATCCTGCTGTATATTGATCACCATCCCGCTCCTGAGCACGGGGTTGTATTTCGTGACCGTCCATAATGCCAGGAAAGATAGCGAGACGGATACGGATACAAATGCTCTGCTAAGACCCTACATGGCGATGTCCGTATTGTTGTATGTGCTCTCGAGGTTGTATCTGATAACGGAGATCTTTCGATCTTTGGCGTATGCGCCGCCGAGCACGTTTCAAGAGATCAATTGGCCTAGCGCTATACCTCATGTTAATTAGTGTCTATGTGCATATACCCCAGGGCTACAGTCATCTAGTCTTCCAATCCTGTCGAATTGCCGGGGCCTCTGCCCTTCAATCACCTCTCGACCGCCACGTCGATCAGTCTTGAACACTTCTGAGACTTTGTTTCTGAGGAACCAAACCGGTTTGTATATCTTAAAAGCATAACCTTATTGTTGACAATAAATGTAAGAATCAAAAGAAAATATCCTCGACAAAGAGCATCGTGCAAATTTTTGAAGCGGGGCGTCGCATTCGTGACCTCCCTTGAACGACTTCGCGATCCGCTATCCATGCCTTCAGCTGCAGCCTCGACATCTACGGCATCGGGCACCTCCTCGAAAATCGCCATGCTCTGAGCTCGGGATGCATGGATGAAGCGCTCAGATCATTGAACCAGTATTACTGTTGTGAAGCTCTCGACGCAGAATGACAGAACCCCCCCCCTTTCGCCCATCATTTTACATTCCGTGCATGGTCTGGTTCTAGCCCATGCTTGGCCAATATTTACCACAGCCACGTCGGAAGCCAGTACGAATCACGCATAGCAGACTCGGCTGGTGTCTCGCACATCTGTCAGCTACAGAGCGTGCGTCAATCTTGCAGCTGATACCAGAGCATTCTACGTTACTTGGAACATTGGTAAGTGCTATGTATCTACAACACGGACGCATGCGCAAATCGATAATGGAGGTTGTCACTTTGCCAATCGAAATGACCGGGATTTGGCTCCTACGGTTTTATGCAGCAATGGAATACATTGCGAATACAGCGTAATTGATGAACGATGCAGAGCAACGTGTACTCGGATATTACGATGAGCATACTCACCATTCCATAGACTTTGGGGTACCAGCCTACCAGAAAATAAGGGTACCATCCGAGGCTATGGAAGATGCCGTCTGATGCGCGTCATACCTACAGTACGAGCTAGGAAATATATGCAGATAGCCGCTGAGATTGCGTAAGTAATTACCACCTATGTGCAAATCTAGCGATTGCTTCCATCCTGCTATAACAAATACGGGCGAGGGTATGAAACAAAATTTCCTGCCGTTTTTTCCGCGGAATCGCGCCGGAGAGTCGGCAGAGACTTTCGTCCCCCGGATTGGCTTTTGTTTCATAGGGGTGCAAAATCCCCCTAGTAGCCTAGTACATTGATTTTCGTCTTGCTGCAGAACTTGCCAAACCTAATTGAGGCAGAGTAGGGATGCCAAAGCATGGAAACTCAATACTGAAACCTATTCGTCGAATTCAGCCTAACCTCACTGCATACTCCTGGAGCGGCCTGAGAGCTACCCTACACACTTTCCCGAGCAAAAACACAGGTGGACACAAAGGAAAAGCCGAGTGTCTAACTTGCTCAGCGCTAATGAAAGCTCTAGCCCTGTTTTGGGCGGACAGCCTCGAGTGGGAAGTGGGTATGGTGGGCAAGGTAAGTGACGACAAAGCCCACACCCATCCCATGCGACATATCTGGGCGACGTTCGTGAGCCACTTGATATGCAGCTAGCCTCACGTGCGCAGAGCAAATGCCGTCTGACTGCAGCAAAGTCAGACCCGGAAGTATGAGCGCCGTTTGACTGCAGTAAGTTGTGGATCGTTTTTGGAAAGGGGGTGGTGTCTTGGTTTACCGCTCACATGTACACCAAGCAGACTTGGCTGTGTGTAGTCCCGGATTACCATTCGACTTCTTCAGGGAATGAACCCAGTCAGCCCGCTTGGGAATAGTGGGCTAGAGGTCTGCAATTCCTTATCGCACCCAGGCCCTTCATTCCTGCAACGCGTATGCATACTATCTTAGCTAACCAGCGTGTCCCAGAGACATTTCTTCGCAGTAGGCAAGCTTGTTTGTCGCCCGCACCACAGACGATCAAGATTTCTCGATGCCATCCTTTTGTCTTTCGACTCAAAGACGTGCATTTCCTTAACCTTCGTATGAAAACCTCGATTCGGTTGCGTTGGTAAGACACTAGCCTACGCCGAGATGTCAGTAATGTTTGCACGCATCGTTTGTTCATATGACATGAGGTTGCAGGGCAGCATTGGTGAAGGCCGCACAAGCTTTGGTAAGGGCCGGCAGAGAACGAACGAGTTCCAGACCTGGGATTGATTTACGAGTACGCATGAGGGACCAATGGTCGAGTTCAAACGTCGGTCTTAAAATAAAGCTGTTTCCCGTATCAGCAAAGGTACTGCTTTCGCAAGATAGGTTGGATTCCGTTAGGGTCTAAAGTATCCCACGGATTGGTGAAATGTAGGGTAAAATATCTTGGCGACACATCAAATTTTTTTTGCGATAAATTTGATTTTTTAAAACGTCATTTTTTCGATAAAAGTTTGGTTATAAACTTTTAGATATCCTTAAAAAAATAAATATTTATATTGGAACTTTTTTGATAAAGGTGGTGGTTGTTGAAGTATAGCGAGTTAAAAAAAGGGACTATTTTTTTATGTTCGGTCGCTTACCCCTGAGTTTTACCCTCCACCAATCCGTGGGATAGCTGCTCCCAACGATTGGCATGCGTTAAGCATGAGTTCGAATATAGAAATGCGGTATCATACCACCGATTGATTCGTAGTGTTTTATAAATCACCCACAATTCATGCGACTACCTATCCTGTCGGATCTTCATGTTTCATGCAAATTACGCCTCAGCGCTATTTATGCAAGTCTTCGGGATTGTGTCCCATGGAGGAATAACGGCCGGTCTTTTGCAGCTCTTTTTCCTACCCATGGCCAGACCAGGGACAACAGCGGAGATCACATAGTCGTATTAATACTCCGGTCCTGGGACTCATCTTCTGCTGATACTCAAATACCCAAGACCAAACAAGCCGCTCGATCTAGTACAAGTGCCTTTACCTTTCATCGTTCGACATGCCAGAGGTTAAACCAAATCCTCAGGCTGATGGGGTTCAAACTTCAAAGCAAGGACCTCAGGTAAAGCTCCAGACCTACCGAATATTACCTATCCATCACTTCTATTCCAACCCCAATGACAATCTTAGCTAACACACCGTTTCATCCAGTCGCCCAATAAAGACGCATACACCTTAGTCTACTTCCTCAAGACCCTTTTACTCTTCACCCTCAGCGACTTTAAAACCTTTGTCATCCCCGAAAGTGCCTTCGGCCTCTTCGGCGCCCTCTCCGGCCCAGTCATGACTACAAACAAAAGCGCCAACTTGCTATCCACAGTCTCCCGAATCCCCCACGTTCTTCTCTGGACATGGCTCAACACCCTCCTCTTCACCCTCTCCAACCAACGCCTCCCCGACGCCATCAAAGAAGACGCAATCAACAAACCCTCGCGCCCGCTCCCTTCCGGTCGCATCACCACATCCGGCGCAACCCGCCTCCTCCTCCTCGGCATCCCCTTCGTTTCTCTTCTAAGCATCTATCTCGGCGCCGCGCAAGAAACCGTCCTCCTAACCTGCCTCAACTGGATGTACAATGAGCTCGGCGGCTCGGACGACTATATCGGACGCAGCATCTTGCTCGCAGCCACTTACGCGTGCTACTGCGCCGGATCCGTACAAGTGGCCTCAGGGCCCGAATACACTATGCACCGCGCGGCGTACCAATGGATCGCGATCATTGCCGGCGTCATCTTCACAACAATGCATGTTCAAGATTTCAAAGATCAAGAAGGCGACAGTGCTCGAGGGCGAAAAACCCTTCCGCTCGTCCTCGGCGACCAGCCCGCTCGATGGACCGTCGCGGTCCCGGTGCTGGTTTGGTCCATATTGTGTCCTAGTTTCTGGTCGCTTCAGGCGTTCAGTTTCGCGACGACGATGGCGCTGGGTCTCGGGGTCGCCGTGCGGGTGATTTGCATGCTGGGGGTCGACGCCGATCGGTTCACGTGGAAGCTGTGGTGTTTGTGGCTTACAGTTTTGTATCTGCTGCCCGTATTTAAGAATCATGAGTTTATCTCTCGGTTCTGGGCCGTCGGCACGGTCTAAGGGGGACGGATTCCAGTATTAGGAAGACGCAACGCGGAGCTGTCGTGCCTTGCCCGTGGTTTTGTTGTTCTGTCCACATATCCATGCCATAAAAAAATGACGAGAGCGGCTGTATTTCGAAGATATAGCATCATGCGAAAAGTTCAATTCCGAAATCCGCTTCCCTCACTTCCTTTCCTAATCTCATTCCCTGAAACCGACGCTGAACTCACTCCCCACACCTGCAACCGAATTCTCCCACCCAAATAGGAAAAATAACCACCAGCTATGCATCTTCATGAACGCAACCAGCACTATAAAAATAAAAAGGCTCCGCTTAAAAGTATAATATAAATTTAAGAAAATCAATAATCACAGCCGACCAGATTACGACAACGATAACAAGAAAAACAATGCAAAAGAATCTAGAAACACGCTATAAAGAAATCTCCAAATTCTCCCAAATCCTCACACTTTCTCTGGCTGACACAGATAAGTAAGCATCACGTAGATCTTCCCTCACCCGGTGACTATGCGCTCCTAGCAACCTACTTATACTCAGCTTTTGAAAACACGGCACGGCACATCACAGCAGACCAGGTGATGAGAACCTCCTTCGCTTGGACTATATTGAATGATACCATGAACATAGCATCGATGGCGCCTAGAAGGACGTATCTATTTCTATAGCTATCTACTAGAAGCCTACTTTCGAGATAAATGATAGTATTTACCGCATGCTAGTTAGTGTATATGTCCATATTCACAGCACCAAAGCTGCACATTGCATAATGAGTCATGGATTGAGATTACTTTGGGGACACATGCTTGATTGCGAACGTCAGAAGATATCAGCGTGAGCCAGAGTGGTCATGAGCAAGATATCCGAGTGACTAGTACTCGTACGGGCAGGATCTTCTCCGCAACTGAACCTAATGCTGTCGAGGCACTTTTCCGAAACACATGTGAGAAAATCCGACTTCAGGGTTCTCGTTTGATGGCTTGGCTGAGAGCTTGGTCTGTGAAACGAAGGCTTGGCTTATTAAGGAGAACGCAGAGCGTGTTACGAGGATTCAGATCTTTGGCGGTATGGGTTGTAATTGGGTCAACGAAGTTGTATCCTCTTCGTCCAGAAGGCCAAAGTGCGGCTTGTCGGAGGGGCACAGACCCTTAGCTTTTGTATGTAAGAGATATCAAGAGACAGTAGGATCGTTGACTCGCTATTTACTGGAGCTGTTACTGCAGAAGGAGAAGATACCTCGTAGGCACGGAGAGAACTCTGCGGCTCGGGGTATACTTTGACAGAAGAGGTAACATAGCCGAGCCTCACAGCATTTCCTAAGTATTATTTACACCCCGCAACCACCGTACGGAGTTAAGGTGTATTGAACAGCCGTATCTTTGTCGCTTGCCATTACTACCAAAAGTTGTTCTCACAATTCTTGGCTGACTCGCAGCATGTCCACCTCTCCTACACCTTCCGAGCGCGAGAATAAAGACAAGGAGGACCGCGCCAGAGAAGCAGAAGAGCAAGCCAAGCTGCCCTACAAATGGACACAGACCATACAAGATCTCGATATCACAATAGGCGTGGCTTCAAATTTACGCGGCAAAGATATTGTGGTTGATATGACCAAGACGAAGCTGAAGGTTGGGGTGAAGGGCCAGGAGGCTTTCATTGATGTATGTATATTGCAAATTTACATTCCATATTCTACTATCCCTTCACGTGGGACGCAAGTGTTGATTTATTCTCTAATTACAGGGTCCCCTCCCCCATGAAATCCACCCCTCCGAATCCACCTGGACGCTCGAGCCCACCACCTCCGGCAAAGACATTTCCATCCACCTCGACAAAACGAACAAGCAGCAATGGTGGGCTTCCGTCACCACCAACGCCCCCTACTTCCTCGACACCTCCAAGATACAGCCGGAGAACAGCAAGTTGGGTGATCTGGATGGCGAGACGAGGGGCATGGTGGAGAAAATGATGTTTGATCAGCGGCAGAAGGAGATGGGGAAGCCGACGAGTGACGAGCAGGGCAAGTTGGATATGCTGGAGAAGTTTAAGAAGAGTCATCCCGAAATGGATTTCTCGAATGCGAAGATGGGATGAGAGGGGTTGGAGTGAACAAAGCGAAGGGGTATCAGATGGCTCTCTGCTAGCATAGCGATCAGGTGCATGATTCATGAATGACGAGGGATGTCTTTGATCCATCTTTTCTGGCTTCGTGTCTTGCTGCACTAACCACTTGAGTTTTTGGCCGTAAAATAGCGAGCCAAGTCATATTTGACCATACTGTGTTTGCGAAGGTAGTGAAGAAGCTGGAATTTGAGAGAGATTCCACAGGAATCAGACAGCATTTGCGTCATGTCTTCATGTCGTTCATTCTGCGCATAGGTTGAGAGGGAGGACATCGAAGCACGGAGTGATCTTCGCAAGATTCCGACGTGCATTGTGCTATTATATATCAGGACTAGCAACCTATTTTCCCTCAATCAAGCTCTGAACGACCAGCAACTAACACAATTTACAGACATCTTACACTGCACCAGCTGATCTACAAGTATAGTGTAGAGCCTAAATACAGACGAAAGCGGCGATCATGAGGAAATTGAAGCAGACGTTCCTGCCTGTCCGAGGTACGGAGCTTGGAACACCGTCCTTGGTACGCGCCTCTGGCAATCATCCGATGATAAGCCGTTATGATGAGCGCTGAACTGATGTCCATCAGGGATCGAGCCCGAAACCCGGAACATTGCTCTCATTTCCGGAATCAGAGAATCAGCTCCGAGCTCGAACAGAGGCTCCCTCCCCTGGCTCTTTGTCCTCCACAGTATCTCGGCCCTATGGGCTAAAGAAGCTCTTTGAGGGAACTGAGCCAGTAGTAGAGTAAGTCCGTCCTAGATTCGCCTACGGCTCGGAATGGGTCTCCTGAATGCTGTTATAGCATAGTCGCAGTCCATGGGCTCAACGGCCACCGCGAGACAACATGGACCGATGAAGGAGGTGTACTCTGGCTTCGAGATCTGTTGCCATTGAGTATTCCAAACATGCGCGTTTGGACCTGGGGTTACGACTCACGAACTCACACTAAAAGCCATCATGAACATCTGACGATCAAGACGTTGTATGACCATGGCAGAGAGCTGATACAGGAATTGGATGGTGAGCGACGAGCGGACGGCTCCTATCAAAGGCCAATCATCTTTGTTGCTCATAGTCTAGGAGGAATTGTCGTCAAAAATGTAAGAATTTGTGCCTTGACACTGGTTCTGTTCAAATTGGGAGGCTTTACACCGCCGTCAATACCATTTCCGAGACCCCATTATACGAGAATAGCAGAAAGAGCCTGAGCTGACATGTTTCGAGGCTCTACTCCACTCTGATCGAGTGAGACAAGGCCATCTTGAAGACGAGAGATCCATCAAAATCTCTACTTACGGCATCGTCTTCATGGGAACGCCTCATCAAGGCGGGCAGGGAGTGAAAATTAGCGAAATCCTGCTCAACCTGGCCAAGGTACGGGGCAACACAAATGATAGTCTTCTCAAACACCTCGAAGAACACTCTGAACTTCTACAAACTCAGAATTCCGAGTTCACGGCTATCAGTCAAGACTTTGATTTAAAATTTGTCTATGAAACGCTGCCAACGCCAATAGCAGGCGGAGCGGCCAAACTAGTGAGTTCGTTCTGCGTTCCGGACATCTATCTATCATCTCATCACATTTAGATCGTTCCCAAATGGTCTGCAGTGGTTCCCGGCACTCCGGATGCTGGAGAACTTGGGATCAGTCAAGACCACAGGCAAATGACCAAGCTCCCGAGCGCTGAGGATCAAGACTTTAAGAAGTTGTCCAGCGTGCTAGTGTTCATGACTCAGAAAGCGAACGTCAAGATAGAGAAGAATTGGGATTCCGAGGGACGTATGAAACAAGGTGTGTTTGCATGAAGCTTAGGCGTAGACTTTCGCAAGACACAGATCGCTAGTCGGCCTGCTTGAATGAGCTCCTCTGATAAATTTTGGAACGTCAATAGACACTTTTTCCCTCTTTGGTGTGTTTGACTGCTGAGATATCGGAAAGAAAGTGACGTTACTGCTCGTTAAAGCAACGGTGTGCAAAGCCATGCTTTAAGCCCACTAGCTTGGGGACCTCGATGCAGTCACAAATCATTATGGCGATATGCTGTTCCACTCTTTTCTCACCTTCACTGTCGATTGCAAGACATCCCAGCAGCCAGGCTGAAGAATGAATACTGACATTCCTTGATCCCCAGGCAGACAAGCCTACGACATACCTTTTAATATTCGAGGAGTTCCTATTGTAGGAATATACGTCGAGCGAGTTCGAGAGATGAAAACGATGGTGGAAATCTTGTCACCAGGAGCAGAGAACAAGCAGCGAAGAATCTTTGTGCTTCATGGTATGGGAGGCATTGGTAAAACACAGCTGGCTCTTGCATACGCTAGGAAGTACCAGCATAGATACACTGCCGTGTTCTGGCTCAACGGACAGACACGCGAAAGTCTTGAACAAAGTCTTGCGGGACTTGCACGCCACTTACCGAAAGACCATATTTCAGACTTCGCCAAGAGGTGCACCCAGCAAGAGAACGAAAAATTGGATGAAGTGGTCCACGAGGTCAGATCATGGTTCAGTAAAGACGGAAATTGCAACTGGCTACTGCTCTACGACAACGTTGATCGCGAAAACATCAAGAGCATTGACGACCCAGAAGCCTTCGATGTTAGTGAATACCTGCCGGAATGTGATCAGGGATCAATCATCATCACGACCCGTCAATATCGACTCAGAACATTAGGCGACGAGATGCAATTGGGCGAAATGAGAGGGGAGGAGGGACTGGAAGTATTGGAGAGCCGAATAGGAAAATCATTGAAAGGTCAGCGTATTTCACGACAGTGCTGCTGAATGATGCTTCAAATTTCCTAAACTATATAAATTCACTAACGCTGTCTAGATAATCCAAAAGCGTATGAGCTCATGAATCTTGTAGGTGGTCTCCCATTGGCTCTTGCACAAGCAGCCTCATATATGCGAGCAACACACACTAGTATGACCGAGTACCTTGAACTCTATAACACCGCTTGGGACGATCTCATGAACTCCGGTACAGGTTATGAAACCCTACTACCCGAATATGGGAATCGCAGTATCCAGACGACTTGGACCGTATCTTTTGAAGGCGTCAAGAAGAAGAATGAAGACGCCGCAAAAATGCTACAAGTCTGGTCTTATCTTGACAACAGGGATATCTGGTTTGAAATGTTCAATAACAAGATAAACACAGACCTGAGACTCTGGTCAAACCCACCGGCGTGGTTTCGCAGAGTTGTTCACGATAAAATAAGTTTCAAAGGAGTCGCTGCCACCCTTCTCGCGTACTCGTTGATTGAAGCAAGACAGGACTCCGAGTCCTATGGAGTGCATCCAGTGGTCCATGAATGGTGTAGAAAGTCAATTAAATCGGACAAACAA
Organism: Usnea hakonensis; assembly: GCA_013423325.1. Classification (NCBI taxonomy): domain Eukaryota; kingdom Fungi; phylum Ascomycota; class Lecanoromycetes; order Lecanorales; family Parmeliaceae; genus Usnea; species Usnea hakonensis. The sequence goes on along the minus strand of BLJB01000003.1, from coordinate 320,590 downwards.
CCTGAACTAGCTTTTTTGGCGATCACATCTGTTGCATTCGGAACGCCATGTGATCTTGGGAGGAACTCCTGGCCGACTCGACGCCGCCTGCTACAGCATGCAAACCGATTTTCTCAAGAGTTGATGGACATGTTGGAAAAGGCCCTTGAGTCAGAGCAAGCGATTGAACTCAACGATGCGTTTCGGAGGCTGGGTAGACTCTATCTGGACGAAGGCTCAAGGATGTGGGTAGAGGCTGATGCCATGTATTGCCGAGCAATATCAGGCCTCGAAAAGCTTCGGGGGTCGCACCACCGTATTACCCTCTCTACACAGGTCGGTCTTGCAAAATTATACTGCGAGCAGGAAAGGTTTGTAGACGCCGAGGCACTGAACCGGCGTGTACTGGCGATCCGAACAGAGAAACTAGGTCTAGACCACGAAGATACGTTGAAATCGATATTTCATCTCGCCGCTGTCCTCTCACGTAGTAATAAGCTAGCTGAAGCAGAGAACCTGTATCAATCTTTATTGATGCGCTCTCAAGATCTGAGTTTCGATGAAGACTTCGTGTTCGCTGCCTTGGGGCATCTTTACATGCAACAAGGGAAGCTGACTGAGTCCGAGGCAATGTATTTGCAGGCAATCGCCGGGTTCAAGACGTACCTAGAAACGGATCATCCGGACATACTGCGAGCACGCCATCTTTTGGGATGCCTCTACCACCGAGAGGGCAGGCTAGTAGAAGCGGAGACTGCAATGCATCAAGCATTAGAAGGAATGAAGAAATCTTTTGGCGTGAACGACGATCTAACACTCAAAGCGATGAAGTCTTGGGGCAGAATCCTCGAAAACCAAGAGAGATTGGCGGAAGCTGAAACGGCTTTTGAACAGGCTCTAGCAGGTCATCGACTTGTATCGGGTCCAAAACATAAAATTACCTTGGATACTCTCGATGCTCTGGCTCTCTGTTATGTAAAGCAGGACAAGTTCATTGAAGCTGAACCCTTATTACTACAACGTCTAGAATCACTCAAACAAATTCCGGATGATCAGAAAACTTCTATACAGCTTGAATGTTTACTTGATTTAGGATATATCTACTTGAAGCTAGGGAGACCAGCTGAGGCTGAGCAATTTCTTCGGCGGGCTTTGTCAGGATACCGACGTGTTTTGGGTTCAAAAGACAAAAGGACTTTGGACACAGTTCGGCTTCTGAGAGCTTGCTACGAGGACCAGGGCAAGTTAGATGAAGCTGCTGCCTTGTCTCCGGAGGACACCTACATGCAAAGATTTCACGGTCACGATCCTACCACCAACATCTAATTGGCTAGGACAATCACGAATTGAATCAAAGATTCACCCCTTCACCGCCATTCGTAAGCCGACACTATTTGCTACTCTGCGGACTGAGCTGGGAGCCAGGAGATGAAGTCTTTGCTGTCTCATACAATCCCTCATCACCGGCCCTCTTGCTCGTATGGGGTTTTGCTTCCGCGAGATCACACAGGGATGCAACTGGGACGGATCGATCACCCACAAGACCGCTTTTCTTAACCGGAGGAGGCACCAATCATTGACTGACACTGAATCAGCACACACAATGTCGCAGCGCGACCACAAACACGCCGCAATTCGCTCCTTTGCCACTTGGCAAGAATTTTTACGATAATCACGACTTCGCTACGAATGACACATTGTTTTGGATTCCTGTTTCTAGCAGAACCGTTTGGGGTCATATGTTAGGACTTGGCGATGTTGGGGCCTTCCACTCTCTCTACTTCTCCATGTTCACAGCAGTTACGTTGAAATTGTGGATCACTTATTTCTTTAAAAGACAACATCGCACTATTTCCTCAGATCTAGTCTACGCTATATATTCGAAACCAAGCATTTCCCCTCAAGTCAATCGAAACGTATGCCTCAATGTCTCGATGAAGGTACCATATCCATTCCCAACCCAACGCCATTATCCTAGCAGCGTAAGGGAAAATCGACACCTGAGTAAAAAGAAACACTCTTGGCCCAATACATCTTTCCAATTGTCCCTCGTTGCCCTACCATTAGGCTATCACTAGACTATGAACATACTATTTGATACACGGTGTTACTCATGAGTTAAAAAAAATCAATACTATCAGTCTAATTCATTTGAAAAGATGACCGTCGACATATAAGACAAACGCTCACAAGAGCATTAAGATTAGTAAGCTATAACCAGAGATCGAGAAATACTCTACAAAAAAAGCTCTCACCAAAAACAACGAGCTTATACCCTATTAATCCCGTTTGGCAATTTTTCCCTCACAGCAACCGTGAAATATAGTACACATCTCTAACCACCATGAGAAACACTAAATACATCGACCACAAGATCGCTAGCACTCTTGTCAAATACCCTCTCCCTCATTCACTACCTCGAAAAGCATTCAGTTTCTCTAGAAACTCAAGCTATAAGCAAAATGCTCAAGATTTCCGAATCACCATCCAGAACCATCCAAAAAAAAATATTCACTTTTCACAACACACAAAATCACCAAAGATAACCGCCATACGTCCCCCTCCCCAACCACCTCTTCACCATCCCCTCTCTTTTGGCCCCGCACCCTCGAAAACATAGATCCAAGGCACTCCCACAATCACCACAGCGAGACCTTTATATCCATGTGAAAAATGGCGAAACCCCCCCCCCCCCCCCCCCCCCCCCCCCCCCCCACACAACACCCCACCCCCCCCCCCCCCCCCCCCCCCCCAACCCCGAGGCCATAAAAACCACCATCCCATCCTTCCCTAGTAATAAACCCACGACCTACAAACTCACTAAATATCCAACGAGCAGTATTCGGAGTACATATCGTGCGTGGAATAGTATTACATGCTGTACCCATCCTAGTATGACGACGGACAGATGGACGCAATTTAAGGACTGCAGAGGCCTTGGGTTGCTAGGGATATTTATTTAATCTTGTGCTGTTTTTCCTGTTTCTGGGATATCTCTTCGTGGGAAAACTGGTTGATCGGGGATGCTGCTCTCTTCCGTGCCACTGGGGTCGGACGGATAGAGTTGGAACGTCCACATACATCCATTGATGTATCCAGCGTGTAGAGGAAAAAAAGAAAATGATATCAAATTAGAAATGTTATTTACCACTAGTCATAGACCCTTCGAAAGAGAAACTGGGCGAGCTAAGAAGATCCGCTACCCTCCTTCCTCTTCCTTTCTCTATCCGAAGTCCACCTTATGCAACGTGACTACAAATCCCCACATCTCCAACTGCTCACAGCGAGCAATCTCAACGGCTCCTCACCACATCCGTGAAGGGTACCACACCACGCCTTCCCCCCACTTGCTCAAATGCTCGTCCTCCTTGCCTTCCCGGGCCGCTCTGAATCCGCACTCTCCCCGTCCTCCTCCATCCTGCGTTTTCCAACCCCGACTCGTCCACCAGATTGAGCGTTCGAGCTCGTGGAAACAGGTTCGTTTCGCGGCTCTCTCTCCTGAGTGCTTTGTAGTGGCGTGATGGGTGCGTATGCGCGCTCAGGGACTTGGAGATCATGGTGTTAGCTGTAAATCTAGAATTTGATGATCTCATGGGAACTTACCCGTCTGAGCTTAATTGCGTAACACAGCTGCGCCCATTCCATTCCTGTCTTCTTCAACCATCTCGTCGGCTGTAGCCTCCGCGCCGCCAGAAGGGCCAGCCTCCGCGTGAGCTTCAAAGTCGGCAAGGTAGGTTTGTGCCTCAACAGAGGCTCCAATCGTGTCATTCGAACCCATAGAGGCTCTCAACAGCTGTAGTTTGCAGGTCGCAGCTCGTACTACACCGATTCGACTGAGACGGCCCGGGCGATAGCGCTCAGCCAAGTCGAATCCGCCGTAAAAGAGCTCACCAGGCCGAGGGATCCAAACCGCTGGTGGTCCAGGATTTATCGTAGCTTCAAGCTCAACAATAGCCTGGTTGAGGGTCTCCGCGTGCTTGATGGAGCGTTCTTCAGCAGCTGCACTCCTCTGGAAGAATTGGGATCTGAATCTCTCAGATTCTTGGGCCTCCGCTTCCAACCGAAGAATTGTAGCGTGCTGGATCGCGACGATTTGTCGAAGCTGTTGAACCGTAGTGTCATCTGTAGGCGACTGCGGGGCAGGCGCCAAAGGTCTTGCAAGTCCACGCAATGATGCGGAATGATCGCCAGAGTTGACCTCATTGCGGCCTTGCGGGAAAGAGGGGCGCCTGCTCGCATTTTGGGTTGAAGACATCTCAACAGTGACAGCTAGGGCAGACAATTCCGAAGCTGTGGAGTAAGGCGAGCCCTGAACAAGAATGGCTGGTCTGCTGCTTGATCTGGCTCGTCTAGAGCTCGTGCCTCAGAGTTGTCTTCGCGGTTGCTGGCCTCGTAGACTTTGGTCGTGAGAATCGGAGCAGTAACGAGGTGCTACCTTGTGGTCTTTAGCGCGCAGAGCGAGAGAGAAGATTTGGACTTGTCAAAGAACTGAAGCAAAAGAGAAAAGTGCCGACGACTTGGAGGATAGCAACAAAAGACTGAGTCGAGCGGTAGGTGTTGACTGCTGCCGCAACAGCCTTATACCGAACATCACGTGATGATGGCGAGATTCACTTCTCAACAGAGCACCGTATACATGGGTATGATCGTATTTTTATATTTATATATATAGAAGAGGCCTCCAGCGCTATCGACTGAGCCTCTTTTCCCTTATGAACCCTTCAGTCGTTATGTCAGTTTCGGTCACAGCGAAGTACGATAGCCTCGACTTACAACTTGCCAACATTGCACAGCAAGCTATGCCTAGTAGAAACACGAATCCATTCCTTGTTGATGTGGCAAAACATTGTCGGACAGCTTTCCGCACTGCTGGTTCCAATGTATTGACATAGTCCAAGCTCTGCCGTACTCTTTTCACGACCTCATCCGCGTTTTCCCTGTTGTTCAGCTGCTCCCGAAGTTTGTTCCTTAAAGACTGTTGAACAACGCTTGAAGTTAAAGACAAAATTACAACGGAGCCTAGAGACCTGAAGAGATACGAGCATGCAGTCGCCAAGGCCTGATCTTCTGGTGCAGCATTGGCTATCAACCCGATCAGCGTAGTAGTGGTTCCAATTCCAAGGCAAAACCCGCCGAGGACGAGTCCAGACGAGATGCCGTATGTATTGTTGACTACCAATCCCGTGCACAAGATGATCAGGAGGGTTCCGAGAGTCGTAGCTGAGTATGCCACCACAGTGAGCCAATAATATTTTCCGGTTTTTTGCATCAAAAGGCCACCAGTAAGAGATCCTGAGACGGCAGCAATGACATTGGGTAGAAGTCTCAACCCAGCTTGAGTCGCAGAAAAGCCATCAACAGCCTGGTAAAAGAGTGGTATATAGAAGAGTATCGCCATCCACGATCCGAATCCGAAGAAATTGCAAAGGTAGCAAGCCAAAAGGCTTTTTTCAAAGATGATCCGTCCTGGCGCAAATGGTTCCACCGCTAGCTTGAGCTCGACGAAAGCGAAGAGAATGAATAACGGGAGTGAGATAGAGAGCGACGTGATGGTGATTGTTGCCGACCACGAATAATTGGAACCTCGATCCAATCCAAGGAGCAAGAGGAATATCGCTACTACAAGTACGAACGCGCCTAAGAAGTCGATTCGACGCAATTTAGTTTTCCAATTGGAGGCGTCCTGCTTAGGAAGCCGTAACACCAAAGATACGCTGAGAAGAGCTGCAGCACACATCGGTGCTTGCGCTAGAAAAGCCCTATGCGGTGTTAGCCTAATCATGTGGAAACTGAAGGTCGTCATACCATCGCCAACTGATCCGGTCCGCTAAAAGGCCGCCTAGAACAGGTCAACATGTTGCTTCCACCGAAGGATTGTGAGTCCGTACCGAGTGGTGCGCCGCAGCCAGCCCCTAAGGCAAAGATGATATTGATAATCCCTTGCCAGGTCCCTCTCTCTCGAAGTGGTATGATGTCACTCAGGATGATCGAGACAACGGTAGTCATGCCCCCACCGCCGATACCTGAGAAGGCCTTGAGGTAGATCTCAGCCTCATTTGATTCTGGGTCCTTGTTGTACACCTTACTCTTGCAGCGATAAGTTCATTCATGTCTCTTGCTAGACCACACCAGAGACAGCCAAGACTGAAGATTGTATAGGCGAAGAGAAGGCAGGACTTTCTTCCCCAAATGTCGCTCATTTTTCCATACAGCGGCTGGAAAGAGCTCAGACTGAGGAGGTAACTACGCTCACAGATTCATTAGATATGAGCTTGAGAAAACCTTGGAGCGTGGGGAGGCTCTCACGCTGTAGCAATCCAGGAGGTATTCTCTAATGACTTCAAATCGCTACCGATCTTTCCGTAGCAGGATACGATGATGGTCTGATCTGCAGCTGACAAGAAGATCTGACAAGGTATCAAGACATGGACATTAGCAAAGATGAAGAAGGTCTCACACCAATACCGACAGCGGGCACGATGTACCAGAGCTTCTCCTTCACGTCTGGCATGCCTTCAAACTGGTGACTCCGGTTCTCGCCGTTATTTTGGTTTTCCTCATCCTCGAAAGGCTTCGAGTGTCCATTTTGAGGGACTGTGACACCAGCCTGGCTAGGGGGCACACCGTTTGGAGTGAGAGCAGAGTCTGGTGAAGCACCTGTGGACTGTGCCAGTAGAGGAGAGGTTTCTGTTGCCTCTTGTGGCTCTATGATGGGGGGATTAGACCTCATGGTTTCTAAATCCTCTGAAAAGAAATCCTCTTAAGGTGTCATCTTGGGGTGACTCCCTTTGACTAATGTAATGACTCTAGAGGTGTCAAGTGAAAATAAATACAGTAAATAAATGTGGGGGATCTCCAATGCTCCAAATGGAAGGTATGCCGAGATGACCGCAAATGTCAAGGCAAGTGAAGATAAGTATGATCCTTCCTTTCACTATGTCAAACACACACTCTCACTGTGTCATTTCCCTTACTGCTCACAGAGTCTTTAGATTGTGAATTTGCAGGACACGGACAATCCTACGAAGAAGTCTCACTTGCATTAGATCTGCAAGGCTCGGAGGACTAGACTAATCACGGTCAGCGGCACAGTATTGAATAACTCATTGTGAACAGGACCATTCTCTCTTGCAAGTGCTGGGTTATCATCTATACTCCCCTCTATCAGTGGTCTATGACTTCAATCAAGCAATATTAACAATGCCATACAATGCAAAAAACCAGGCCAACCCCCCATTCCAAAAATGACCTTGCCCCTGTACCACCAAGGTCTCTCGAACTGTTGAGCCGAATCGTGCATTGTGGCCTTAACTTTGCAACTCCTCGTCTCATCTCCCTCAACATATCCTCCTCGAATGTCCATCTTGGCGGAAAATCTCGAACGCCTGCTGTAAGTATTATCGCACACGATGTCCTCATATAGATCTGCAGCATCGTCATCCAGATTTGGCAACCTCGCCATGACCCTACTTTGCGCCGAGAATAGTGCTGTGGCGCTGTTATTCAGGTCCTCAGACTGACGGTGCAATGCCTTTCTCACAGTGATTACCTTCAGCTATGTCATGACGTTAACTACTGGCTAAATTCTTTAGTGATTAGGGCTAGCATCACGTCAATACAATGGCTTCCAAATTGAATCCTAAGCGGATGTACTATCCCTTGATGATCGGAATTAATCTAATTGGCCTGTCAACTGGTCAAGCGGTGACTTTCCGGCCGCCAGGGAAAGCCTGTACATCCTGTCAAAGACCTATGTGAGACCGAAACATCAAAAGAACGCTTCCTGGGTTGGCTGTACCAGGTAAGCTTAGGTTGCTTGAACGCCTTGTTGGCGTGAGCTTGGTGTAGTACGGTATCACTGCATTCGAAGAGATGGAGATGAGTGAAAACTTCTTTCAATCATTGTACTGACCTCTATTATGCTAAGCTATGAGAGTTTTTAGATACCTTTTCAAATCCCAGTAGTAGAGAAACATGGCTTGCATGATTCAAACCAAAGCAAGTAGCTGTCCGATTTTCCGATTCAATGTCTTAGATTGATATCAGACATACATCTCCATTGTAAATTCCACCCGGAATTCTTAGACCAGACTCTTGTGTCTTCAATAGCTGTGTCTTCAATAGCGATTCATGCACGTTTCAATCTCATTGCCTTTGTCATGCAATGTATCATCCTATCTAATGTCTCTGTCGATGAGACCCCTCTGCCTTCAAGAAGGCATTCAGCTTCGCTCTCAGATTTCTTCCTTAAAACAACCCCAGGAAGCAGATCTACTTATTCAATCGACTTCGTGGTCACAGCATTACTCCACTTAAACGCCGACGAACCAAGAACCTACAGTGCACCAGATTCATCTATTTAGCTGTCAGAGCAAGAGACATGGACGGAGAAACTCAACAACACCTACACCTCGGACAGGATGCCCTACCAAGCTCCACCGGATCCGAAAGCACGATCCCCGCCCAGAAATGAATCCAGACTTGGCAGAGACGACGCGTCGCCATGAGCAGGCCTACACCCTTCCAATCCAGTCTAATGAGGGAGCGCACACAGTAAGCCACTTACCAAATATTCAAAAAGGAACTTGCTGATATCGAAGATAAGACTTTTGAGGATGTCGCTGTTATTCCAGCCAACAGGAAAACCTTTGGATCTGTCGCATACGATGCCGTGAAGGAATTGTGTTCCATTATATCTGCGCGATGTAAGGACATACCCACGACTTTTTGGAATGCTTTCATAAAGAAACTCTGCGACGGAATAATTACCTCCGCAATGAGCCACATCTTCGGACTGCTCCAAAAAGCAGACCTCGCCTCTGCCGACGCACTCATAACTAGTGTCCCGCAAATTCCTTCGAAAGCTTTCCAAATTATGGACTCATTCATAGCTGCCAGATACCCATGGTTGAGACTGTTTATTGCACACTGCTGCTTTACGACTCTAGCGGCTTTACCTTTTGTCTTGATCATCTGGATATCTTCAATATCTCATGCCACGGGCGTGCCGGACGCTCTTGGGCGAAGAAGTCTCCTTATAATTGCACTGGGAGTGCTCCTTTGGATAGCATGGACAGCACCGATGTTGAAAATGCCGGCGCCCAAAGCAAATTGATGTATGATAGTAGATAGAGCTCTAGCCAAAGCTTCGAACGCGATTGCAAGAAGTATGATTATTGGGGGCGTTTTTAGGTGTCCAAATACTAGGACTTTCGAATAGAGATTACCACCGTTCCTGCGATGTATAATCCTATGCTTGACAGTGAAGATCCTAACAAGGCCAAGTGAATTTACAAGTCCTCGCCGATCCAGCCGCAAAGGGCCGCAGCCTTTTTTGTGACGGGCAACAGTACTCAAAAACGTAGCTGACGGATCAAACATATGCAAAAGGCCAAATCCTGGCATACCAGTAAGGGATGATTTGATTTCCAGGCGCATCTGGGTCGAATTACCAGTATACCAAGCGCGCTAGGCTCAATGTGTACCACATACTGCTCAGCCTTATGGGTTTTGCCATAATTCTGCATACATGAGAAGTGCTGCGCCTTGATAGCACACCGCAAGCTGACAAGGCGGTATATCGTATCTTGAGGTACTTTGAGCCTATGACGACTGGTGAAGTAGGTGTGCGACTGAGAATTCTGGTCCTTCTGAAATCGATCACTGATCACTGGCAAGCTGTAAATATGTCAAGTTCTCGCTGATACTCAGGATATGGTACAGTATCTTCTATGAAAAATATTGAAAGATTTGAAACCTAGAGGATCAAAAGGAGCTCCCTTCTGAATCCTGTCGACTGTGCCTGGCCGCTTTTCAGTGCCCAACAATGTGTCTTGCTACTCACTATCAGACCCATTTATGTGTAAAGATTAGGTGACTACCCACCTTTGCATAGCCTCTTGATATCCAACCTGAAATGCACAGCTGCGATCGGATTTTCTCAGCTCAACGTTATCTTCTAAGCTTCTTTTTCTTTTTCCGAAAGATCAGATTCCACGGTCAAAGCTTCCACAATGAGAGAAGAATTAGAATCTGGACTCGAAGTCGCGCCAGGGAATGATCCAGAGATAATTGCTCAACCCGATGCCAACAAATATTTCATCAAGGCTGAACGGCCAAAGAGTTTGGCTTCCGACACGTTTCTTCAATCAAGTGCTCCAAACGCAAGGAGTCGAGAGGTGAGAAAGCTCTTCTTTCTGCTTGCCTTATTTGCAATCCTTTCTCTAGCTGTCGCCGTGGGTGCAGGACTTGGTATTGGCCTGGCGGCACGACACAAATCTACCACATCAAGGTAAATTCCTTGTTTCTAGAAGGCCATATTTTCGTGCGCTAAGACTTTACCAGTGGACCTCCTGCCGTTATTCCCGTCGACAGCAGCGCAGCTATTAAAACTACAAATCTGGCCAAGGTCACCACAATGACTCCAGCACCCTCGATAACTCCCGATCAACCACCCGAAAGCAGCGCAGCTATTAAAACTGCAAATCTGGCCAAGGTCATCACAATGACCCCAGCACCCTCGACAACTCCCGATCAACCACCCGAAAGCATTCCATCAACAACCCTGATACCCTCCACACTTCCAGATACCCAATCAGAGAAAGCCATCGCGCCAGCCTCGGGACCATTGATCTCTGCCACAGTATCGCCCGTCTGTCCCGCCGACGACAGACTCATCTACACTGCCACCAACAAACCCACGCCAACAGCAGGGCCAGAGCTAGAAATCACCAACGCCTCACTCTCGTACCAGATCTTCTGCTCCACAAACTACGTCGCCAATCCTCCCATAAGGGACCTACAAACTCTCTATAACGTGAATTCTTTGCACGAATGCCTAGATGCCTGCGCACTCTACAGTTTCCAGACAAAGCCGGTAGACTTCCCAGATTTCGCATGTACTGGGATCGCATGGGCGAGGGGCGCGACGCAAATCTGTTGGTTGAAGAGTGACGTTACGTCGTCGTCAGCCAATGGTACGGATGAGTACCCTGGGATAGATGGCGCGGTCATGGTGGAGTGAGGCGCGGTCTTGATGGTCGTCAAACGGTATGGAGCAGTTAGTGCTTCATTCGCCACATTCGGACCATGCGAATCGCATGTAATGCACAGGGAGGTAGATGCAACAGTGGTTGGTCTTTCTCATTGCCATGGTTAGGCCGAACAGTGACCAGGAGGTATATTCAGGCCCATTGCCACAGCGTTGAAAAGACTCCCATATCATTCACATAGACCTGGAGTGAAAACGTAGGTAAATATATATACAGGCAAGGGAGGGTGGGCGAAAAAGATGTAACAATTTTGAAGGAGACTCTGAAGGAGACTCTGAAAGATTTTAACCGACCGAAGAGCAATTGCAGTGCAAAATCCAGTAGTTATACACTCTCCATGATACACTGTCTCTCGCTTCTCTTTTCGCCATGGCCATACCTGTGCACCGAATCCATGCCTGCAACCACTGAAACGAATAATGCGATTAAATCACTGACCTCCAGTCCGACGATGGCGAAGAAAGATGGTAATGTTGTGTTATGGTAAAAGAATAGATGCACGAGATCTCGGCGTTTCGTTTAAGGATCATGGGATGAACGATACTGATTATGGTCCCATAGGTTTTGATGGCGGTCTGGGGAATCGTCGCAGTCGGAGGGAGGAGAAGGAGGAGAAGGAGGAGAAGGAGGAGAAGGAGGAGAAGTGGAATACCCGATATGTTAATTTTAATGTTCCATCAATTGGTAAGCCAAAACTCTTTTTCTCAAATATACTTCCTCTCATCTACACCTCGAAAATTCACCTTCTCAAACGTATCATTCACCCCCGAAGAAGGCAACTTCTTCTTCGCTTCCCTATCCCTAACCACCTGCTCATCCAGATACCCCTCACCAATCTGATATCGATAAGGCAATTTATAATACAGAGTTCTCCTCCACTTATCCTTCGCCTTCGCCATCTGCTCGGCCCTTTGCTCGGGTGAGCTCGCCTTAGCCTGTTCCGCCAGGCCCTCAACGAGCTTCTTATCAGCATGGGACTCGCCGAGCGTGAAAAAGAGCCTCAGGAACGGATAGAATGTAGTCTGGCACGAGGATCGGAACTGCCGGAGGACGCCGGAGTAGTGAGCAGATATGAGAGAGGGAGGAATCCGGCAGAACACCTACCTCATCATGACTGAATTAGTCTCGGATGTACCTGACATGAGGTTGGAAGGTATCTGGCTGGAGTGATGGGCCGGCAAATTCTTGGCCAGGTGAGGCGGCAAGTCTTAAAGTTCATCCGCAATGATCGCCTCTTGTTCTGGTGTCGCATCCGTGGTGACAACGTCGAGGTATTTGCTCTCGGACGCCGACGTGCTGGGTCGATTTGACTTTGAATGACCAGAACATTGAAAACTGTAGCGCCGCCGCACACGAGAGCTGAGGCGGCCTCGTTGGAGATGGCTGGAGGCAACTTGTAGGCGAATGGTTCATGCATTGACCCAATGTCTGTCTCGCCAAAGCCGTAAAAGACGCCTGATGGGCAGAAGCTTTCTAGACTTTCTAGGGTATCGGGCGCAAGAGCCACAGCACGATCCTGGGTATCCAAAAGCAAGGTTGTACCCTCTGACTCCCGAGTCGGTAGCGGGGATCGTCTATAGCGGGAAGCACGACACCAGCCACCTCATGCCCCAAACACATGTCAACGATCAGGTAATGCTCACCCACACCGCAGAGGCTGCTGTGAATGATTTTTGTGAAAATTTCATCGCCCTCGAAATTTCCTGCGGTTCGTGGTCCCTTGTACCACGCGACGAGTCTCGGAGCCTTCGTAGATGGTCAAATTGGGGCCGTTGGAAGTTGAATCCATGAGCATGTGTTCTGATTTATCCTCGAGCATTGCGGTTAGATGAACAGCTGAGTTCACTATGATCTAACGTCAAGAGAAACTTGACCTGGGACAGTGTAAACCGGAGATGACCGAGCAATCTAATGAGGTTGGCGTAGAGAGTCCTGGATGTGTCAAGTAATGCCCCTAAGTCCTAAGGTAGGGTCATCATTATCCGGTACTAGGTCAGGGCTATTCATGATGTTCTACCTTACGCCAACCAGTGGTCGACATGTCGCGACATACCCATACATCTAGTGTTGGGGTCGCCACTACAGCTCCGTTGTCCGTCCAGAACCGCTGATAATTCCTACATTGTACTTGACCGAAAAGTTCAAAACCAGTTGAATACGCTTTGTACCCAACAACTCGATTTTCGACAGGCGCAAACGAGCTCTGTCATCCTTTCCCGCCCAATATTCAGGAGAGGGCCCTTTCCTCAGCCTCGGTCTTCGACCTCCGATATAGTTTGCACATCTGAGCGGCAGTCACCGGATGGTAGCCCAGCTAAATTCAGATCTGCAGGTGTAGTCGTTTTGATCTTGTTCCCGTTGCAACGATCGATGAGAGTTTGAATGCCGTCAAGATCAACGGTAATACTGAGATGTAGCTCAATGCCACAGCTTCATTGGCGATGCTTATGGAGACTCGGGCAGATCATTTACGTCTTCCATATCAACACAACCAGCACGGCATCTCTTTCAGAAATGTAAGTTTGATCAATCTAGAAAGTCACCCGGGTGATAGTAACAAGTAGCGTCATCTTTACGAGTATAATTGTACGTATAATGCTGTTCGGAGAATGGAGGCTGCGCTTGTGCTGTACTGCGGTGCTATGTCGGCTATATGTGTGCGGAGTGTGGAAGAAGAGGAGACACAGTGGTGGCGCTGCGGGGAAGGCCTAGAGACAGAAGCAGTTGGATTTTCTGGGGCATAAGAGTTAGAAGGAACCAGTATGGCGTAAGAGTCGCCTGATCTTGTTTATACATCCTATATAGACTGCACTAGACAACGTAGAAAGGCATACGAACCAGAAAATCAGCGTACGGCAGCTGGGCAGTATCATCTGAAGCCGAAGCCCCTGCCATCACAGGACCGACGAAGTCTTAAGACCTTTGGAATTGGTCGTAGCCTTCTGCCGCGTTCTCAACTGTTGACCGTATTCGCAGCATCTTGGACTTCTTGATCCGTATCGCGAGTGATATGAAGACTGGAGTCATGAATTGTCACAATCCTTTTCTCATCATGTGCCGCGGTATTTTAGTAAAACCAGAGATCCATTTTTTCGACAATGGTCTTAAGTTGCTTATTTGGGGGTCTGCAGGTCCCTCTATCCCTATAGCGGTCGGAGGAAAAATATGCCACTGTGAAAGTCGAGCTTGCCTTGCCTTGAGTAGAATTCTTCTTCGTCACGTTGTTCCGAAGACCATGAGCTTTTATTATTGTCAGCAACTTCTCTGCTCCTCAATCTGGCTATTTTGTTAGTGTAGAGGTGTTGTTCTGTGAACCTGTACATCACGGTATTTACAAAAGAAAGTGTTGATTTCGGATAGGATTTTAACACCAATTCATGTGCTCCTGTTCCACACGATCTCTATTTGATAATGAAGTCGGCACGTCTTCAAAGCTAGCCAGCATAAATAGCAATTTCCTTGTTCCTTCGAAAAAACACAACCACCAGTATGCTTTCAACTCATAAGAACTATCATAAGTGGGTTAGTCCTCCACGATGCTGTCACAGCTTACCGAGATTATGTATAGGATTGTCCCAGTACACGAGAAAGCCCTGCGTGAACGTTGTTCCAATTACAGCGAACAGCTCGGGTTCATCGATAGACGTCTCAGAATTGCTACCTCGGGTCCTAATGACACTATATCTCCTCCAATTCCTCCCATGCGAGAGTTCGAAGACATCACCTCGGCGCTCTGCGACGTCCACATGATATTGACACATTTGGTGGGAATCCAGATGACACGGCAAATTCCGCTTCGCTCCCATGCCGAAGAGTTGGAAAAGAAGGCCTTCCAGACAGTAATCCACCTAGCGAGATTGGCTTTGACAGTTGACGAAGGAGCGAAAACACTCAAGGAGATCTCACAACTCGAATACCTCCTTGAAGATGTGTCGATAATACTCTTCCGTGGGGGCCCTAAGTCGGAGCCGGTGCAGCAGAGGAATAAACTTCTGGAGTTCATGAGCCCTAACAGCGACGAGCTCACGCAGACACTCGGAAACTTATCGATAGAGCACATAAAGATGGAGGAGGATACTGCGATGGATCTTATGTGATGCTTGACTAGGCTTGGAGTGAGAAGGTTGCGACGAGGTCTGAGCCGAAAGACGTGAGGATGTAGATATTCGCAGACCGATTGCACTCTCGGATATCATGCATGCCGGCCTAGATGAACACCCCCAGGCTAGCAATTGATGTCTTTCCACTCTTCAAGTTTTTTTTTACAGGCTCCAAGCCCGTCACAGCTTTGAGCATGCTCCTCCCACCACCACCTCCACCCCTTGCACATCCACTTCCTGACAATCTTCATCCCCCTTCCCACTCACATGCTGCACCACCACAAAATCCACCCTCCCTCCCACCACAACCATTGGTGCATGCCACGTTCCCACTCCATACGTAATACCCATACCCTGCTCTGCCACAAAAGCTTTCAAGTTCTGTAAATCAGGGAGACCAGCTTTTTTCGACTGAAGTTGTGGAAAGTAGGGCGTTAGGGCCGGAGGCGATGGCGGAGGAGGGGGAGGGGTGGGGAGAGTGGGGGCAACGATTATGATGGCTTTGGCTGTATTGGCGGTCGTGGAGGCGAGGGGTGTGAAGGTCTGGGTTGTGTAGGGATGTCTTTCTAGAACTTGGACATCGAAGATTTGCTGGCCTTTGGATGTGCGGAGGGCTCGTGGGAAGCACGAGAAAAGGCTCATGGATGGTCTGGCAGGAGTACCACTAGGGGACGTATGGTAGGTCGAGGTGACTGGAGCTATGTCGGCGAATTTGAGAGCGGTGCCTTGGTTTGCGGCGATGGAGCCGTGGGGCGGAGAGCTTGGTGGGGTCGTGGTGGAGGAGGGGAGTGGGGATATGAAAACGTCACCAAAAGGTTCGAAGGCGGACGGTGTAAGCGGAAAGGTATTTACTGTAATGACGGAAGAGAATGCCATTTTTTGAGGTCTTGAAAGGTCTTTAACGTGCGTTGCACCTTGGTATCATAAAGAAGTAAATCTACGACCAACTTGTGCGTAATCAATTTGGGAATTCTTAGCGGATTTTAAAGTACAGAAGCTACGAATACCAGACACGAAAGGTTCTCAATTAGCTGGCATGTGAGTTCCATCAAAGATGATTGATGATACCAATACACACGATGGCTCATTCTCGCAGCTTGAGATGATAAGTCTCAAGTATATCTTCGGTCATAAGACCAGGGCTCTTCATCATCAGGTCATCTCCCTTACCACTTTTGGGAAAGGCGATCACATCCCTGAGAGTAGTCTGCTTCTCTGATTTACTTGCATGAATCATAGCAACTAGTCTGTCAAATCCCAGCGCAATCCCAGCATGTGGCGGACAGCCAGACCTGAGAGCTTCCAGAAGATGAGAGAATTCCGCGATACGGTCGTCGTCCATTTTGAGGATATCACGCATGATGAATTCCTGCATTTCTGCATGGTGAATACGTCGGCTGCCTCCACCTATCTCTTCTCCATTGATGACCAAGTCGTAATGGTCCCCAATAACTTGCGAAGGATCTCCTAGCAGCATGTCCACGTCTCCAGCGGTCTTGGGTGACGTAAAAGGGTGATGGGTAGATGCCAAACCAGCATTTCCACCCTGACCTGGTTCATCTGAGTTGGATGGCGAGAAGAGGGGAAAATCAGTAATCCAGACTGGTTTGAAGTCTGTCCATTTAAGGGGTGTAAGGCTCTCAAGAGCCCTGTAAACGGCGGTGCGCATGTGACCTAGTGGGGTAGATCCACCCCTTAAACGAACATCCTCCCGAGCTTGCAGAATGATAATATAGCCATCCTGAAGATCGAACATCCTCTCTAGCTCTTCAACGGCTTCGAAGCCAAACGCAGATAGGCCTTGCAGGGGCTTTGCGGAGTCGTATATGAATATGCCAGGACCCCCTGAAGGATTATCAAGGAAGCGCTTGTTAGCTGGCGAATCGAAAAAGCCACCAATCAAACGACGGATGTCTCCTATAGAGCCCTCTGCCGGGACTATCATTACCTCGACAACAGGTTTGGTCAGGGAGGTTATCTTATTAACCAGATCAGCTGGTAAGAGATGGTCGATTCTGGAAAATGGTTGTATCGGAATGCGCAAGTCGGGTTTGTCTGAACCATAATTCAACATCGCTTGCGAATAGGTCATACGAGGGAACGGGTTTGGAAGTTTGATTTCAAGGAATTCCTTCCAAATGTTGCATATGAGTTCTTCGACGGTCTCTAGCACATCATCAGCTTTCGCGAAAGCTTGCTCTATATCCAACTACACGATACCAAGTTAGCCTACGCTTATGAACAGACACGTAATGAGACTGTTTACCTGGGTAAACTCAGGCTGCCTATCGGCTCGTAAGTCCTCATCCCGAAAGCATCGGGCAAATTGATAATACTTTCGTACTCCACTCGCCATAAGAATCTGCTTAAATTGTTGAGGGCTCTGGGGCAATGCATATGAGAGTCCTTTCCGCCTTGTGGGTACGATAAACTCTCGTGCACCTTCAGAAGTAGATTTGAAGAGAATGGGTGTTTCTATATCCAAAAAGCCGAGACTCGTATTGAGAATTTTCCTACAGAGGTACGCGACATCATTACGTAGAGCGAGAGCGCCAGAAATGTGTCTATTCGTCCTAATTTGGAGGTGGCGCTGCTCGGGAGAGAATTCTGACTCAGGAGTCATGACAATATCAGCTGGAAAGTCATTAAGACTATTTATTTCGCTCAACTTGATCTCAAAATCATCAAGTGTACATGGCGATTTGTTTAGTGGAAGTCGGCGATTTTGCTGCGCTTCCGGTCTAGGCTGAAAGATGCCCCTTAGAGCCACTGGGGAGTTCGCCTTTATTGACTTCAATTTTTGATGAACGTCTTGATTTTCCTGACTCGACTGACTTGGGGTCGCAAGGATCTGGATGCGTTTTTCATAAGTCGGATCAAAAAGGGTGACAAAGGACAGCTTCTTCGACAAGTCGGAACGTGGACCAAGGTAGCCATGCAGAACCACCTCTTTCCCGGGAGATGCTTGTAGGTATTCTTCCGAGAGGCTCCACATCTGATGATCAGCTTTGGGAAGGTTTACTTGCAGTTATACTGATAAGCGTCGGCGTCCGGGACAAGGCGCGGCTGAGGACAGTACATACGAGATCGCTTGTATCTGTCCATAAAGAGTGGTCCACTCCGCACGTCTGTACTTTCATGACGAAGAGAGGCAGATTGGTGTAGCGAGCGACATCCCTGACGAGCCCTTTCAAATGAGCATCGATGCGAAATGTGTGATCGACAGATTACTCCATCCTCAATGGCCCTCCTTTTTGACCATCGAACAAAGTTCGATATCTCTGTATAAGTAAATCGGACATTATAGCATGCTCTCGTGGACATAGAGCTGTTGACGGGGTTCGTCAAGCCAGGGAACAGCCAATAGTTCGGACTGGAGGAGCGTTGGCGTGGAGGTCTCCGTCTGAAGGTGGAACAAGAATGCAATTGTCTCGACTAAGCGGTTTCAGTACTAATCCTTCGGTAGAGGTTCAGCCCAACGCTTGTTCTGTTGATGAAAGATTCAAGGATTCCAGATGGAGTTGTAAATTGTAGCGCGGGATCGGCAGCTTTCAAGAGCTAATTTCCTAATCGAGCGCTAGCGGGGTTCTGCCCGCAATATAAACTCTCGCGGAAAGTCAAATTTCAACTCCTTCATCCTTCCAAGTTTTGAACATGTGAGCCGAAGTCCCATTTGCAAGTCAACATTCAAGCTAACGCCTCATGTAGATGATGAAAGCCTAGAGTGTAGCATATGACAAGCTCCCCTCTGATCTGGCATGCGGCTCTCCTTTCACCGGGCTTGAGTGGCTGCGTGTCGGTGACTTGGGGAGTATGAAATAGGCGTTCGGCACACACCTTGTTACTTCGCGGACGCGATGAAGGCATCTCTGATCTTCAACTTGGAAGGTGTCCTACCATCATCTACGCACTGTACCCTCCATCCGCGAGTTTTGGGCGTTGAAATGTGTGCTCTGCGTGAGAGCCTGTTCACAAGTACGCCATGTACATAAAGCAATACATACCTCCGACGATCGCATTTTCAAGGTCATTGTTCCTCGTGTTCTGGTCATTGCTCTATTGGTACTGCCTTGCGGAAATACTTGGCCGTAGGCGCTCTAGATGCTCAGCTCAAGCAATACTGAGGGTCATGAATGCTGCGCGGCAAATTGAGCCCAGTGCTGTCAACAATCCATCATTCTCAAGCTACCCATAGCCATCAAATAGTCGTATGGACGTAACAATGGCGCAACATCCTTACCTCTTGATCCGGTAGAATAAATTCAAAGATCAGGAAACCATTCAGAAAGCTGTCTACATTCTACGACCATTAAGAAGGCATCAACACACTGTAGACATAGTACTCCATGGTGCAGCATCCACAGTAGGTGAAGGCGTCGTAGTGTTCCGAAAAGGTAATTACTGCTGGGGATCCGATAGTGGGACCAGCGCCAAGCATCGTCATGGTCCGCAGCCCGACGGAGACCCCGAATTGTCGTCCACAACGGAACAAGTCCATCTACAACCAATGGCCCAACTATTGATGCTATATTATCATTGGTGCAGGAACAGCGCGGTCAAGTAAATCTAAATTGACGACGAATACAAATGCCTGGTCTGGCGCCCTGCCGCCAACACGTGCGCTTCTGATTAGTTCCACTGGAGGGACACTCGGATCTTGCAAATACCTCCACAGTGGCAATATGATCCCATACCTGGGGCTCTCGTCATAGCTTGGACGCAACGCGCAAAACCTTTGATACTTTGCTTTCGTTACAAGCAGTCCCATTGTGAATAGACAAGCCCGCACTTCACGTCGCCACGGCGCTCATCTGCCATGTCCGGATCATTCGAAAAGTCGGTCAAAGGCGGGACCAAGATCAAGGCAAGAAACTTCATCTGTCAGTGCTACGAGCCTGTTGTTAACAGACAGAAATAGCTAGCGCCACCCAAAGCCAAATACGTCGAACACATCCTGGTCGCAACCCACGCTGGCGAAGCCGGAGTCGCGGAAATCTTTCGAGCTCTTCAAAACCGCCTTAGGGACTCAACATGGACCATCGTCTTCAAGTCACTCATCATAGTACATCTCATGATACGGGAAGGGGAACCTAACGTGACCCTAAAATACGTAGCGGAAACACCTTCTAAGCTTGCCATAAGCAATTTCTCTGACGGTACGTCTAAGGAATATAACATGGTGTCTGCGCGGGGGCCGACAGAAAGTGGGTTCACATGTTTGAAAGAGATGGGGGCCCTCCCTCACAAGAGCTCTACCGCTTGAGGCTATGCTGATGGATATGGGCGGCTAGTACAGGTCCAGGGGACCAATATCAGGCACTACTACACCTATCTACTGGCTCGGGCCAAAGCGTACAAGGATACTAGAATAGATTGGGTCAGGGAAGGTCCTACCCGACTCAAGAGGCAGACTATAGACAAGGGCCTACTGAGGGAAACGGAAGCTGTGCAGAGCCAAATTTCGAAGCTGCTGCAATGTGATGTAAGTGCTAATAGTCCACATCTCGGCATACCTGGTAGGGGAGCACTGACCGCTTTGATAGCTGCTCAATACAGAGGCGGAAAATGAGATCACTGTATGCGCTTTTCGGTTGCTGACTATGGACCTTTTGATACTCTACGGCGTCATGAATGAAGGAACAATCAATGTTCTTGGTACGAGTCTTCGTCATGTAAAGCGCCGAATCGCTGGCTAACATAGGCTGACCAGAACATTATTTTGAGATGTCAAAATATGATGCGGAAAGGGCTCTGGCTATCTACAAGACATTCACTAAGCAGACCAATCTAGTCGTGGAATTTCTGAGTACTGCAAGACAATACGAAAATGCAACACGACTAGAGATTCCAAAGCTCAAGCACGCTCCGACTAGCTTAACTTCTTCCCTGGAAGAATATCTCAAGGATCCAGATTTCGAGATTAACAGGCGGCAGTATCTGGCCCAGCAAGATGCGAAGAAGGGGAAGAAGACCGCAAGTAATGGGGCTTCTGGGCCTAAAGACGGTTTCTCAAAGCTCTCTGTGAACAAGGCCGGAGCAAGCAAACCGTTCACTGAGCCGAAAGTCGCCCCACAGCCAGCCCCAGTCAAACCGGAGGTCAAAGGTCCGGCTCCGGACTTGATAGACTTCTTCGATTCAATCGAGCAGAATCAACAACCAATGGCGTCGGCACCTCAGCAGCAAATGCCGAATTTCCAAACAGGACCTCAGTACCTACAACAGCAGGCAGTACCACAGCAAACGGGAGTCTCGATCCCACAACAGAACTTCTTTGCACAGAACGGGCAGCAGCCGCAACCACAGAACGGCGGGACTTTCGGCAGTGCAAACCCATTTGGGCAACCTCAGGCACAACAGCCTGTGCAGCAGAATTTCACGGGAGCCGGCTTTGGCGGCTACGGTCAGCAGCCCTTCACGCAACAGCAAGACCTTTTTCCAAGCGCGCCCCAGAACAATGCCATGCAATTTTCACATCCGCAACAGCATTTCACCACAGGTGAAACCTCCTTTGGCCCTCCGCAGAGATCTTTTACAACGCCACAGTCGTTCGCTCCACAACAGACAGGATCGTCGAATCCTTTCCGACAATCTATGATGCCTCAGCCCACTGGAGCTTCAAACCCCTCCTATCAGAATACCCCACCCATCGCCTCACCATTACAACACCAGTCCACCAATCCGTTCGCCCGCAACATTTCTAGCCAATCCACAGGCCAAATGCAAAACTCTCCGTTCGCACCTCAGCCGACTGCACAAGCATCTCCTTTTTCCTCTCCACCGTCCCAAAGCCAACAGAACTCCCCTTTCACGATGCAACCCGCGCCCCAACCCCAGCAACAATCATCCCCAAATAATCCCGTCACGCCTCATCGTACAGGAACAAACCCATTCGCGCATACCGTATCTCCTCCTACAGCATCACCGTTAGTGCCAAGTCAGACAGGTACCAACCCATTCCGGCAGAGCGCATTTGTGAACCAGCAAACAGGACAGAGCTGGCAGGCGGGCCAGGGTACGATGGGTGGATTCGAACAATTAGACACTGTTCCTATCTTCCCGAGGCCTGGGCAACCGCAGCAACAGCAGGGGGCTTGGCCTTGACTGCTTCGATTTTCTTCAGCATTATTCAGCATTGTCGAGCGGGCGTTTCATGGTGAGGGTGATCATATTTGAGATCCCATGTAATGATACACGAGCCGGTCTGTATGCCAGACTCAACAAAATACATATATCAAATGCCTCACATGGCATACATAGTCTCATGTATCGAGCTTTGGTTCTGCTTCGGCCGAACAGAGTCTCGGCACCGTATAAACCAGAATGACATGTCCTTCGTATGTTGATTTCAGGCATTCAGAGTATTTACCACCCAAACCATCCACTAATCGTATCACCCATTGTCGCCGTCCCATCCTCTCTCCTCTTCTTCCTCTCCCCAAAAACAGTCGACACCTGCCTCCCCGCCTCGCTCGCCATCCTCACCTCCATCACCGTCCCCTGCTCCTCCAACTCCCTCTCCACCGGCGTCATACCCTTCATCCGCTCCCTCAACTCAGCCTGCGCCGCCGGCGTCAGGTATTCTCGCGTTTCCGGCGCAAGATTTGGCAGCGCATTTTTCGCCGTTGCTTTTGGGGCTGGAGATGTTGTTCTCGAGGTGTCGGGTTTTGCGTTGGTGGATCTGGAGACTGAGGAGAGGATAGGGGCGAATTCCGGCTCCGGTAGCCCGGCGGCTTTGGCTTCGGCGGCGGCGGCTTCTTGGGAGAGCATGCGGTGGTAGAGGGTGTCGGCGTGCATTTGGATGGCTTCGTCGACGGATTCGGGCTGCGTGAAGGAGGATTGGTAGCCGAGGGCTTTTAGGAATCTCTGCAATTAGGTTCAAAAAGTGTAGATGGTCAGCACTCGTACATCATAATAAAAATCCCGCAAGCGCGAAGGAAGGAAGAAAGAAAGGAAATCCGTAGAGCCCAACCAACCGATTGCATAATATAACACCTCTCAAACGTCCTATTCTCCCCTCGGCACATCATCATCTTATCCCGCCACCGCCCTTGATCCCAACAATCCTGTATAGCAATCTGCTCCTCCACGCAATTCTCCACCGCCGCGCGCCCTATCTGCGCTTTTCGCTGATTGAACCCTTCAATGACATCCATGAGTTTTTCCTGCTCGGATTTCGTTTCCGCTTCAATGGCCGCGAGCGACTTGTAGTTGGCCCATAGATGGGCGTAGCGGCCGTCTTGGTAGAGAGATTCGGGGGGAACGACGGGGGTTGGGGGTGATGAGGTGGTTGTGGAGGGATTGGGTTCTTGGGGAGTGGGGGGAGGTGGAGCGGGTGTGTATTTTATGGGGGATTCTTTGGCGAGGAAGTCGCGGAGGCTGGGGTCGAGGTCGCGGAGGGGATCGTTGTTGGTTTCTGAGGGGTCGGCTTTCTTGCCCCAGAACCAGCCCATGGCTTTGCTGGGGGAGGGGGAGGGAAGTAATGGTTGCTGGAGATGGATGCGGAGAGAGGGCGGAGAGGACTCTGTAGAGTGCCAAGAGATTTTTCTGATAGGCACGTGACCTATGGGGCTTCCTTGCAGAGGAGCGTTAACAACAATATTATCTCTTACTGGAAAGTCTTCCTATGAATTACAAGACGCTCATCCATGGCCATGTGAGAAGCCTTGGGCAGCCTTCTCACAGTCTACTGCCTGAAACACTCGAGACATTGTGTCTTGCACATGTCTAACGTCAGCCTTCATGGCTCCAACTAGAACAAAAAGTCTAGGTACATTTGTCGATAGTATCCTTGCCATTTCGCGTGATTAAAAACTCGCTGTGGATGTCTCTCAGATATTTGTGCCTCTTTTGGGCGCTACCCTCATTAAGTAAATATTGTCTTTGTTCGAACGGTCTCATTATGAGTGGTACTGCTCCGTTGAAACACTCACCTATAAAACATTCTGCTTTCCCACTCTGTTAAGGCTCAAGCATAGAAGTCGGTCTACAAGTCGTTCTACAAGTCCTCTTTCAGTTCAGCACTTCCGAACATGTCTCAGAAACCAAGTATTCATCATCCCAATGAGGAAGCTCTCGCCCTCTTTTTCATAATCGCAGCCTTAGGCTTTGCAAGCCTCTTTCCTGTCGTCAGAAAAGCTACGAACCGCTTCATGGGATCTACACTCAAGGACGACGAACGTGTGGGTGAAAAGAATCAGGCTTACCGCAAGCCGGAGGTATTGCACTAGCAAAGTCGTATTGAATCCCCAGAAGCTGCATTGCCTACCGGTAACCGTCGTACCGCGATGGACGGCAATAGTGATGGGAAATCCCAACATATCTAATCCAACACTCAAGCGCCACCAATCGCCTCCGCCCAGCGCGACCTCAATCGAGAAAAAGGTCTAAACGCCGTCCGTGCTTGGGAGGAGGCCATGAAAAGTCGTACCAGGCATGAGGTGCTACGCAATCCGGAGGCTTGCTCAACGATCAGTCAAAGAAAGCGCTGGGAGGCTACACAGGCTCGCAAACAAGCTACCATCAAGCGTGAGATCGCCTGGAGTGATGACGCGCAGGCTGTAAAAGCTTGGGAGTGGACTGCAAACAACACGTCTCAGCGAGAGCAGGTTGATAGATCGGAGGTTATCCCATTGGTGGAAGAGGGTGGACGCCTTTTGATCTTGCCAGGTGCTCAGGCGAGCAGGCTTCTTTGCTTCGATTGGTCTTTAGGTGATGCCTAACTTGTTTGTACTGCATTTCCTTGTCATTGTCCAGAACTTTTGTGGTATTGCTCAGACTTAGAAAATTTTTGTACGGGATCTTATTTTATTTGCAAAGCAATTCCACTGAGCCCAACCACAAGTCTGAAATGTCTCTGTAAAAAAAAGAGTAGTACGCTCGTGACACAGCGCCGTATTCCCCGGCGATGTAGTAGACATATAGAAGTCCGACGATGGCGATATACTATATCACATCTTTTGTATGACTGGAGCTATACCCTCTTATGTCCAGGATTGGATTCTATATAGCGGAAGCTGGTAGGCAATGCTACAACGATGACAAAGCACTGAACGCTCCTTTCCAAAGCGTTATGGGCGAGCACTGGAGAGTTGGGTCAGTGAGAACAGCGGGGACGAGTGGCGCCAGAAAAACTGAAACTCTCTGTCGTTCATGCATCACAGCAAGTACTTGATCAAGAAGGAGAATGATACACGGCCTAGGGGAGCCTTGCCATCTAAGGTACATTGACATGCGCTCACTAGCGCTCTGAGCCAGGGCGCTGATTTGTAGGAAGGAGATTTGACAGTGTTTGGAGGATACGTGGAGGTTCTACCTTGAGTGCCTTCTTCTTTAGTAGGGTTTCCGGAAATATGAGTTGGACTCACTGCAGACTTTGGCTGCATGTTTCAGAGATATTGAGAGAAGGTCTACTTTGTTGATGGCGATCATTTCTCATTGTGGGTAGTACGTAAAGCGTTCTCGCTGAGTGTCTTTGGTTGTTCTGCTTGCCACATATATGGCCTTTTCAATGGCTCGAATTTATGCTCTGTAGAAGAGACGAGAGTACTTCGGAGAGCCGATTCTTAGAAATTTTTTGAGCCATGTCGTAGTTTTTATTTATTTATTGCTAATAGGCTCTGCTGAGACTATTTCCTTATAGTTCTCTATAGCTTCTCTATTGCTAACAATGCAAAGATGTGACGCTGAAGTGCAACGGCGAGGCTCAGAAAGCTATGAAATAAACATAAAAAAGAAAGCGTAAGCCATGCACACGAGTGCTTGTGCTGCAGGCGCAAGCTACTGTGGCTGCGCGTTGAGAGAAGACGAGCCCCGCGGAATATGGGCGAGTGTCTCTCGCCTTAATTGCCCATCCTGAGACCCTACGGCCACGAGGACGTCTCCCTCAGGCTTCGAAAAGTACCGGATTGGCCCTTGAACCCACTTGTCGGCCAGACTACCAATGATCTCCTTGGTCTCAGCATCTGGCATTGGGCGCATGGGGAATGTCCAGTCCAGCATACCTCCAAAGCGTTTGGGAAGGTTTTCGGGCGCAATGAATTCTGTCAATGTTTTCGTAGCTTCAGATGCGGAGAGGACGAAGATCTTCTTTGTGGTTGCGGGGTCGAACCATCTGGTGATGAGACCCCAGATAGTAGGGAAGAAATAGGGGGCTCCAACAACGAAGATTTTCTCCACCGTCTCGGGATAGTGTGCTGTAGCCATGCTACTTGCGGTCTGAAGAAGGGAGCGCAGATTCCAGAATTTGCGAAGCCCAACGTGAGAAAGATCTACGATGTTTACGGATTTGTTGACGACTACTCCGTCATTGTGAATCCTTTTGCAAAGAGGTTGCGTGAAATTTGTTACGTATTCTGCCGGTAGGAAGATACTCGATAGTCCGGGATCTTCTTTGGCGATTTGAGCAAGATCCTCCGGACGGATCTCGGACAGCACGTAGACCATGAGTGGAATACCTCGCCGGCAGCGGCGGCCTGTCCATTGGGGTTGCTAAGTGACACCTGTGAGTCCGGAGTCTGACTAGTGCAAATCGAGCAAGACATGCACATACCACTCGATTCATGCGCTCGAATATCTGTATCTCCGTATTGTCATATGTCTGCACGAGGGCGACTTTCCTGCGCCAGGCTGCTGAGGCGCTGTACTGCTTGTATGCAGCCTGGGGATCATACGAACGTGCGACGAGAAACCGTCTATACGGCAAGTAAGATGTCATGGACAGGGTTTGAAGTATGAAACAACATACAGTAGATTGTTGTCGTCATTGTGTCCCTCCGCAGGATGTCCTTCAATCTCGCTTGCCGGCCAATACAGCTTGTCCTTCTCACACAAAGCTTTCAGCTCCGCGAGAGCCTTGGCTTGCTGTTCATTGGCAACAGAGGGTCCAGAGACGGAGGTAGGTTTCTCTGGGCCAGTGGGGCTTGGGGAGGCTTCGACAGTCATGCGGTCAGATTGCTATATCAAATGCCAGACTACCTAACGTTTGCCCTTGAAGGTATCATGACTAGATATCTTGCTAATTTTGGGTGGTAAAGATCGGTGATTGATCGATTTGCGTAAGTGTCCGACGCTTATTGATGGAGGTCGATTGGTCGACGCTAGGACAATTGTGCCAAGATCTCCAAGGGCCCCACGGCGCCACCAGCGCGCTTAATAAACTCCCCTGGAGCGACACCCGCCGCTGGTTGGGATCCCTATTATGTCCCCAAAATAAGTAACACTCTCCTATCCAGAATCACGGTTCGACCTGGCCAAAGACTTATTGATATGACTGAAATTCACCCAGCTAGGTTCTTTCCCTTTGTCATCATCTAGCTCAACCATCTCATCAACCGTAAAAGCGTGACTGGATGCAACCACTTACTTTTCGTAGCAGATTCATTTCACCTTAGCTTCCCTCCGTAAGCTTGTCGATAATCCAGATATGCGAGAAGAATATTTAGCGCGAAAGAAGCTCTCTCATGTATGGCTCTCGCAATACTGGTCGATTTTGCATATATATCTTTCTTTTTTCAGAATCAGAGCATTTGTCTCGATTCTGGACAAAGTCCTCAAAGAATGCGTTGTACCAATGTATGTAGTCTGAGATCTATAAAAACTTACCGTGCTTAATGGTAAGTAGGCAGAGCATCTCGTACCTGCCAAGACAAATGGATCAGCCTTCGTCATGCAGGTTGCGGCTCTGCACATGTATGGAAGGTTTTAGCGGGGTACTACCCCTCATTTGCATCCTTCTCGTGTCCTTCGCCATATCACCTGCGTCAAAGTTCGGCTGGTTGCAGAGACATTTCTTTCATAGAACATGGTCATGAAGTTCTTGAAACGACAAAAAGCCGACGCCTCCGCCTCGACTGAGGTAAGACTGCATTTGCTCGGCTAGCGGATGAAGTATCTAATCTCTACTAGCCCCCCAAGGAGCGGTATGGTCTCTTCTTCCTCCATGATATGTCCGATGCAGATGTCGACATCGTTGCCGTGCATGGACTAGGAGGGCACTTCGAAGAAACATGGACCGCTAGCGATAGCAAGCAGCTATGGTTGCGTGACTTCTTGCCATCACAGCTGAATGACGCTGGTATGTCGTTTAGTCTTCCAACTCTGTAAAATTACATCCGTTCTGCTTGTATGCAGCTGCTCGCAAGACCACATCTTGTAGAAGAAGCGCGCTTAGGATTTGCAGGCATAACAGCACGGGTTATGTCTTATGGTTACGACTCTTCAACAGCCTTTTCCAAGAGTGTCACCGATATTGACGACCAAGCCAAAATTTTGATCGATGCGCTCAGCTCGGAAAGGGCATCCCAAGTGGAGAAGGAGAGGCCATTGATCTTCATAGCCCATAGTTTGGGTGGTATTATCGTCAAAAAGGTATGATCCTGAAGTCTATGACTGAACTTTCATCATCTAAAAGCCTAAATGGTTGAAGGCTATAATAATTGCTCATGAACGATCTTCAATTTATGCGAAGATCCTTGATAGCATACAAGCCCTGGTCTTTTTCGGTGTTCCGCACCGGGGATCCGACCTTGCGTATTGGTCAGCGTATGCTGCGAGGTTGACGAGTACTATTCAATTGGGACTGGGTACCAACAAATCATTTGTGGAAGCACTCACAAGGAACTCCCAGACTTTCGCCGACATCTCAAAATCATTCACTGAGAGAGCTGCACCTATGAAAATAAGAACATTTTATGAGACCGAGAAGCTCCATGGATTCTTAGTATGGCTTACAAAAGACAAGTACGTTACATAAATGGGAACACTGATAGAGATCAGATTGTCGATAAAGATTCTGCTCGCCTCGGACTCCCAAATGAAAATGCAGTAGGAGTTATTGCTGCAGATCACAGGACGATTTGCAAATTCAATAGCAGGGACAGTCAAAGGTACAGGCCTGTGTGGAAAGCCATACAGGTGCTGTGCGCGAAGAAGGAAGAGAATACAGCATCAAGTATGTCAAATTAGTCTAGTCTATAGTTGTAGAGGTCGGAGATCTCATGCCTTCAAGCCTTCTGATCGGGTGCCTTTATACACTAACACCTAGAAAACTCAAGCAAGCAAAAAATCAGAGTCTCTCTTTCTAGTCCCATTCTCAAGAGACCCTCTTTTCCTTGGACGTGAGGATATCATCGGTTCAATCGATGCCAAGTTCAAGACCGAGCCCAGGGTCGCCTTGACAGGAGTTGGAGGTGTTGGGTAGGTCATTATTCCAATGTGCGTAGTGGCATCGATCGATAGCTGACTCGCCCACCAGGAAATCACAGATTGCCATTGAATATTGCTATCAATTTAGGGAACGTAAAGCTGACTCAAGTGTGTTTTGGATACATGCAAGTACCAAAGGAAGATTTGAGCAAGCCTTCAAGGCTATCTCCAGAAAGCTCCGATTATCTGGATGGGATAATCCAAATATGAATCCGCTTGATCTTGTCTTCGATTGGCTCAGCGGAGACTCCACTTGGCTTCTGGTCCTAGACAATGCGGACGACTGTGACGTTTTCTTCGATCGACGACCAACAACTACGTTCCAACACGTAGAATCGCAACATCCCACTGTGCCGTTGGTCAGGTATATACCACAGACGTCTCGTGGAGGCTCTGTCCTCGTTACATCTAGAAATAGAGACGCAGCGTTCCGTTTGACAGACTGTGTCGAGAATCTCATTGACGTACCATATATGAGCAAAAAGGATGCTACGGCTCTTTTATGCAAAAAGCTGCCCAAGGATAGTTCAAGTGATGATGAGAAGTTCGAGCTTGTTGAGTTGTTGGAATACCTACCACTCGCCATTACCCAGGCTGCGTCGTATATCGGTGTACGAAGAACAGGGATGACAATTGCCAGATACTCTAGCCTCCTTAGGCAGAGTGATCGCATACTTCATGACGATATGGGAGACTCACGTAGAGATCTGACAATTCCAAGCTCAGTCTTCCTCACTTGGCAGATCTCGTTCGATCAAATCAAAAAGGAAAATCCCTTAGCGGCGGAACTTTTGTCGATCATGAGCGTCGTCGATCGGCAGGGCATCCCGCGATATTTGCTCCAGAACATGGACGAAGACGATCTTGATTTTGAGAGACGCTTGGCCCCGCTTGACGATTTCTCTCTCATCACCTTAGACGAGAGTGGCCAAAACTTCCAACTACATCGTCTGGTCCAGATGGCGATCATATCATGGCTGGAGCGGCACGCAGAGATAGATCGTTGGAAGGAAAATGCAGCAGTATTGATAAAGAGGAGTCTACCTGGCAACGCTTATGAGTTTTGGAAAACTTGGGAAAGTCTTCTTCCTCATGCCGAGATTGCATTGAAGTTTCATTATCCCAATTCAGAAAGCCAACTGCTACATGCTAGCATTCTTGTCCACACTGCGTACTACCTCACAGAACGCGGAGGATATGACAAAGCAACAGAAAGATGCCAACGCGCGCTGAGTATTCAAGTCGAGATTCTTGGTGAAGATACTATCGAGAGTTTTGATTGCCTGTTGCTGCTAGCGAGATTAAAGGCAGCAGGAGGGGGCAGCGGTGGATTTGATATTGACGAGGCAGAGGTATTAAGTAGAAGGGCACTTGCAATCCTGGAACAAGGGCAAGCGAAAGACAGCGACAAGTGGTTGAATGCACAGGCTCACCTCGGACTCGCATTGCTTCAACCACACAATGGTAGGAAAATTGAAGAAGCTACAAATCTTCTACGATCAGTCCTTGTATCCAGAGAACAGAGCTTTGGGCTAGAAGGTCGTTCCACCCTCACGGCCATGAACAATCTCGCCAGAGCTTTCCTCAGCCAGAAGAAATTCATTGAAGCAGAAAAGCTCTACCGTCAAATAATTGAAGCCCAATCGAGGACATATAGCGATGACCACCCTCTGACCATAAATAGCTTACATAATTTGGCAAATATCCTGATCGGCCTAGGAAAACATGAAGAGGCACAAGAACATGCCCAACGTGCACTGGACATGATAGTGACAGTCCTTGGCGAAGAACACCCAAGCTCTTTACAATCAATGATCATGCTCATTCGAGCATTGTATGGACAAAGAAAATACGCGGAAGCTGAAGAACTCGGTCGGTACGCGCTATCCTTGTATAAGACCGTTCATGGGGACATTCATTACCGGACGGTGGAGTGCAGCAATTGGCTCGTGTTTGTTCTGGTAGCGCAATACAAATACGAGGAAGCTGAAGAGCTCAGTCGGTCTCTTGTGGATACATTGACGACAGTCCTAACGGTAGCTCATCCGAACACCGTTATAGGCATGGCGGCTCTTGGAAATGTACTTCTTCGCCGAGGCAGAAACGAAGGAGCAGAAGAGCTCTTCAAAAAGGTTTATAAGAGTCGGCCGGGGATTTGGGATGATGATGTTTGGAATTTATTCTTGAGGGTCTATTCGGCCACGCTTGCCGAACAAGGAAAGCATGACGAAGCTGCAGAAATCAATCGTCAAAGAGTCGATCTATAAGACTCAGATGTCGATAGTACTTTCTTGGAAGGCACAGAACTTGTCATTGAATCCTCAGAAGACACGAACCTCAACTGTCCGGAAGTGGGTGCAACAGCAGACCATCCTCATCCTCGCAGCGCTTCTTTCCCCTAGTTCCGTCCAGTCATTATGAATCTGGTAGCTTTAGGCGAGTCTCTTTCCAAATGACGACTTTTATTGCTACATCATTCGGACGACGAATTCCAGCTTGGGAGGATACAAGGGGTCCAAATCAGAAATCAGCTGAGCTGTGGGGGCGTGAGGATTCATGGTTTGGTGTTCCTGCACATTGCGCTGCTTTCTTTCGCCGCGTACTCTACGTATCGTTTCTTTACAGTGTCTTTTTACGACTTACGATTTCATACTTAAATAAATGTACCCAATGTCACGGCACTATCTAGCGGTAGATTCGCAGTAAATATGTCCTGATCAGTGTTATATCATGCTGCTCTCGTGCATTTCTGTGAGACGCTTCGTTTCCTTCCGGCTCAAAGTAGCAAGCAGCTTCCGCTATTCCTTGATTGATTCGCAGATGGGCGTCCATGCTTCTATGTATCCGTAGTCTCATCCATCCACCATGTTCCTCACCTTTTAGCATTCACCTCTCCCAACTCAAAGAAAAAAGCAACCCCAGAATACACACAAGTACACACTTGTAATTTGGTTGGTTGTTTGGGGGGGGGGGATTGTGGTTCGAGGGGAAAATGTAGTGTTGTGATATGTTTGTGTTGCGGAAGGGGAGGGGGAGGGGGGGGGGGTTACAGCATTGCTGTGTCGTGGAGTAAGGGCGTAATGGAGCGGAGTAGTTGGTAGGTGTGTAGGGGGTAGATAAAGTCTAAGAATGCATTATGTCTCGATATATGAGGATCACATGGTCTTGCAGTTCAGGGGATGATCGTGCTGTTTGTGATTACGTTCTACTACGTGGCTGGACAGGCACTCCAATAATTCCATAGCTGGGATGCTGTCTGAGATAGTGATTGAATTAAAGCATTACTGTTGCTTTGAGAACCTGCCTACTCTCGAGCATGTATTCGAAGATGCCAGACACCTTCTCCACCTTGTGTTTGGACGTTCTTCACAAGCTTGACTGCGGACTCAAAAATTTCTCTTGTTTCCGTACACAAGGTTCTAGGGATCCAAAGCAGACAAATCGACGCTAGTTTCGGTTCCAGAAAACCGTCAAGGATGATAAAGAAGCTAGTACCTACCAAGCGTTGGTATTGAGCATGGAACTGTGGCGAGCTTTTTCTGGCGCACCGGTTTTGTTGAGTGGAGCGGAGGATCAGGAATGCGAAGACCTCGACGCCGTGTTGCACAAGATTGAACATTGGAGGCAGTAGCGTCATGGATGGAGGGCTGGATGGGTCAGTTTGGAATGAGGTGAGTTCTGAGGGACGAGGATTGATGTAGTAGGTGTGCTGAACATTGCGGGTGGAATACATGCAGTCTTGGCCAACTCGGTCATTGGAAGGAAGGACTACCTGATTTTTCATTACAACAGTAGCATCAAATTTTCGTCGACATCGTGCGCCATCCATTTTTATTCGCGGACGATGATTCAAACATAATGAAGCTCCTGCTCTTCTTTACCTACAGACCAAGAAAAATGGCGCCATCACGATGAGGTGTCGGACATTTCTTCGTCTTCTTTTCCCATGGTTTGGGATACTCGCAAAGGGTGATGACGCAGCAAAGCGGTCATGTCTTACCACGCTGTGCGATGAAATTGAGACATCTTCATCACATACCTTTGGAATGGAGACATTTAAGAAAGTTGATAGTGGTTCTATGTTGATCTCTCAGAAACTCCCACGCATTCGCTACAGCATCACCTCCTTTGCGGAAAGGAGTGAGACAGCCGGATTTTTCTTCCTGCACTCGAAGTGGCTCTCAGTCCGAGTGTTCAATGTATCGCTTGCAGTGAATGTACCAGGTAGAAGCGCGGCATACTGCTAGCCTGAATCGGTTAGGTGATGGATTTCAAGGCTAAGTACGAACAAAGGTACTTGGGTACAACAGGATGTGGTTTTTAAGACAGCAACTGCAGGCTATATATTCCGCCAGCTCAGCCGCGCTTGCTGACCGCTGCTGCTACCTGATTTCCCCTCATCATCGCATTATCAAGAACTACACGCTGCCACATCTATACGCACCCGAACTTATGCCTTAATTCTGTTCGACTTTGCTTCTCCATCTTGATCGCAACAAATAGGCAAGAAAGGTTTCCCGTCGATGCGGAGGCCGAGATCTGATGAATGAGTCTGCCGATAGCTCCTCCGACATAGACCAGTCTGTCCAACGACAGCCAGGGACCCCACAGAATGACTGAACGTCCAAAATCTCTTGGGTTGAAAGTGCTCTATGATGGAACAAACCCAAGCGTAGAGTCAGTATCAGGCCCAAATGGTGGAGAAGCTGTCGGTATTGACAAATGGCTTTCTCAGTATCGTGGCAGTCCATGGCCTTGGGGCCACTCCGGACTGGGCATGGATTAGGAAAGTGAAAAAAGACGATCAAGAAGTACTCGTCAATTGGCTTGCAGACGACGATATGCTTCCAGCAGAGCTTCCGAATTCTCGCATCATGACCTTTAATTACGAATCCAAGTGTTTTTTGGAGGCTCCAAAGCAGCGTCTTTATCTATGCGCTATCCAATTGCTCACAGCAATTGACAATAAAAGAAAAAAGGTGACCTAATTCCTCTCGCCTATAGGCTTGTTCCTCTTGGTCTAAAGCTTGGTAGAAGAAAGATACGAAGTATAGACCATTGATCTTTATCGGCCATAGCTTCGGCGGAGTTGTCATTGAACAAGTCAGTATTGAACATCTACTATTTTTTCTAAAATGTTTATTCTGGGTAGAGTATGGTCAGCGCAAATCAACACGGTGGAGATTTTCAGTACCTTGCTCTTTCAACCGTGGGAATCATCTTTCTTGGAACTCCCCATCGTGGCACTCAAGCTGCAAGATGGGGAGAGATTGTCGCTAGAACTGGAAAAATCTTAGGACTGGGAGCAGAAACAAGCATATTGAGGGACCTGCAAGAAGATTCGGAGAATCTTAAGGATCTTCTTTATGAGTTCACTCTCTGGGCGAACAGAGCTCCGCTTAGCCTTGTCTGTTACTTTGAGCTGCATAAAACAAACTATGGCGAGAGGTTCGGTATAAGCTGGAAAGAGCTGGTAAGACATTAACGACCGCAGGTGTTCGTGGATGTTCTGACATTAAAGCCTTGAAAAGGTCGTGGACGAGACTTCAGCCTGCATAGATGGTCATCGAAAAGTGCCTCTACCGACAGATCATTTGAAGATTAACAAGTTCAGTGGACCAGACGATCCTTCCTACATTGCAGTATACCCGTTGATTGTTCAGATGGCCCAGGACCCAAGTTCGATAGTCGATCGAAGAATGAACCGTAAGCTAATCTGAATGATTTCCTGTTCTAAAGCTGACACATGCATAAATAGCCCAGATGATCATTGAAGATAATTCGAGTATGGAGAGAACTTGAAAGATGGACCGGCTCTATAGACTGACTTCGGTGATACAGGCATAAAAAACAAAGAGATTTTAGAATGTCTGCGTGCTCTGTTCCTTACCAACCCCCAAGACGACCTTGCCGCCATCCGCAGTGCGAAGGGTCACAGGGTTGATGGGACTTGCGAATGGATTCTTACTCAAAAACAGTACACCTCGTGGCTAGTTGAAGGAAGTCCACAGGTGCTGTGGCTCTCCGGGGCGCCGGGAATTGGAAAGACCATGATGTCGAGTTTCTTGGTAGAAGAACTCACTCCAATAGCAGAACGATCACGGCAAATGACGTTGGCATATTACTTTTGCGATGACAAATATCAGGAACGGAGGACG
This sequence comes from Usnea hakonensis, assembly GCA_013423325.1. Classification (NCBI taxonomy): domain Eukaryota; kingdom Fungi; phylum Ascomycota; class Lecanoromycetes; order Lecanorales; family Parmeliaceae; genus Usnea; species Usnea hakonensis. The sequence continues at coordinate 285,100 of BLJB01000003.1, read as the reverse complement.
GCTATAGCTATTCTACGTGGACTGCTGCTCCAGATCTTGCGACAACGACCGTTTCTATTCAAGCACATTCAGATGTCTTTTGACGAGTCCCGCAATGGTCTCTTCACAAATTTCCATGCGTTGTGGAGAATCTTTTTCGCCATCGTACACGATCCTAAGGTAGGCGAGCTCTGCTGCCTGGTAGATGCTCTGGACGAATGTGAGAGAGACTCGCGTCAGCTATTTCTGGTTGAGTTCACAAAGTTGTGTTCTCAGAAGAGAGAAGGTCCGTTTCTCAAGTTTATTGTTACCAGTAGACGCGAGATCGACATAGTGGAGTCGCTCTCTGCAGTCAGTCCACCTATTTGGCATATTCAAGTTGATTCAGGCAAAGTCAATGATGACGTATTCAAGTTTATCCACGCCAGAGTCGATGCATTATCAGCAAGAAAAGGATATCCCCGGGAGTTGGAGAATGAAGTTAAGAATGTTTTGACTAACAAGGCTGAGGGAACATTCTTGTATGTCTCTCTGGTCTTGGGTATTCTTGAGAAAACCTTGGCGCCACTGGTCCGAAAAAAGCTTCGGAAATTACCTGAGGACCTCAACAAGTTGTATGACAAAATTCTCGGTCAAATCGATCAAGACTACGCGGATTTTGCAGTATCTATATTTCGCTGGGTAGCTGTTGCACGAAGGCCTCTGACCGTGAAGGAGATTGCAATTGCATGCGCTTTGAGTACATCGGAATGGAAAACTGATACACTATCATCACACAATTTCGCGGAGTTTGAAAAAATTTACGAGTGCTGCGAGCCCTTGGTCTATCTTGATACTGACCATGACACTATCAACCTTGTTCACCAATCAGCCAAGGACTACCTTTTGGGTGGTTATCTCCAAGCAAACGAAAGCCTATCACAATATCATATTGTCCTAGACAGTACGAATCTTCTCTTGTTCAAGACGTGCTGGAAGTTTCTGAGCTTCAAAGAGTTCGGGCAAGGCACCATTTTATTCGACCGTGATGCAGGCCACCGTTTACATCGAAAGGACCTCGATGATGAACTCACAACGAAACACTTCTTTCTCCCATATGCAGAAGCACAATGGCAAGCACATGCCTTTGCAGCTACTCCGGCTCTGGCCACCGACAGTATGTTTTGGAACGAAGACTTGGTTAAATCGCCCATATTGCGTGATTCTTTGCTGCTCGGGGCAGCTACAAATGGGGAATATGTGCTAGTGCAGCGATTGCTTGAGAACGGTGCTCAGATAAACTCAAGGGACGAAGATGGTTCGACACCGTTATTATTAGCATCTCGCGAAGGCCATGAGAAAGTTTCAAAGCTACTGTTGGAATGGTTGAGTGCGGAGATAAAGTCTCCGCATCTAGATGAGCAAACACCATCGTGCGAAGCGGCTGAAGCGGGTCATACAACGGTTGTGAAGTTGCTATTGAGCGAGGACGATATTGGACTGAACTCTCAAGATGATGATGGGAAAACACCGCTGTCATGGGCCGCAGAGAATGGGCATGGGGAAGTGGTGAAGTTGCTATTGAGCCAAGACAATATTGCAATTAATTCGCGAGATAGTTCGGGGAAAACACCGCTGTTTCACGCCGTAGAGATGAGGCATGAGGTAGTGATGAAGTTGCTACTGAGCCAGGACGGTGTTCAAGTAAACTTTCGAAATGAGTATGGGCACACACCACTGTTACACGCCGCGGAAAAGGGGTATGAAGGAGTAGTCAAACTCCTTCTCAGCCGGGACGATATTGATATAAATTTTCGAGACAAACGTGGCTGGACAGCGCTAAAGCTATGTCTAATGAATGGAAAAAAAGGAGTAGCTAGACTCCTTCTCACTCAGGACGATATCGAAGTAAATGCTCGAGATGAATATGGCGAGACAGCGCTGATGTGGGCCGCATCGAAAGGGCATGAGACAGTAGCCAGACTCCTTCTCACTCGGGAAGATATCGATGTGAATCTCCCAGATAAGGCCGGCTGGACAGCGCTGGTTTGGGCCGCAGAGAATGGGCATGAGGCATTAGTCAGGCTCCTTCTTAGTCGGGACGATATCGAAGTAAATGCTCGAGACGAAGATGGCCAGACAGCGCTAATAGCATGTGCAATGAATGGATATGAGGGACTATTTAGACTTCTTCTCACTCGGGACGATATCGAAGTAAATGCTCGATATAAAGGGCAGACAGCGCTAGTTTGGGCCGCAGCGGAAGGGCATGAGGCAGTAGTCGGACTCCTTCTTGACCGGGACGATATCGAAGTAAATGCTCGAGATAGAGGGGAGACAGCGCTGTTTTGGGCCGCAGCGGAAGGGCATGAGGCAGTAGTCAGACTCCTTCTTAGCCGGAACGATATCGAAGTAAATGCTCGAGATAGAGGGCAGACAGCGCTTGTTTGGGCCGCAGCGGAAGGGCATGAGGCAGTAGTCAGACTCCTTCTTAGCCGGGACGATATCGAAGTCAATGCTCGAGATAGAGGGCAGACAGCTCTGGTTTGGGCCGCAGCGAAAGGGTATGAGGCAGTGGTCAGACTCCTTCTTAGCCGGGACGATATCGATATAAATTCTCAAGATAAAAACGGTCTGACGGCGCTATCGTATACCGTATGGCCTGGGCGTGAGGTAGTGCTCAGACTCCTTCTCACTCGGGACGATATCGACGTGAATATCCGAGATAAAAGAGGCCGAACAGCGCTGATGGTGGCCGCATCTAGAATACGTCAGGCTATGGTCGAGCTGCTTCTCAGCAGAAGCGACATCGAAGTCACATCTCAGGATTTGGAAACCGCACGCCGGTGGGCCGGAGAGTATAACAACCCATGTATGAGGCTGCTAGGACAGAAATTTTACGAATTGAACGAACCCGCGGCACAATAGAGTTCTTAGCAAGCCTCTTCCTAGCGACAGTCTGATACGTGTAGCAATTCTACCAATTCAAACCCCATTACCAAAGTCCCAATACCATCACACAAAAATAACTATAACACCCTAAACCCAACCACCTAACTCCCCAAACCAACTCCCCCCCTTCCTCCCCCCACCCACAAAAACAACACCCCCATAGCCCTCCCCAGACCCATTACCCCCGCCCTCTCCGCCATCGTAGCCCCACTCCTCACCACAGTAGGACTGGTGCTTAGCGATTTCGTCGTACTATTCGTTTCAGTGGTTTCAAGTCCAGTTTCGAAAACACCATGCTTCCATCTCGCTCAGCACCAGGACAAAAACCTACATAGCGGGACCTGGCGGAAGGGAAGGTCTGGAGATGGAAGATTAGAAGATTGATGATCTGGAGTACCACCAGCGAGAGCCTCATAGTTCCATCGCGGTGACCAAAGCATGGACAGTGTCATCCAAAGTTCATAAATGAAATCAATGTTTCCTGATCTCGGCCTTCCGAAGGCTGGACGTCAGCAGTCCTCTCATCATTACCACTGGTGCTGTGGACTGGAAGCTACAGCACCTAGACTTCTGTAAAGATTAGGTTTAAGGATCCCAGCTGGAGTCTAATTATCGGTGGGCATTGATCTCAGAGCACACACCAACACCATATCCTCTATGTTTTCCCCAGTGCATCACGAGGTCTTATTATAATGACGTCTAACGAAGACTCGGGGCACCCAGGCCAAATATAACATCCCTGGTACCTCTGTTCTCGGCAACGCGTTTCAGCATTTGGGGGCCTGTTGGGGACGTACCGGCCCGCCTGCCTTGGCACGGGTCGAAGCTCAATCATTCCCCTGGTGCAACTTATTATTAGCATTCTTGAAAGTCTTCGTTGTTCTCCCGTTGCGGGCAAAGACTGTTTCACAAGTGGAGTAATGGCTTCCATTATATGTCGCACGTGCCAGGCCCTGTTACCTTGAACGACACGGGTCGATGTCAAGAAACAAATGTCTCGAACGCGGGCTACCCTCTCTCTCTATTTTTACATCGTCTATCCTGTAATGACGGGATGGTAAGTACACGGCCGTGGTCTTTATACTTCCTTTCCATTTGCGCGCTTCGATCTACCCAATATTTTTGGTTTGTCTAAATATATCTCCGTCATTCTATACTGTCTCTCCATGACGTTTTTTCTCTCAAACCTTCTCGTTTTGTTATCCTACTATTGCGTGTAGAAAGAAGCGTTGGTAGAGTCGATGTTGGACGGCTTGGAGAAAAGCTCGGGATGTTGCGAATTTGCTGGCAAGGTATTTGTATGACTCTGTTAGTTTCAGGGATGGGCAATCGTCCCTGTAATCATCGGCATGGCTTCGTCTGGTCTATTTGGAGACCCATCAAAGACGGAGCACGAAGGTTTGGTGAGTACGTGAGTAGAGTCGTGAAACACGAGCCGCGCTGTGGTAGCGGAGTTTCTCTGTTATGTCCTAGTCTCAGTGTTCAGTTCAATTCAGTTCGTTCTAAAAAGCCATGAGTACAGGTATATATAATATGCACGAGAGTCATCCAAGAAACGAAACAATAGAGATTTGTTGAATCCTTTGTCTCTGGATTTTGGTCAAGAATATCTTTACCTACCCTCTCCAGTGTCAGAAGATGCGATATCCTAAACTTTTCTCCACGGGCTTGACCCTCCTTCAATGTCTGCTCCTTGTGCACGCCCAGGCTGACTGCAGCAACCCTGCCGGTGTGTGATCCCTATTCGCCAATTCTTGACACAGCAGCCGCCATGCCCTTGCTTCTTTCCCTTCCCCGACACAACCACTCTCACTCTCAACGGCTTACTAACCCAACCCGACCACACACAGGTCCCAACCCCATCAACCCCGCCTGCTGGACCCAACTCGGCATCACCGACTACGTCACCAAATGGTCCTCCACCAACGGCGCCAAATGCACCCCCGGCCAATCCTTCGCCCAGTGCTTCCTCGGCGGCGTAGAACTCGGCGACAACGACTGCATCGGCATCACCAGCTCCACCTGCCCCCCGCCCTCCTGGACCACCTTCCAATCCCAGAAATTCACAGTCGAAGACTTCTACGTCGCCTACAACATCTACTCCCTCTGGGAATTCTTCAATTCCTACTACACCGCTGTCGGCAACGCGCGCTCGTCCGCGACGGATAATGTGGCTGCTATCGTTGCATTACTGGATCCACCACAGCCTACTAACGGCGGCTTAAACGATATCCTCACTGCCCTTTCTATAGGACTTAGTTTCCTAGCTCCCAGCGTCGGCCCCCTCATCGGCACCGTCCTCAACGGCGCCCAGCAGGCCATCGCGGTGGGCAAATACCTCTTCCCCCTCGGCACCCTCGACTCCCAATTCGCCCAATTCTCCGACATCTCCGAGTCCATGGAGACGGTCACGTCCTACCTCCAACACAACGTCTCCTCCGCCCTCGCCGCCATCCAGCAAGACACCACCTCCTTCCTGGCCTTCACCTCCAGCGGAAACTTCTCCGTCACCCCCTTACCCACCATCCCCGCCCAATCCGACGCCTTACTCCTCGCTCTGAACACCTACGTCATTTCCCGCTGCCTCACGGCCAACAAATGGGTCATTGGCCGCGCGATCGATACCGACGTCAACGCCATTGTGAACAATGGCTCTGATCCGAACTGGAAATTGCCCGGGTGCGGCACGGGGTATGACGGGAACGGGCTCTGCGGGGCGTATTATTTCAACCAGGCGATCGACGTCTCTTTCACCCTGACCAGTAACCAGAACCCATCGCTGGACCCGACGCCCGATCTCCAGGCCTTTTTCGGGAACTGGACGACGCCCGACCTCCTCTTCAACGGCGCGGCGCAGTGCCAGGTGCAGGGCGGCGCGACGGATCCCTCCGTCAGCGTTTCCAGCACCGGCGTCGCGGCGAGCTGTCTCAGCAGCGTCAAGGTTTGCACGTGGGATTTGAACCCGGCGCATATTGGGACGACGTATGAGTTTCTGGATTGCCCGCTCAGTCCCGGGTTTGCGGTTGATGGGTGTAAGGGGTGTCCGGATGGGGATTTGTGCGTTAATGTGCCGTTTAGTTATATTGGGAATTATTTGTTTTTTCAGGGGGCGAGTCCGTATGATTATTGTTATAAGGATGGGAATATTGTGCAGGGGTAGGGGTGGGGTGGGATGAGGGAGGGGGGGGGGAGGGGTCTTCTGTAGGGGAGGTGATTATGGTTGGTGTATGTATATCTTGTGGTGGAGAGTGAGTGTGAGGGTTGAATGCTTATCAAGTCAAACGCGGGATTGTTTTTTTAAGGATCGGCATTTTATATATTATATTGGAACTCGGAGTCTTCCGCGGAAGGAGCCAAGCACCACACTACTAGCTTCAAGACTGGTGACTAGTAATGATCGAAACGGTGTTGATATATTACCGAACCCGGCAAGGCGGTCACGTTGATCGTGAATCGGGCGTCATTGATCGAAATATCAGAACGATTATTTAAACCCTTTTCACATCCCTCGCTGTATTTTCATTTTATTCCTTTTTGATTTGTATCAGGTGTACAAATCTTCCTTTTGAATCTCACGTTATATATATCTCGTTTTTTAGGGCCTCGAAAGAGACAAAAATTGAATGAAAGAGTTATCTGCTGGTGCTAGAACCGCTATACATCTGGCTCGCGATGCTATGACCTCTCGCCGTGGCCACAGTCTCTCACTATGACCATGTGGGATCAATCTGGACGGACCTAATACCACCAGTCCCACCGTGACCTAAGACTGAGTCATTCGGGCTGTCGATAACCACGATTTCGCGAACCAAGTGATTTTCAATTTTTCCAAGTCGCCATTTTATCCTTCAGCATTATCGTTGTGTTACCGGTCCCTAGTCCAAATGTCGTTTCGCCCAAAGTCAGTTGGAGGAGGAAATGACTCTTAGCAAGTCATCTAATCCAAGCCCATCGAGCTCAATATGTCGATGTCCTTGCTCCGCCGCCCCTTCATTCGTTGTAATCTGCACGCAAAACTCTGTATAGCCGAGCACGCTAAACGGCGCCCAAACATACGGATGACTAAAATCGATCATCGGCTCCCCAGCATCATTGCTCAGGTCAGCGATCGCATCGAGCAATCGCTTCCTACCTCGTTTAACAAACGTCCCGGGAGCTCGCCCGCTTGAGTCTGCTCTATCCCATACGTCAATAATCGCTCGCAGTAGTCTTCGTGCGCTTGTGACGTCGAGCCCTGCTAGAAGACGGGTTGCCCAGGTCCAGAGTTTTAGGAAGACGAACGAATTCCCCTGCCCGAGGTGCACGAGCCGGATGCCAGAATAAAAAATTACCATGTGAAGCAGGGTGGTCAGTTCGTTGACCTGCCATAGACAGCCGGCGAAGACGCAGGCGCCAGTGGCCAGCACTGCATGGGAGAAGCCGGCAATGTCGTCGCTGGAGTAAGCCCACCCGGTTCCGCTGAGGCATGCGCTAAAGATTACAGCCTTGGCGTTGGTTTTCACGCCCATCAAGTCAAGGACGCGAAGGCGCTCTTTAAACGAGAGATAGGAGTTTGAGGGGCGCCCTGGTCTGAAGTAACCGTGTGTGCAAATGTGCATAAAGGTACTTTCTTGCAGCTCGTCTCGGAAATCTTGCCGCGTCATTTCGGCTGCATTCATTGGTGATCGGTCGAATATTTCGGATGCGATCAAAGCCTCGATTCCGCCCATTGGGAGGCGGACTTCTCCGCCTTCGAGCACCTCTTCCGCCAAGGTGCCGGGCTTTGCGATGGCTGTGAATCTCTTGAGTTCTGTGGCCTCGACGGATTGGGATTGGTGGTGCCAAAATGCCATGCTTGGAATCTGGGAGATGTGTTTGGTAAACGCCATGTATTCTTCGTCGAGAATGAGTGAATTAAGCGGAAATTGAGCAATATCACCTGATGGTACAAAGATTATGTGCGCATAATTGCGTAAAAAAGCCTCGATGGGTTTGACGAGCACGTCTGAGAGCGCATAACTAATAGCGAATAATTCTTCTGACTTTGCGTCTAGCTTCTTCTCGTTCATGATTCCCAGGTACGTCTTTACTTTGCGGGAAATGAAAGCCTGAGATGCGCTGGGGTTCCAGGTTGCATGCAACATGTTTGCCGCATCGAAACAGAAAAGACCAAGGCCGTCCTCAGATAAGCATGTAAACACAACGACAGTATTCCCACGCAGAACCTGCTGCATTGATTTCATACTCAGTCCTCGGTTTGTTTCCCGTGCCGCCGCAACCAAGTCAGAGCCACTAGTGACTTCGGAAAAGAGATTGCCGCATTCTGGACGTAGACTATCAAATTCTTTCTCCTCACTCAGAGTTCGTAAAGGGCCAAGACTTCGAAGCTCAGTGTAGAGCTTCAGATCACGGTACTTACGAAACCATCTCGCCTTCTTGTCAGCAGCCATATCGGTACCATTGATTGCAAGAATTTCGAATAGGTGTTGTGCTTTACGCCGTTCAAGGATCATGAGAGCACAAAATTCCACGTATCCATTCTTGTCTGATTGTGAAAGCAGATTGTACTCTCCTGAGAAGATCCCAACTATGTCTGGAACATCAGAGCGAGCCTCGCCGAGCAAAAGATACATCCGTGCAATGGAAGTCGATATCCTTCCCATATCCGGTATGTTGAAAAGTGAGCGCTGCCCTTCGATATTGTTGTCGACTGGGTAGTCATCAAGCGCGAAGATCGAACTCTCAGCGTATGCCTGCAGAGCAGAATGGTAATCTCCCTCCGCTTCAAGGATCAACCCAAGCCAAAGACGGCGCTGCCAGGGCCATAATCGAGTCGGACAATGAATCCCAGTTGAAAAGCCAGTAGACAAGCTTTCCAATCTCTCCAGCCATGTCTTCGCCAATGTCCAAAGCTTCGCGCGGACACAAAGCTCGAGGCATGTTTCGGAGCAAGAGAAAGCTGCCCTCCAGCCTTTTGAGAAAGGTTTCAGGAGAATCCGGTCTTCAAAAAAAGCTTGGAGCTCGTTGGTTTCTTCTTCTCCAGCAGAGCTTATACAACCAGAGACTAGTGAAGTCAAAGTGCCAATGCATGTCATCTTTGTATTTTCTGGGCTCTCGAGCTTACTCCACTTTTCAATGAGCTCGAACGCCATGTCAGCTTTCACTTGAGAGTCACCAAGGTCTAAAAATTCAAGGTCCAGGGTTTTATCAACGCCAGTACCAAGTCTTGTCGGTATAACTGGATCTGGCGTGTTGTTAGAAACTAGAAAGTCGAGGTAATCAACATGCCCAATAACCCAATCTGTTTCCTCCTTACTCTCAACAGATTCGAGTATCTGGACGACGAGCTGATCCAGTGAAGACTTGGACAGGAACTCATATGTGGCTGCCGTTTTGGTGTACGTGGTCTGAAGTAGTTGAAGCATTCGCTTCTGGAAAAGTAGCTTCATATCCCTACAAACGATTTTTCTGAAAGGCATTCTCATTCCCGCTAGCTCATAGTGTCTACAGAGCTCCGGCAGGATGTCTTGTAAAATGGTCACCTGAACTTGAGCATCATTGAAATGCCCGGAGGAAATTATTGTATCCACAAGGGATTCTGCAGCATCGAAGAAGCAACTTTTCAGAGGTCCTGGATCTATACCCTCGTCGGAACTGGCAACACGCGCAAAGATGTAATGGGCCAATTGAAGACAGCGGACAGAAAAACGGTAGTAGCCGCAGGTGTAGCGATAGTAGTGGCCAATTTGTTGTGCAAGAAGACCCAATGATCTCGTCAAGACAAATGCAAGGTTTTCACATGCCCAGCCATTTTTCAAGAATCTAGGGTCCCAGACCTGCATCTTTGCTTTCCAGATTGCTACGTGAACATTGCAAATCATTTCCAGCATGGGATCACCACAGTGATGCAGAGTATGGTGTAAGATGTGAAATAACTTCCCGATGGGCTTATGGAATGTGTCAACTTCCCCAAACGTGTATCCTGGCTGTAGAGTGTGCATATGCAGTAGGCAAACTTTGCGCAGCTGGGCCAGTGCCGCCCCTCTGTAGATTCCATGGGCCAAGTAGATCTGTTCAGCTCGCGAATACAGATCAAACGCTGAGTGGATTCGGCTAATAGAAGCAAGCACAGGATCAGTATCCTGCCGAATCAAGCCTTTTTGTATTTTGAAGGGTGTGTCGATCAAGTCGTGAATATTTGGTTCGAACGGCCTCGTAGGGAGGCCAACTTTTGCTGCAAATGACTCTGATAGGAGTGGCCCTTGCTGTCGCTGGGAGGTCCTCAGCAGTGGGCTTGGATCATGCTGTTCTTGAAGAACCATGTTCAAACTAAGTGGGCTCGTTCTTGGATCCGATACAATGTTGTCACCAATCATCATCAAGAGAGATGCCTCACCGACTTCGTCCGAAGAGGCGCTATATCGCTCGTATAATTGGTCCATGTCCTTTGCAAAATAGACCCATTTCCGCGCCCTATCCAATTCCAAGGACAAGCGATCAATACTCCGAGACACCATGGGTAATTCTTCTACCTCTGCGATGGCGGCAACATCTCTGATCCGGAGATTACGAGCACCAATGGTAATCGAGACGTTCGAAGGGGTATCGGACGGCGCAACCACGGAACTGGGGCGACCAATACTTGAAGCTGGAATATCGTGAATAGCCTTCGACACAACATACATGCATATGAATAGGTCAAACTCGAGTTGGTCAAGGATTCCTAAGGCACTTCTCATGATCTCACCTGGCATCAGTAGGTTCTTAAAGGGATACTCCTCTGCTTGTGGACTGAAGAATAGGTCTTCAACTAAGAGAGAGGAAGGTCCATGTGCTACAGTATTAGAGCGTCCCAAAGGTGGGAAGAGTATATGTATCGTGTTGAGCAATGCATAAGCGCCAGCTCTGAATCTCCATCTATCGGGTAACCCATGGGTAATGCTGTACCGCGATAGCTCGTTGATAAGCTCGTGCGCTCTCTTGTGTTTGCCAGTCAAAATGAGATATACGACACGGAGTAAAAGGAAAGCAGCTCGACCTTCGGTTGCTGCTGTTCCAACAGCAGAGTTCAAGGAGTCCTCGACTTGGTTCAGGCGGTGCACAACATCGGGATAGTCACATCGTGGCTCTTCAGGGAATATGGAGCCTCCAAAAAAACTGCAGACTTCTCTGAAATCCATGAGCTTCTGATTATAAATGATTCTGTTGTATAAACGACATTCAAACGCATGTCGACAGGGCAGTAAAATAGCAAATTAATCCAACGAGGTAAAAAGATGTAAATCGGCTTGATGATAGAGCAGAAGAGTTTACCTCTTGAATGGTTCAAACCCCTCCAAATGACGACAATGGCTTTTTTGGAAATAAAGTGAGATTTAGCGCCAGATGTAACCAAATGAGAGGCTCTGATTGGCCTCAGAATTTAAGCTTCATGCAAAACTCTGTCATTCCAAGTTCTGGTTACCGAGAATTAAAACCGATAGAACTAAAGTACCTTACTTGTAGTGTACAGTACTCACTACTTCCTCTCACGACTCAGCACTCTTAATGGCATACATCTGAACATCTGATTCTCATCACATTCTGTTGTCTCGTCTCCTTGTTTTGTGGCGTCATGGCCTCTGAGGAGCTCTCCACCTACTTCCTCTATAGTGACGGTATTGATCCCTCAATTTTGAACCTGGGTGCCATGGTTCTCGACTTCAAGTCCCCTAAGCAGTGCGAACCATATCGGCATCCACAGCTAGAGTGCGTGCACCCAATACACTCGTCTCTCATAAGCAGCACAAGTACTGAAATGCCACGACCTTCAGCACCCAACAACTACAAACATGGACTGTTGCAGATGCCATTGCCGATGCGTGGATGTGCTATACGAGCGGGAAAGGTATCGACATCGGTGGTGGCCTGGCGAACCTTGCGATGCTAAATGTGGCTCCCTCTTGGTCGCACAAGGTTCTAGTAGTGGGCAAGGAAGGATCTAAAGTTGAGATACGCGAGTAAGTCATGCAGGACTACTCGCCTCTTCGGCCAATTCAAGTTAGAGCAACCCTGAAAGACTGGGACTGAGAACTGCTACCTAGGCCACAAAAGTTCCTAAACGAGGTTATTCTGAAGACTTTCTCCGGCCGCCTGTGGCTCTCCTCCATCCTCGCCATCTCGCTCAAACTAAGGATCCAGCGTAAATTGGCATTTCAAAACCCTCACATCTGGCTGCTGACGGGACTTATCGCCCTTACGGACGCGGACACTGTGTCCATCTCCCAGCGCGACTCCAGTTACGGCGGCACGGTCAGCGTGCCGCTTCCGGACCCGTCGGGTATGACGGCTCTGTTGCAGCTCATGCCGCAACTCAAGGGCAAAACTACCTCGAGCTGGCAATTGGGATCGGGAATGCGCAAATTGGGCAACAAAGTCTATGCGGCGCAGTGGCAGCGACTAAATGTGAAATATTCTACTGTCGGGGACGGTAGGGACGTACTGCCGAACCAGGTGAATCTACTCAACATCTTCAGTGCGCGGGCCTCGCGGGGGGATGCAAACGTGGCCGAGATGAGCGTGGAGGATGTAAAGACGGCACCTGCGCTCCCGGGCGATGAATCTGCCGACGAGGCTTACAAATCTGAATTCAATGACGATTATTGGCGGCGGTTTCTTGAGGAGTTTGAAAAAGTCAAGGAGGATACTGAGGACTGAACAAGCCTGTTTGTAACTTGCTAAAGAGGCATACAACAGTCTTGGAAAGTACTTGAATAGTATCGTCAGATCTACTAAATTACGCAAGGTTATCTAAGCAATATATTGATGAGATCCTGTTATGCTGAGGCTTCACGAGCAAGGTGTCTCAATAGCTTCGTGTCTAGCAGTATGTGAAGGCTTCCGAAACACCCCAATTTCCATATTGAGATGGTGAGACGGGATGATGTTGATGATCTCAAAAACTATTAACGTGTCCTAATATAAATGATCGTGCCCCTCCACTCCGAGTTGGGGAGGGGGCCATTACTGTTAGAGATGTGTATGCGGCAACTTCTGTTTGCCGCAGTCGTAACGCCTTGTGTGCCTCGTACGAGTACATAGTTACAAGAGGTGCGCAGAAACCGGTGATTATTTTGCTCCGACTGTTCATCTTCCGACCTTGACCAATTTACTTTAATCAATAATTCCCACCGGCTCCACGGTATCGATAGCTTCCTCGAGCGCCTTTTGACCGTTTTCTCCTTCTTCTATGACGGTAACAGTAGTGGTAGTCGGAATAATAACGACTGCCTTTGGCTTCCTAAGAAATCGCATGCTGTTATCTGGTAGATCGGAGTTCAAAAATGAGGTCCAAAGGTGCATAGCGGCCGTGGCCGACCCGATTCTGGCATGCTCTCCACGTTTTCTGTAGCGAGTCTTGGCCTCATCCGATCTACGTGAATTACCGAACTTGGGGTCCTGAGCACACATCGACATTTATGACGGTCGACAATCTAGGAAGTCTGTACAAGGATCAAGACAAGACGGAAGAAGCCGAAGACACGTACCTGCGGGCATTGGCAGAATACGAAAAGGCCTGGGTTCCTGAACATAAGCAGACCTTAGACACGAGGTATAATCTGGCACTCCTCTACCAAGGCAAGGTCCATCGGGAATGCGATACACCTGTTTGAGCTTGTCGTAGAAGCCTATACAAAATTGTCAGGCCCAGAACATGGCGAGACAGTTGAGGCCTTTAATCAACTTGAAAATGCGAAGCCAATTAGAAGATAAGGGAGAGAGGTGTTCTGGTTCATACTCAAGCGGCCTGATTCTGTGTCGGAATAGAACAGGTAGTCTGCCCCGCTTGCACACTAGCCAAACTATTTAATGTTAGAGGAAAGCTGTTTCCGTCGCAAACCAGTCACATTGATAGCAGCCCAGAGATATTCTCGAAGGAAGCGACGTAGAGCACAATGGATCGATGCTATCATGACGGTTATGATATAGGGATATAGTTTCTAGAAAGCACTGTCGACGGATTGAGAACGCGAAGAATCTCATTCCACAGATTGCTCCTCGGCTTGTTCGACGGAGATAATCATCTCACAATCAGGTTTGATCAACTCTTGCAGGGGCTGGCAGTGCACGTCGTACGTCTGATGAGACATTACTAAGGTCTATGAAAGAGACGATCCTTCATAGGTGCCTCTAATTCTAGCAATGTAGGCTGAGATAGACACAGCTCACGAGCTTTCACACATAATCAGCGAATACCCTCTTCTAACAGTTGGGCTTGGTGAAGAATAGTCACGCCGTGAGTAATAGAATCAAGTCTGATTCGGCTTACCTGAATGGCCATTCCGCTTACTTCGTGTTCCGTATCAATTTCATTGTTTTGCGCATCCCAGTAGGGTTTGATACTTGGACTAATTTGGATCCCATATAGAGCGTCTCTGGAAAAGTGGAGGCTCACCAATTGGGAAGGGCCTATGATAGACGATGTGTTGGAAATTGTTGCATGTTCAGTACTGAAGCACCAATGCCAGATTATTGGCGTTGGCTAATGTGGAGGGATGCTCTGCTCATAATACCTCTTATACGCTTCCAGCCCTCGTCGACTCATCTCCTCCGACGTCAAGTAGTCTCCTTTGGCTCTGGCATACCACCCGGCGTTGGTGAGTACTGCCGTCCAGTATACTGAATACTCGCTAGTTTCCGGCCGATTCGCCGACCCTACGCTTTACAGGTTGTCCAGTTCTCGTACTGGCTCATTGGAAAAGCTTCCCACACGCTGAAAATATACCTCTTCTTCCACCTCTCCCCGAATCTCCGTGTAAATCTGGTCATCCTCTTGTCGATATTTGTACGAGTTGATGATGCATTTCAAATAATCCTCCCGCTGCGTCTCTCGTTCGAATCAGAGAGTAATTCCTCAACGTGCACACATCATCTTCAAACTCCATTTTACTGTCATCTTTAATCTTCTGATCATTATCGTGATTGACGTCAAGCTCGCTGCTGTCATCTTCGCCAACGCTGACGGTTGAACGCCACTGAACGTACCAGCTGATAGCGGACACCTTGGCTAGTGCTAACGTATCACCTGAGTATTATTCTCTCGATGAAGACGTAGCAGACAAGCTCCAAAGGTGGATATGTTTATCTAGTCGAGGGTGTTAGGATACTCCTCCCGCAGGATTCTCTTGCTTGTTTCCACCACCGCATCTTGCCGTTAATGTACCTCGCTGTATGCGGGTGCAAACTTAGTGGTCATCCTCTGACCCTGTTCGCTTATATCGCGGAGATGTGATACCCCATCTTTCCGACAGCCGAGTGAAGAATCGATATATGTCGGTATTCCCTATCTGTCTCCGCTGCACCTGGCGTTTCGCCTCAAAGGCCCGTAAAAATTCCTGTACGTTTCCTAGTTGGTGTTCGAGCAGCTATATTTCTTCTGGCGCAAATTGTATAGCCCCTTCTCGCCCATTTCTTATCAACGATCCTTACGATCTTCTACTCCACTCCATCAGAGGCTAAACCTCCTTGGTCCTGACGCTGCTGGGGAGAAGGTAGAGTAACGGTAATAGCGTAAGAGGGATGGACGATCGCTACTGCTCCGCGATCACCTCCACAAATAGCCGGATAGTGCGACGCTGGGAAAGATTGGATGATCAAAGTAGGGGCTAGTATCGCACTATAGATCTCCTAATATCTCCAGACATAGGTGGTGACCAATTGCGATTTCCCAATCCCACTCAGACCGTTCAGAATGTTATTTGCCTCTGTCCCGTAGATTATTTGTCGTGTGTTTTGTTCTATTTCTCCTATCTCCCTATCTCGATGGACAAAGTGACTAGAGATCGGTAAATTAGTGAAGTGAAATTGGACTGGATAGCCGTCGTACACTCAACAAAAATTGTCAGACATGATCTGTTATCGCCATGGCAATAGACTTCAATAGTGACTGGAATGATAGCTTTGAAGTGACGATTGTTTGCACACCTTCTTATTATTCATACCTACCTTGACCACGCGCAGTCATGAGCTATTCGCTTCCGATGTAGAACGGACATTTAAGATCACCAGTCCGCTAAAACCATGCGCGATGAAGATCAGAGGCCGACAAGGCCATTCTTGTTCGTGCGTAAGCGCTACAAGGAATCACTGATAGAGGTAAAGGTTATACCTTTCTCTTGGATTCGAGGCTCAGAAGTAGACATCAAGCCACTGTCGAGGCCTTCTATCGGATTGCATCGTCACGAGAGTGTACTGGGGATTTTCGCCTATCAAGAGCTGCGCCTACTAGGGGACCATTGTGATTCGTATTCGTATTGCAAGATCCTAGCTCGCAGCACCGCTATTCTATACAGCTACCCTCCGTGTGCATTTGACCATTTGCAAGCCATTCGCATAGTTCTGATGTGGCGAATCAAGCACCAACAGCTGATACTGTTATAGTGATCAACATAGTACACCATATTATAGCAAGCTATTCTTCCTTCCACGCTAGTTATCAATTACCTTTATCAACATTAGTGACATTTGAAATCTAGGTGGCTGACGTATCAACAATCTACTCGACTGTATAATACAGTAAGATTTGGGGCTTAAGTGCGGTTTATATGTTGTATTGGAGCTTGGCGTCTTCCGCGGAAGGAACCAAGCACCACACTACTAGCTTCAAGACTGGTGACTAGTAACGATTGAAACGGTGCTGATATTGACAAGATCATCTGCTACTGCTTTCAGTCTGGCATACGATTGCAGAATCTTCAAGGCAAACCCCCTATTTCCCGATCTAAAGGTCCCGTTTCACAATTCTCACTGGCGGAATATACGTCTTCCTCCCCTTCACCACATAGTATGCCGTAGCCCACAAAAAGATACCACCAAACATAGCAACATTCCAATTCATGGTCTTCGCGTCCACCGGCGTAGCGGTCGGGAAGAAGCAAAAGGCAAAGCAAGGTAACAGGAAAATCAGAGCGATGATATTGATCGCCATCCCTGCACGACCTAAGGACCAGCGCGCCGGCGGTAGCGGTTCGCGGCGTAGGCGCTTCGAGAGAATGCAGCCGATGGATAGAACATAGGAGCCTAGGAGGGCCGAGAGGGTGAGGGAGACAATGGCGTTGAGAGCAACGGATGAACCGAGATTGATCAGACTGATCACGACACCGAAGAGGAAGGAGACTATGACTGCGTTGAGGGGGATGGGAAAGCTTGGAGAGACCTATGGACAATTAGCGAGGATTGAAAATCCAATGCTAGCTACAAGGGTTTGTGACACTAATGAACAACACATAGTATGACGGCAATGATGTGAGAAAGAATCGTCGGAGACGGAGAGTGACCGATGGCATAACGCACCTTTGATAGAAAAGATGAAAATGGGAGTCCGCCATCGCGGGCAAAGGACCATATCTGGCGAGATGCGGTCGCAATTTCTGCGATCACAGCGCAGATGAGTGCAAGGACTACAATAGCGACCATGATGTCGGTACCAACATAGCTATTGGTAGTGTTGTAACATAGCTGAATAAAAGGGTAGCCGGTGGTAGTAGAAAGTATGGCGGAGGGATCAGTGATTATGAAGCAGAGCGTGAACACTGCAATGTATCCAAGGATGATATTGAGGACCACACCCCAGAAGATGGATCTTGGGAGTGTATCGGAAGCGTCTCTAATCTCTTCAGCTATAGCCAATTAGCTGTCCTATTTTCCTATGCAACTCAGGATGTGCAACCCTACACATATGTACGGCGCAGTCAAAGCCAAGCATGGAGCCCAGGGGAGTGAGTAAGCCTATCATCGTTGCAAGACCGAGAGTGGGCCAACCCCCACCATTGTAAAAGTCTAGCAGGGCTACTTGGCCACTATTGCGAGAAGGCGCCATGACCAATAGGGGGATAATGATTGCAAAGAGGCCGAGAATGTGAATAAAAAGAATGACAATTTCCACCATTGGCAGTTGCTTAGCCATAGATGTATTGAAGACGATAGCAAAGACTACTACTGCAATGACGAGCAGTGTGCCATGCCATTGCTGCGGTTTGTAATTGCTGTCGTTCAAAGTGATGAGACCTTGAATCTATGTGTCGAAGGGTCAGTGTTCATTCGATATAGCACAGAGTCGATGAAAAGCGATGATTCAGAGAGCATCTGCGCAGCTGAATCTCCTATGACTGTTGTGTATGTTACGGGAGAGGAAAGACCAACGAGGGTTCCGGCAACGAATGAAAGTCCCACCACGGATCCTTGCCAGCCAATTGCAAGGATCCAGCCTGTTGCTCTGTTCAGCAGCTGACCGAGCATTTGCATACGCGTAGCAGATGGAACCCATACCTGAAATGTAGCTGAGATACTTCTGACACCAGGGTGGGGAGAATTCCGACACCCAGTGATACTGGCCTCCAGCGGTTGGAGACCTAAGAATCAGGAACGTTAATGTACTTTCTTGGACCGAATAGAATCACACTCTTACATCGAGGCCATTTCACCTATGCTAAGGTAGATGAAGATGCTCGCAATGACTACAATCGTGTAACCCCAAAACAGACCTGCAGTGCCACCATCCGTCAAGCTAAACAGGAGATTGCTATGGGATTCGACCGTCTCAGCGAATTGTCATCCGGCGACCACCCAATGGGTAATCACATACGCGAAGAGTATTTCCCAAGTAGAGATCAGGACGGCGGCAAATCCCACAGTGGACAGAAATTGGAAATTACGCTGAGGATGAAACTATCAGCGCAGATTCTATAATGACATCCAGTAATGATGTTTCAGTTTCGAAGGCCACGGATTTTGCGGCAATAGTCTAACATACTCGCAAGACCTGCTTTCTTCCGAGCACTGTCATGTCGTGACGGTCCGAGTCCGTCCCCATATATTTGCTCTCAATTACATCTTCTTCGCTCAAAACGTGCAACTCCACATTTGCACGATCTTTAGTCTTTTCAAAGGACGTAGAACGTTGTTCGAACTCGGCCATATTGCTTAAATAGACTGGGAGGACCACAGAGACGAATAAGTTGGACTGGTGAAGGTACTGGAGTCCCGAAGTGTAAAAGAAGTTTGGCGTGAGAGGGAGAAAGGCGGCTCCGCGATCTCTTTATACAATTCATACCGTCGTTTCGATCTCGTTTATTAGTCAATTGTCCAAGATTTGGGGATTCATTAGTGGCTTTCGACCAACCAATTACATGGCCTGCGAAATGTGCGCCAAAATCCTTCGCTTTGCTAGATACCTCACCGCTGCACAAAATCATGCGGCTAAGACAATTTTGGAAAGTTTACCGACTCCTCCATTTCCCGCGACCCCCCACTTCAGGACAAGTGAGTATATTACCCCATATTATCTTCAAATCTGTCGGCCTTACAGCCACCAACAACGGTGAACTATCCTGTCTATCATAAACAGAGCTTTCCATTAGACACGGGTCCTGCAAATGTTAATGTTCTGAGCTCCATGATCTGGACATCGCCACATCATGTGAAGCGACTAGCCTCGATAAATGATGAATCGAGGGCTCTCAAAAAACTCCGCGGCAGAATAATCTGCAGAACGTTGTCGGCTTTCCGGCGTCTAAAGATTCCACTGCATGGAATGTGATTGCAGAACGAGGACAGGTCATACCGGCCAAAAGGCTGATCAGTGATACAAGTGTACACTATACCACAATGATTCAGAATATGCTGTACCATGTAGTGACCCACGTCTGCAAAGTAAGCCAGACTAACATTATCGCCTCTCCAGGATTTCGTCTATACAATGAACGTAGGCTTCAAGACAGTGTCGAGTACGATTTTGGCAAAGAAGTCGGCCAGAATCCTATACAACAGTATTTTCTCTTGTTTTCAGACGGTGTGAGCTAGCCACTATCCACTAGCATACTGTAATAACTGAGATAGAAGTCTATATCAAACCTTTGAGCGTGGACCTTACATGCCTTCGGTTCCTCGCCGGCCTAGAAGATGGAAAAGGTATGTCTCAGCTGCCTGTATATATGCTAAGTTATCTAATAACATGTCGCCAAAGCTCTCACCCTTCTTTAATAAGAGACAGATGCACGAAGCGGGCTCAGTCCAGCGGTCAACAACCAAGAATTCGTTACAAATTTGCGGCGAACACTGACCATGTTCATAGCTATGGTATATCTTTTGAGAAAAAGAGAGAGAGAGAGAGAGAGACAGCTTCAGCAAACCATAGGCTTAGAGGGGCCGCTAATAGCAGAGAGCAATTTAATCAGCTATCCGTACTCGTGGGCTTTGGAGTCCACACGACCAACTTTTCTATATATCGCCTTGTAGACAGATGCCAAGTCAGGTAAGCCAGTCTCAAACATCCAGCCGATCGAGTCGCGCCTAGCTGTTGCTACCTGAACGTAGCCACTGAACGTAGCCACTGAACGTAGCCAGACCACTGTCATTATCATCAAACATGAGGACATGGCGTTTCTCCCTTTTTGCGTACTGGTCAAGAGAACATGAGCATGCTCCATGCACTTAGGGTTAGGGCTGTCTTGGAGATAGGGCTGAGAATCGTCGTGGGGGCATTTTGCGATTAGGTACGTCAGACCTCCGGCCCCTCCTGCGATGTTGTCGCCTGAACCTAGCCTCTTGAAGCAGCACAAGGCTGAGATTTGTAACGAGGATGAGCGAAGTATCGTTGACAAGGTGGCCAGTCCCATTAGGCTGATGACTTCCTTCTGTCAGCATCTCAACTCTAGTGTTGCAGCATCACAGTGTCTCTCTTTGGCTGTTCACATGAGAAGCAGGAGAAGAAAGCGAAGATCGCTCGCGCTCGCACTCCGGAAGCCTCCGAGCCTGCAGGGGATATAGAAGAAAAGTTTGGCTTGTTCGAGCTATGGCCAAACACACCCTCAGGGGAGGCCACCAGGGTGCCTACAGTCATGGAGTCAGTATCACTGTCAGTCTTCAAGGACACTCACTAATGTGGTGAGCAGCATCGTCGCCGTTCATGGGCTAGGAGGGCACCCGTATAAGACATGGACTGAGGGCAGGAACTTATGGCTCCGGGATTTCCTTCCAAAGGCCGTGCCTGAGGCACGAATCTTTACCTTCGGTTACAACTCGAGCATCGCTTTCGGAGGCACTGCTTCGAGGATTGACGATTTTGCAAGGACGTTGCTTGAGAGATTGCTCCAGAAGAGGAGGCCATATAAAGACACGATTGTATGATATGTGCCGGTAAACGAGAGAAGCTCATAATGCTAATGACAGGCAGCGACCAGTCATCTTCGTCTGCCATTCTCTTGGTGGCATCGTCTTCAAACGGGCTCTCGTGATGGCACATGCACACTCTTCGCGATATGATTCACTTGTTGCCGCAATCAAGAGCGTTATCTTTATGGGCACACCGCACCGGGGCTCTGACGCTGCAAATTGGTCAAAGATGCTGGGTCGACTAGCCAATATCCCATTGTTGGGAAGTATTAGAACAGACCTGCTGGAGGACCTGAAGCCCAAATCAGAACTGCTCATGACCATAAGCTCTGATTTTGTCGAAAGAGGGGCTGGCTTGTCGATCTTCAGTATCTACGAACGCAAATTCATTCCAGGACTGATGGACCTCCTCGTCGATAAAGATTCAGCTATCTTGAATCAGCAAAATGAGACGCCGCTGCCAATTGAGGCGGATCATTGCACGATGTGCAAATACCTGTCAGTCGACTCTGAAGAATACGCTTTGGTCTTTGATTGCTTATCTGAACTGTAAAATCCTCCCTGCTTCCCTCTAGAAGGCTTTTACTGACCCCTGTAGGATCGACGCTGCGAAAGGCGAAGACGATTCGTGTATGTCATCTAAGCAGGCTAGGGACACAGGAGCGAAGCCACTTGCAAGTCTGACGGCGCCTGTTGATTTTAGGGCTATCCAAGGCGCGAGTCGATTTTCTGAGTTCCCTGTTGCAGTTCGATCATCGCAATATTCTCAATCAAATTCCACGTCCACTAGAGGGGACATGCAGCTGGATCACCCAAGACCCTGATTTTCGGCGATGGCTCTCTCCTTCGAGCATTCTCGGCTTCTCCGAATTTTGCCGTGTGTTTTACATATATGGTTCGCCAGGTGTTGGCAAAACTGTCATGAGCAGATATATCGTCACTTACTTACGTCAGACTCTCAAAATGAGCAATCAACAACCCCAATTCATCGTGTACTTCTTCTGTGACGACAAAGATCTGAAAAGACGGACTTCATTGAACCTTTTACGCTCCACTTTAGTCCAGATATTGACAGAAGATAAGCAACTACTTCGATACATCGGCGAAGATGCCATGGAGACCCACCTACACAAAATACACGATAACTCAACAGAATCAGAGGAACTTTCAAATCTATGGAATGCTCTCCTTGCCATCATTCAGAGAAGCCGTGCGACTCAGTTTTGGTTAATCATAGATGCCATCGATGAATTAGAGCCCACGTCTCGAAAAGACGTTAATCACCATTTGAATCGGATCTTAGAAAGTGATACGGTTGGGCGATTAAAGATATTTCTCACAAACCGCCAGAATCCAAAGTCCCAATTTCCAAACCAAGCTGTCCTAGAGCTTGGAGCTAGCGAATCTCAAGACGACGTACGCACATACATCCGCCAGAGCATTTCTGAGCTCAGCCATGAGGTTCCGATAGAACCGAAGTTCAAGGTTGCTATTGAAGACGAAATCGCCATGATGGCAAACGGCACCTTCCTTCACGCGTCATTGGCTTTCGCAAATTTCACTCGAGGGGTGACAGATTGGACACCACGTGTCATCAAGACTCGACTCAATGACCTCCAAAAGCTCCCCGCAAGCCTAGAAGCGTACTATGCAGGTCTGTTACGACACGTACCGCCTGACTTTCAGCGAAAAGCAAGGAGAGCCTTCATCTGGGTTCTCGGCTCGATTTCCAGGGCCCCGTTGACTCTCAAGGAAATCCACTACGCGGTTTCGGTAAACCCTGATCAACAATCTTGGAGCGATCTCCAAGAAGATCTCGGCTATAACTTCGAAAATTCATTCCAAGAGGCCTGCGGGTATTTACTGAAGATTGATGGAAACGGGTTCGTCGTATTTTCGCACCAGACAGTGAAGGAGTTCTTGGAGAGCGTGAGTGTTTCCGCTCGAGAGGTTGACGAAGAGATTTTGCGAAGATATCGCATCACGCCCAGGGATATTGACGTAGAAATTGTTTCAGCTTGCATTACGATGCTTCAATTCAAGGACTTCGATATGCACCATGTGACAGGCTCGTTGATGTCAGAAAAGGAATTATATCATGACGCCTTGCGGGGCGTGCAGGATCCTTTAATCGAACGGGCGAGTAAGTTTCCATTATTGTCTTATGCAAGTCGTTATTGGTGTCAATTTGGTGTCATTTCGAGTGAATCCCATGTTGTCAGGGGACTCCAAAGCTTTTTCCAATCATTTCAAGGAAATTATTTTCGCTTGGCGGCTGGACCATGGACTGTTGATTCACGCAGAGCTTTACCGGGTGCGTCTGGCCTCTTGCCGCTCGAGCTCCCACCCCTTCATCACTGTGTTCAAATGGGCGATTTCGAGAAGACCGTATTTGCTCTCATGGCTAGTGGTGCGAATGTCAATGAGTTGGATATTTACGGCATGAGTCCCCTACACTGGGCTTGTGCTCGTGGGAGTTCGTCCATCATTAGAGCTCTTCTTAGCAATCCTCGACTGGACCCGAACGTAGGCCTTCCTGGGAAGCATCGACCAATCCATGTGGCTTTGGAGTGGCTTTCAAGTGGTTCGGGAGGTCCAGCATCCATAGAGGTTCCTCTCTTGGTACTCAACGACGGACGCACTGATGTGAACGTAGCAGGGGTTGGTCCAATATATCATCTCCTTGGCTCGGACTGTGCTAAATTTCACTTAGACCTCATCTGAAACCCCTCTGCACGTCTGCTTGCGCCACGGTGGTAGATATACAGCCATTTCAGACATTTTGCTTGATCACAAGGACATTGATCTAAATGCAAAGGACGATGATGGCAATACTCCGTTCACCAAAGCCGTGCACCGGCCAGAGCACGAGTACATCTTCATGAAGATGCTGAAGAACCCCAACGTCAGGCTTGATCAGACTCCGAAGGGTTCTTACGTAGATAGATTATATTTGGCGGGAATGTGGGGGTGGAAAGAAGTTGAAGCTGCGCTCATCGGTATCAGTGTTGACCAAGTTTTCACCATCGGCGATGATGGATTTAATTACCTTACAAGGTTCGCATTCTACGGACGAAAGCAATCAGTTTCACGACTGCTGGATATGCTAAGAAATGAGGGTGAACGCCTAAGGGAGTCGGTTGGAGAAGGTGCAAATTCCCGAGACAGAACTCAAGCTTCCCGCTACTCATCTAGGAAATATCAACTGCATCCCACGGTCCTCAATAGAATGCCACCTGGCTCAGATGTAAATGATGAGTATCGTGTATTCCACCACCTACTTCATCTTTGCGCTCAACAAGACTGGGAAGATGTCGCAAACATTCTCGAAGAACGATTCGATATCCATGGCCTTCCCGATGGCGATCATGTCGGAAGAACAATGCTCCACTGGGCTGTCGAAAATAGTTGGGATTATGCGATGAGAGACTTCCGCGACAGACCGAAATCGTGGATAAATCATCAAGATCGTGACGGAATGACCGCACTGCACATTGCTTGTACTCACCAGAACCATCAAGTCGCTAAGCACCTCATTTTCTCGGGTGCTAGCTACCTTCTCAAGGATAAGCTTGGGAAAACTCCAGGTTCGGATTATGTTCCAAGATTGGATGGCTATAATACTGATTACTCGACAGTCCACATTGCAGCAGAAACCGGGTGCAGATCAATCATAAGGCTCTTTATCGACGAGCCGACAAGAGAATACGGACGAGATAAGCAGGGTCGATCTTTGCTTCATTTCTTAGTCATGTGGCAGCCTGGGTCTCTCGTTGAAGACTTTATAAAGACCAAATCCCCAATTATTGACGTTCTCGATGACAAGAGAAGGACACCACTTTCATATGCAGCCCTCTACAATAATGATGAGGCTCTGGAAGTCCTGCTTCACCACGGAGCTAAGGTCAACTTCTTAGACAGCACCGGCTCCATACCTCTACACCATGCGCTCAAGGGATCTGCAGCGACCGCGTCACTGCTAATCAGTTGGGATGCGAAGCTTAAAAGCAAAGATGGATTCCGTCAGACATGCCTCCAAATTGCAATTCGGAGCCAGCGGACGGATACTGTTGAACTTATCTTCTCTTGTATTGGCGATTGGGAACATCGATTAGACAAGCGAGGGTGGCAGCTTGGTCATACATCCACCGCCGAAATGATCCGCAATAAAGATTTCCACGGTAAGACAGCATTGCATCGGGCCTGTGCTGCACACGATTTCAGAAGGGAATCCACCTCCAAACGATCTGTGTTCATCTCCATTCGAACGTTAATCAAATATGGCGCCAATGTTAATGCACAAGACAATTTTGGGTACACACCAGCACACGTAGCTGCCATTGGAAACAACATGACCGCGATGGATGCATTACTTGATGGAGATCCTGACCTGGCACTACTTGACCAGCACAAATGTACAGCTGTGGATTGGGCACTGGCGCAAGGACAGATCGACATGGCGGATGTACTGCGTGATTCAGGTGGAGTAACCACACGAGACTATGCTGTTAAACTCGGTGCATATCATGGGTCTCGACCATCGGAGGGCACGCAGAAACACTATGATGAGGAATTGTGGTCCCTTGTGGCATACAACAGACTATTTTTTAAGTTAATCCCACCCCGGGGAAAATCAAAAACCACTATTTGGTGATTTTTTAATTGCGCAACCACACCATGATTATATTACATAGAAATCATTGCAGTAACTAATCAAATAGTGCTCTATAAGATGGCTAGCCATGAAAGTTGTTATCTCCTCGTACGGAGCGTACACGTTTCATTCTCTCACACATCTTCCCACACCACTTGCCGACCCTCTCCTGCTCCAAATTACACCAAGCTTGGTCCCAGGCCTCAATTGTTGACTCCTTAACTGTTGGTGGGTATGGTTGCTTCGAGATATACCGCTTTAGATGGTACCAACAGGGCTCAATCTAATTGAGATCCGGAGAGTTACCAGGCCAGGGAAGGACCGTTAACCCCTGAATCTCGAGAAGCTCGCTTTGTTGCCATGCATTATAAGCAGGAGCCCCGTCCTGAACCAGAAAGCATTCGCCATATGCCTTGATTACTTCTTTAATGAATGGTATCAATCGGGGCAATAAGATGTATGTTTGGTAGCGATACCAGTCAATACCTCCTTTGGCATTTTTGTTCCGTTCGTATCGAACTCCCGGTACTTTCGGAACACGCTTCAAACGACGACTTGGTGGTTTCTTAGCCTGTTCAGCAAGGAAGTGCTCTCGTACGATTTGTTGTTGGGCATCGATATCAGCATTTCGTCTTGCAAGATCCTCTTTGGCCAGCTCTCTTTCGGCTACTGTCTCTTTGCCGAACATGTAGCTAGGACCCTTTATTTGGGAGGTATATAAGGCCCAAAACATCAGCTCCGTATACCCTCGGTACCGTACATCGACGCAGTCCTTGTGGTAGGCCTCGTCATCCTTCCGAGTGACCCAGATTTGGCCCCGTGACTCTTCCAACCCGGACCGATATCTCGTCAGTATGGACAATCATGTGCTCTTTGCCCTGGAGCTTTGGTTCCCACTTAGTTACGAAATCAAGCCGTTCTTTCTTTATTTCTTTCGACAATAGAGGCTTGTGATATAGAGGATATCGGCTATATCCGGCTCGTTTGAAAGCGGAGTAGATTGCGGTCGGGGAGGCCATTATGCCTAGTTCTCGGGCAATAACGACCCAGGACTTACGCCTTTAGAAACGGTTCTTTGTGGTATGTCTAATTAGACTCCGCTGTTGCCTGTTATTGATTATAGGAGGCCTTCCTGAGCTTGGTCGTCTTTGGTGGGCCTCCGAAGATAATGGGTCGAGATTTTCTTTCTCCGCGTTCTCTGCGCGTTTAAGTATATTTCGCACCGTTTTTCTATCGCAATTGTACTTCTTTGCTAGCTGGGCTTTAGAGATATGACTCGTATTATGAAGCTCTATTAAAGCACCCCTTTTGGGTAGCTCAAGGTCTTTTGAACCAGTGGTACGGCCCATGGTAATGTAGGTGTTTTGATGATTTTGGTGGGAGAACGCGTTTTTCGCGATTTTCGGGTAGGGCTGTGGGTGGGATTAACTTAAAAAATAGTCTGTTGTATGAGCGTGAATGGTCACCCGTACAACACGACTCTGTTGAAAGAAGCCGTCCGGATGAATTAAGAAGTTATCATGAGAAGAGACGTCCTGATGAAAGAAAGCGCTCTGGTAAAAGGGAAGACTCCGAAGAGAGAGGACGTGATGATAAAAGGAGACGTCGAGACTATGTATGAGATGCGATTCCGACGGGAAAGACTGGTAAAATCTTGAGAGGTTTGACCCTTGACAAACAGAAAGGAGTTTTGGTGTTCCTGAACCACACCGTGGTTTCTTGCCAATGGAATGGGATTTGGTGCCCTCCAGTCGTTCCATTGTCGCTTTGAGGACGACCTGGTATTGAAATGGTGATTATGATGGAATAATCAGACCACGAAATTTGGGGCATAATCCCAACGCCCTCGGCATATCCTCTTTGGACTCTGACAAGATATGAGATACGATTTTTAGTTCAATATATAGTAGGTAGGTAAGCGCCGCAGGGTACATAGCAAATTTCATGACATTCGACCTCAACATCGCTGACTCGGTCCTTATTTCCAGAGCTGCTTCGATACACATGTTCCTGAAGGACGAGTGCTCCGCTCCGCAGCGTTCGTACAAGATATCGGTGTTGGGTGTGACGACTTCGACGCTTACGAAACATTCTATTGGCCTTGCCCGTCTATTTCAAATGTTTGAAGATTTCGAGCACAGCACTGACCGGCTCGCGCTTAGCCATGTTGCCAAGCCACTCCTTGACGTGCGGAAAGCTGTCCACGTCGTATTCGTCCTTGCCGAGCGCGTGACCGACCAGGGCCTGCCACACGATAAAGGCGATGTCGGCGTAGGAATACTTGTTACCCACGAGCCACGGTCCTTCCGCATCGCCGCCGCCGTACTTCTCTTTCTGCTGCGCCAGATGCCCTTCCAAAACGCCGGACACGCGGTTTACTTCCTTGGCGTAGCGCTCAATCGCGCTGGGTACGGGCTCCGGATGGTATCGCTTGAACCAGAACAGCTGGCCGTAGTAGGGGCCTTGGCCCGAGACCTGGAAGTAGAGCCACTGCTTCGCGTAGTAGGACTCGGGCGTTCCGGGCGCGAAACTAAAGCGGTGTTCCGTGTCGTAGCGCTCGACGAGGTACTCGAGGATGGCGCCGGATTCCCAGAGAGTGATGTCCGTGTTGGGGTCGTGGATGGCGGGGATGCGGCCGTTGGGATTGATGGCGAGGTATTCGGGTTTCTTGACGTCCGAGAGGTCTATGGGGTCTATCTCGTGGGGAAGGCCGAGTTCCCCGAGCAGGATGGCGACTTTGGGCGGGTTGGGGCCAACTTTCCCCCAGACCTTGATGGGTTGGAGTTGTGATGACATCTTCCCTCTATTTTTGAGAAGCGAAGACGTATTGCGATGGCGACGGCGATGGGGATGTTAGGCAGGCAAGAAGATGTGATCTGGGAAAAGGCGCAGATGTTGCTGATAAGAAAGCATTCCAGATATCATAGTATATACACAACTTACCCTCAACATGCGCAAACTCGGTCTTTTGTTCGTCCGATCAATAAGCATGAATCACTAATCGATGCGTTTCGCACCATCCGACGGCTTCTGTTTTGTAAGCAGACGGCCTCCATGCTGCAGTCAAACAAATCCCGACTCCCACTAAGGTATCGAGCGTTGTCCACATTGTTATTAGCTGCATGCCACTTGAGACAAGCCTGTCACTCGCCTCGGCAAAACCCGCCGTTCATGGAAGCCGGATTTTGATTTTTGGTTCTGGAAACTTGGTTTTCTGCACTTATCTTTCTTGGTTCTGGATATCTACAATCCCTAAAAGAGTAGTCCCCAAGGAAGCCCCTAAATAAGCCCCCGAAACAGGCACCCAATATACCCCGTTAGTCACCCCTAAATTTACCCTCAAAGTATCCCCAAAACAACCCCTGTTGGATTTGGCTATGGGTGTACTCCGTAGGATTGATCCATATTTGTCTTGAAGAAGCATGTAGTACCAGCCTCATTCAATTGTGGAAAAACAACTGGTAGTTGAAGCTGATATAACACTCACAAAACGTAATAGCTTGGAAAGTAACTTGAAGAATTCTCAGATTCGCAGGCTTTTCTGTTTAAAGGTTCTTTAATCGCTGTCATACAATTGACCGTTGAACTCAGATGGAATCGCGGCATCATTTTGTATAAATATACATCGACTGAACAAAAGATATTGCTGCTCTAATCCGTCGCAGAAATGCAAGTTTACAAAATGTCAATATCAAATCTCTCATATCCATCTTTCCATGCCTCGTGGCACCATTGTTCAAGGAGTCGGGCTGCAGACATCCACAGTAGAAGTTGATTGAACCTCAATAACAAAGGTGGTGGACGTAATCAGCTACACCCCATCATTAGTGGGGTCCGTAACTCAGTGGGGCCGGCAAAAAGCTTACGCCTGGAACGTAAGTACAATCGGTGATGACGGATACGTCTGCGCATCCTTCACAGTCTACAGTTTGGGTGACGGTCTGGGGGAACGGAACCTCGTACACGGTGATTGTCTCGACGTTGCTGGTTATCGCGGGGGGCGTACAGGCGGTGGTGGTGTAGGTGCACGGCTGGATCGGACCGCCCGGATTGATGGAGGTGATTTGGGGTCTGTCATTCAAAGTGTCAGGGTAAATGAAGGATGTTCTGCGAAAGGGGTGGGTTGGGAGATTACTGACATGGCCGTGGCGCAAGCGATGATGCTCGCAAGGGCTGAGAGGTACTTCATCTTGAGTCTTGAAGGGTTCGATGATGGTCGGCCAAGGGATTGAGACTGGTGTAGTTATAGATTAAATTTCGGAAATTGGAAGGTGGTACAACAAATTGAGAACCAAGAAGGACATGAGAGATTATATAGACGTTTGAATACACAAAACCAAGAATGCGGCCGAGTCTGATGCTTGCGCTGAGTAAGAAAGCAGGCGCCTGGGCTGATCTCAGCGAAGCAAACTTTGAGTCCCAAGATACCGTCCGCCTCACCGGACGTTTAGGGTCTTATTCGCTGTATCTGATTCAATCACACTGTGAATTAGCGGTACGTTGCATGTAGCGAGTCGTGAAGTTAGTCGTGTCAGTGTGACGGTCATCTTACATGCCCGCGGTCGAACCACTCGTGACTGTAAGACGGATAAGGACTTTTGAGAGTGAATCATGTGAATCAATCAGCGGATGAAAATCTGACCTCAGATTTGGAGAAACGAGGGGAAATAAGCGTGCAGTAGAGCTGCAGTTAAGCATGAAAAACAAAATAGAGTCATGCCAAAGGAGATGAGAACACTGTTTTTCCGCACCTCGAAACCGTCACAGCCTTAGGATCACGTTCTAAGCGTATATCTTGATCACTTGGTACATTGGAGGGCTGTTTGTGGATATTTGCTTAGAGGGGATAAATTACCTTATTGATCCTTTCATTCGGTCAGCTCTGTAATCCGTGCTCAGATGATGAAAAGACAGCCACCTCTAGAGCTCCGACCACATAGCGCATCTAATGATCTCGAGTCCACGCGTTCGCAACTAAACATAAGCAGTAGCCTCGTCACAGAGCTAGAACGTGTCGAGATTCTATAGACTGCTCCTTGTCTTAAACGCTAGCAGAGTTGTTTGATACTACTAAGACGAAGACTTTCAAGGTGAAAATCTCCGACCCTAACCTGCCCGCTTATAAATCAAAGCACTCTGGCTCTCGAGGCTAAGCTTCAACCACCCAGCAGCCTTATTCTGCTCCCAAGTACTAGTCGGCACCCGAATTACAGTCTCCTTGTACAAGCAATCATTTGCAAAACGCCAACTGCAGAGCACAGCGCGCAGCATGCCGCCCTCAGCACCACAGATCAGCGCCACCGTTGGCGGTCTTCTGGCCTGGAAGATGGAGACGGTGAGATTCCCCGTGTCCACGAGCGTAAAGATGTGATGGTCTTTCTGTATGGGAGGCGACGCATCTTCGGGTCGGGAATCGCGGATCCAAGCGGGCTCCCTTCCGAGTCTTAACTTCGGATCACGGTGTTCGAAGCCAAAGGGCGTCGAGGAAGGCTCGTAGGTCAGCTGGCCTTGAGAGTCGCCAAAGATCATCTTCTCGAGCCGTTCTTTCGGCATAGTGCCCTCGAGACCGATCAGATGAGGAGCTGCTTCTAGGACTGCGCCGCCGAAAAGGCGGCGGACTGCGTGTGGAGCAAGACAAGCGAGCAGAAGGCCCACACCGATGAAAACCGCAATGATTCCTCCCATGTATTTGTAAGGTTCTGTGAAGTTTTCGATGTCGCTAATGAAGAAGGGGATGTAGGTGAATGCGAGACTGTAGCCGGTGACAATCCAATATGCGCCAGACCGGACGACCAGCTCTGCGATCTGTTTTTTCATTCCCTGGTGGCGTTTGTAAGACATGCGGGGGAAGCGTTTCCAACGGATGGGCACGGCGCGGCATTCATTCAGGATGACAGTGTTGGGCTCGTGACCGACGCCCACGACTTCGCACCGTGGCCCGACGTCCCACAGATGGGTATTGTATTGATCAACCTCACCGAGCACCTCGAACAGTTTTCGGATATTGTCAGTGGGCGCTGGGAACATGGCGACCAAACGTTCAATGAGCCGATCATTGTCATTGACGAGAGAAATTCTTGCCACGACCTGGAAGATGTCGTCTGAAGGGTCAGGCTCAATTCGATAGTGGAGAAGCCCCATCAATGCGTACGCCATATCAGCGCCTGTGAAGTCATGGGAACTGACTCGGTGACTCAACGCTGTAATGGCAATCGACATAAGCTCCAGACGGCTCAAATCGAGTGTGCCCGCGTAATGCTCTGCAAGGATACGCTCTGAAGCCTCGTCGCTCTCGTCGCTCTCGTCTTTCCAGTATCGGCTTGTAATGTCTACTTTGCTTCTGATTTTGACACGATACTTGCCTTTTCCCAGCCAAGTACAAATATGAATATCCCCAGGAGCGAGCAGTCCTTCGGGTAAAGTCCACATGCGCTGGCTCCATTCTTCCATTCTAGAGCTGGTGTTGTCGGGAAGAAGTAACGCAACAAATTTTGAGCCGCGAATGACATCGCACATACGATTGACATCAGCCGTCAGGAGTTCATGCTCGATTTCTGGTGCATTGCATTTCTTATCCAGCCAATACGCATCAAGTCCGGCTCTAACGGTCATGTCCTCAGCCATGAAACAAGCTTTCTTTAAGCCGGATTCACCATCGTTTCCACCTACGCCTTTCGTGCTAAAGGCTGACCACACCCAACTAATGAAGAAATACTGACGATCTGGAGAAGGACTACTATCGACAAGCCACTTGCCCTCATTGAGAACTATAAGCTGCCTGGGACGAAGAAGTCGTTTCTTACTTGACAGTCTGTCAGGCTTTGAAGACTTCTTCGGCCAGCCTGCAACTACCCCCATATCGAGGGGATTGATAGCGTGCTTAGGCCACTTCCAATAATATCCTACGTAATCGAGGAATTTGTCCTCAATATCGTCCATCTCCCATGGTGCATTGGCACCTGGGAATGCGAGAAGAAGCTGAAGTGGTAGCGCAACGACCGGGAGACGCCAAGCTGACTTGAACCAGCTCTTTTCAGGGCCAACGGCCCAATCTGCCATCCGTAAGGCTAATGGAACAACGCCACTGGCCTTTGTTCGCCTCCATGTTACGTCGGTGTTTTGCTGCAATGCCGAGTCGGTGGCTTGGACCATCAGGCGCTTGGGGGCATAAGTGGATGCACTGAGATAAGTATTAACGTCCTCGTACTTCCAAACTTCTTTACCAAACGGATTGAGGTAGGCACGTTTGCCTTCTTTATTTGTTCTTGTTTCCTTGGAGGATTCGTCATAAAGCTCGTTGAATCTCTCAGCTAGCTCTTGCTTCGGCTTACGGTACCTATAGGGAAACCGTATGCCGAGACTGCCATTGAACTCCTTTCTGAGATGCTGAATCCGCTTCGATTCGAGATTGTTGCGATTCCAAAGTGTCTTTGAGTGACTTGCTTTATTTCCGGTCGCAGACTTCGGGGGTTTGGATGGAGCCACAAGCCTTTCTTGTGACGACGAGGGTAGTGGATGGAGACTATTTAGCTTGATAGAAGTCGCCATTGTGGCGTATTCCGGAAGAATAGAGACCGAAGAGAACGTCGGAAAAGAATGGAAACAGGCGCTGTAACGCTAGAACAATTAATCAGAATAAAAAGGAGTCAGCGTAATTATATAATGTTACAAAATATCTCAGTGATCAACATCTTCAAAAGGGGAGTTTTATCTCCAAAGAAAGGCTGAGGTCACCTTAACATCAGCTCAGCCGCAATCAGCTGCAATGACACCTCTTAATTTTTAAATAAGAACTACGTTCAAACCAAAGGCGGGACCATGTCAAGGGGACTGCGCTTTTCCATCTGACACGTAAATTCTAACATGCATAACCCGACGTGCATATCTAACATGCACTTTGCCCGGCTGCCAGACCCTTGAAGCTGTAATGCACGCATCAGCTCCGAGCCTGTGGACGCAGCAGGGAGAAGTCCCATCTTTTTGAATATGTAATTAGACGGCCAGAGAGCCGCATCTTTCAAGAGAAAGAAGGCTGAGAGCAAATCCACGAACCGGTCAGCGTGCCTCAATCACCCCGGTCAAGCTTGCAGAACCTCACCAGGCTGAAACACTATGGGAGAAAGAATTGCTGCACGCCTCCGGGGATACCGCCCTTCATCCCGTAAGGCAGATCGACTGAGAACGAAATCGCCGTTTCAATATCACCGCGTATGCGGCGAGGCAGACTTGTGATTTCTGCCTTCTATTCTATCGATTATAGCGAGTCGATGCATTGCAAGCTGGTCCAGTAATTTATGTAGAGGGAAAATATACCAAGAGGCCATTATATAAGGTACTTTATGTTGTAGTCTGTAGCCCCTCTGGAGACACGAGCGGAACTTATTCCGTCAATGCCAAGGAATGCCGTTGTCAAGCCGCGTCTTTCACTACAGCCACACATCAACAGTGAACACCAAGGTGTACAGACAACTCGCCGCAGTATTGATGGGTCCAAGTAAGAAACCTCGATCATATGGTTATAAGCTTCCACTAATCGAAACAGAGGATCGGGGAGAGCGTCAATTGATGCGCCAGCGAGGTGCAGGGTCAGTCGCGCAGGCTATCCTCACAAGTCTCTATACTGACTCGTTCTTAGCACTCGCCAAGTCAAGAATACCGGGTTTGATCTCGTGCTGCCAAGCCAAGAGAATGTGGCAATCGAGCCCCTTCAAGCCATCAAATCCGGAAGGTCTCGAAAGACTCCACAACCCGAGCTTCCTCCCCAGCGATCTACCAGGACGCCTAAGACAGGCAAGTCACAGCTCCAGCGATCATCACGGAAGACGCCGGCCGCTAGAACAACAAAAAAGCGTGATAGGCCAGCGGACCTGGGGGGTTCTGATGAGCTTGGGGACATCTCTACAACTCGTGTCACGGAGGCTGATGAAGAAGGCAATACTACGAAAAGGAGGAAAATCAGTAAGGCCCAAAAAGAAAGGGGAGATGTCGAGATTACTACTGCCCCAGAGACACATGGCGATGGAATGGCGGAAACAGCGTTTGCCCCAAAACCTGCGCCTAGTACTGGGATTAAAAAGCGACGGAAGAGAAAATCCATCGGACAGCAGTCGACCAGCCGAGCGAAACCTGCGAAGCTGCGAAGTCCGTTGAAGCCTGCTTATCCACCCCGGAAGAGAAGTAAACCAGACCCCGCAGTACCGACAGAAGCTGGACAAACCAATGGATTGCTAGCTGGACGGGCAAAGGAAGGTCAAATCGCTGATGCCCTGCTCTTGGACAAAGATGAGCCAGCACGCTTACCTAAAAACACTATTGCATTGGAGCCCGGAATTGAAAATATCGAGCCAAGTATAGAGAATCTCCAACCCGAAAAAACAAAAACTTCCAGAAAGAGAAAGCAGGTTCCTGTTGAAGAGCTGCCAAGGAAACATGCCAAACCAAGCTCTACTCGGACCGGGCGTGCGCCAAAGGCTTCAAAGACCCTGAACGAGATCATAAGCGCAGAAGATACTCATGAGGCAATCCAGAACACGGAGAGACCTACTGAGGTCGAGGCTGTATCTTTAGACCACGGGGTCGAGGGTGAAGAGGCTGCTGTCATGAAAACTGCAAAGTCTCCGAAAACGAAGACTAAAAAGAGGAAGCGGGTGACCGTTGGTCAAAAGCCAAAGAAGAGCGCCAAAGCTGGCATGACGCTAACTTACAGGAGACCAAAGGCCCAAGAAGAGACCAATACAGCAGGTGCCCCAGAAACAATTCAGGATGCTGGAAAGCCTGACGACTTCGAAGTAGACTCAATCGGCCATGGGACTGAGGAACAAGGGGCTGCTGCAACGGACGCAGAAAAGCAATCACAGAAGCCAAAAAGGAAAAAGCGGAAATCAATCGGGCAACAGAAGCCTAAGAGAAAGTCCATGGACCTCGCTACGCCAAAAGGGTCAGCTAGCTGGATAGGGAGAAGCGTTCAAATAAACCCAAGAGACGAGTTGAATAAAAAGCCCGCTGCCAAACGCGGACGGCCTAGAGCTAAAAAACCATTGGAAGAGGTCACCAGAGAAGCACAGGCAAAGAGCGTCGAGCATGTACCCGAAGATGAAGGGGAAACCGAACGGCGAGGATCTGGACTCAAGAACAAGCCCCAGGCTAGACGTGGAAGACCCAAAGCCAAGCCAATATCCGAAAACAATATTGACAAACCCGACCAAGGAGCCTCGAGAGACGCGCCCGAAGAAGAGAAAGAAGTCCGAGTCCCAGTCTTACCAGAAAAGAGGAAGCGAGGTCGACCACGCAAAACCGATACATCCTCACCAACCTCACAACCCACCAAAGCCCCCAGGACCCTCACATCTAGCAACGTCAAACCCAAGCCTGCCGCCACAGCCCCCAAAACGCGTGCACCTCCCAAAAACACCATCCCAATAACCATCTACTCTATCCGCTCACCCACGCCCTCCGACATTGAAGAAGATCCCTTATCCACCTCCCACCCTCCTCGCCCCACAATCACCAACCAAACCGTCAACGCAGTCGACGTCCTCTCCCAAATCTGCTCCGAAATCCTCGCCAAATCCAGCGCCTCCCTCGCCGAACAGATTAACTCCGACCCCAACCCATCCCAGCTCAAACTTACCAAGAAAACCACAGATCTCTACGCGCAGGAACTAGCCACCCGCCTCCTGCAATTAACGACCACGTTGAATACGAATACGGCTTTACATTCTCGTGTCCGGGCCGCAGCGAAAGAGGAAAGGGGTTTGAAGAAAGAGTTGAAGCGGCTGGAGAACGAGAGGAAGGATATCAGGGTGAGGAAGGATATCAGGGTTCGGAAAGAGGAGGTGGTCAAGGAGAAGAAGAAGAGAGATTTGGAGCAACTGTTGAGTGGGATTGCGGGGGCGGTGAAGAAGGGGTGGGAATTGCAGAAGAGGGGCGAGGAGGGAGATGCGGTGGCGGGAATGGACGAGGAGGTGGATTTGGAAGTGTGAAAGATCATGATGAATTAATATCAAGAGGGAGTTGTTCCTGCCCAATTTTTCTTTTTAGGCCTTGTGCTGGTCAGTAGCTTTCAGAGGGAGACCGATCTTGGAGCATAATACTCTTAGACAGCATCCTGAGGCCGTTACAGACTTCTAGAATAATCACGTCGTTTATGCATAACCCCCATCCAAGAATCCCACTATTTCATACAACAAAAATGCAACGCTAAACGCTAATGTATGCCAATTCACCAAAAAACAAATCCCCCCTCACAGCCCCACAACCTGCACCTCCCTATCATCCCCCGGATCATCCGACCTCAACGCCCTCGTCTCCACCTGCTGCGCCTTGAACTGATGCCAACAATTCGGCGCCTGCAACACATACCGCCCCATCGCCTCCCGAAACCTACTCTTATACTCCTTCGGACTCGTCACCGTCGGCCGATTCTTTCCACGATCCTTGATCCAGCTCTCGAGCTTCTTATCCCAGGTATACGTGCGGATGCAATCGATGATGCCGACGACGAGTTCCTTGCGGTTCTCATCGATGGCGATCATGAGGGAGTAGTCCATGACGTTTTGGCGGGAGAGGAAGAGGGTGTCGTTCCAGACGCTGGCGCGGAGGAGCTTTTTGGAGTGTTCGCGCGAGAAGAGGGGGGATTCGTAGATGAATTCGACCATGTTTTCGTCGAGGAGGACTTCGTTTTGCTCGCCTGTGGATTGGATGCGGCGGTTGCGCATGGAGCCTTTGAGGTCGAAGATGCGGGTTGGGGAGCGGTCGTAGAAGAGGTTCTCCATGACGAGGAGGAACCAGTTGAACTCGATGCCTGTGACGGGGTTCTTGATGATGATTTGGTAAAAACCTAGCATCTTCGCGATGACTGACGGAAGCTCGTGGAAAAGGGATTCCGACAGTATGCGGAAGTAGGCAGGAGCGAAACGAAGAAAGGCTTGGGTCTCGATTGGGGAGAGGGACTTGAGAACAAAGCGATCATCCAGAGTCTTAAGGAAGACTGATTTTGTTTTGCCGCCTTTGCTATCCCATTTCATACAGCGTGAGAGGGACTCCACAATACGCTCGGAGACACCGCATTTTCTGCGAAGAGCGTCAAACTGTTCGGCGTAGAACACTTTGCAAAGCATCTTCGCTGAACCTTCCGCGAATTGATATTTGAGATGTGTGCCTGTAGGTCTCAAAAGGGAACGCTCAACTTCGGTTTCATCACCGGTATTAGAGACCAAATCTTGTGGCTGGCCTTTGCCATCTTGGCCTTCCTGAGGTTCGGCGAATTCTATTATGCTGCTTAGTTTTGCTTGATAATCAGCTGATCCCAGAGCAAAAGCAATTAAGGAGCTAGGCTCATCCTCCCGTACGATGATATCGCAGTCGGCAAATATGTGGTCTGTTGCGTTTAGAGGGTAGTCCAAAGGCTGCCAACCGCTTGCGGATCTCTCTGCCCAGAAGTTTGTCAGCATCTTCATCAGCGAACTCTTCTCATGCTTCGGTAAATCAAGCTTGATGTCGAGCTGAGCCTCTTCGGGTGACAGTGCGTGATGCTCATCAGCTGCCCCCGGAATTTGAATATCATCTAGAATGGAATGCTCTTCGTCACTTCGAGCCTCCTCGCCTTCAACATCAGATCCGACATGGCTACCAGGATGATTATTATCCTCGATCTCTGTGTTCTCTGCTGTAGTCTCTTCCGCATGGAATCCTTCGCCAGGAGTCTGTGAATCTGTACTTTCCGCCATATGACTTATAGTGTTTGATGGCCTTTCTCCGTCAATATGAGATGGATCTGACGACATGGGATCTTCGTCTGACGGCTCTCGCTCCTCGACAGCTTCGTGTACATTGCGATATATTTGAACGATCGGCTTCGAAGCAGCCATGGGATAAGCTCTTGCTTGTCGGTTCTTTGCCGCGCGTTGTCGTCTCTCTCGAATACGCTCTTTCTCAAACTCACGGCTAAGCTGTTCAAAGTGTTTTGCGAGATTTGAAACCTTCGAATCTTTCTTTCTATTGACTATTGATCGTGGAATCATGGAATGCGCATTCACACCGCTAGGCTTCAAGGCGCTGAGGCCGAATCGATCCGAGAGCTTTTTATCGGCAGGCTTATTACCGAAACCAGCAGTTGGTGCTGCGTAGATATTGTTAGGCCTAGTGGACTGGCTGTTTATGCTTGTAGGTGGAGGCATTCCGGATGACGACTGGTTGCTGTTTGAATGCTCATGACGGATATTTGCAGGCTGCGATT
Source organism: Usnea hakonensis (assembly GCA_013423325.1). Lineage (NCBI taxonomy): Eukaryota > Fungi > Ascomycota > Lecanoromycetes > Lecanorales > Parmeliaceae > Usnea > Usnea hakonensis. The sequence continues at coordinate 246,170 of BLJB01000003.1, read as the reverse complement.
GAGCGCGAGTGAGGGGCGGAGGGGCGTTGGATCTTGTGGCGCCGTGAGTAGACTCGATGGGTCGTGGGATGCCAGTTGTCTGACTATGGTCTAAGTGCTTCGGTTGTTCAGGATATCGGACATTGACAGGTTTGACATTCTCCATATAGTCAGGCTCATTTTGTGGTTCAGGCAATGGTTGAGAGGCGCTGGCTTCCGTCTCAGCTGGTGCCGTTGATTTGACGTCAGCACCAGTAGATTTTGGACCATTTTCAACTTCATCCGAGAGGCCTGTAGACGTCGCCAAGTCTAAATGCCGTACATCGTCTTTCCTGAAAGCCGCTTGACCAGAAGATGGCACCGACTTGGCATCCCCTTGAACAGAGGTCGGTACCGGGTCGGGTTCGAAGATTGGTACAGCAGTGGAGGGGGCGCTTTGGTGCTGGTTATGCTGGCTGTCCATTGATACGTGTTTTTCGACCACAGCAGCAAGCATATCGTTGGCTTTTTCTGGAGACATCCTCCTAGTCAGTGGAGGTATTGCTGGAGTGTCGTTTATGGAACTCTTCTCATTCATTGCCTCTTCGGACACAGACATTGTTACGCTCTCTTCCGTGGAAGCTAAGGAAGTGGCCGATTCATCCCGATCTAAAAATATTTTCTTGAGTTGAAGAGTCGCCAACCTTCGTATGTCTTTCTCGGAAGGGAAGAAATTGCTATCAAAATCTGCAAAGGCATTGTCCCATTCAGCGACCTTTTCTTGCGTTACCCGAATCGCTCGATTGAGGGGAATGATTTCATAATGCTTCGAATTCATATATTTCTCCCTGAGCTTCTGAATGATGGCATAGTGCTCATCGGATGCACGTTTTGCTAACCTTTCGACTTCTTGCTTGCAGCTTTCGGATTTTTCAGGCACAACTCCATCCATATTGATACTCTTGATCCGAGCTTTGACTGATAGCATAAATTTGCTAAGACGCTCTTCGATCTTGGTGAATAGCTCGTTTTTGAATCGGAGATCATTGTCCACCTTCCACGTTATTCTGGCTCGTGGTACGATGATCTCAAGTAGAGTGATCGGATCATAGTGTACTCGAAGCGCCATATCCTTGAAGCCGAAATACCTAAGATGATTTCGGTGCAGATCATGAGGACAGACATCGGCTCGAGCGTGTAGCTCGCTACTCCAAAAAGAGAGTTCCAAGTATTTCCCAAAGGAATACTTCCAAGTGCTATCGGACATTGGCATCACTTGCGTCTCCTTGCCACATATGCGGCAACAACTCCACATCAAGATAGTATTCTGCAGTCCTCGAAGCTTGCAGGGATAACGTTCAACAAACACACTAAGCTGAGCCTCTCCGTGGACGTACTGACGATGATGCTCGAACATTTTCTTTTCGCAGCCATTTGCAGTACATACAGTATTGGCTCCAAGGCATAGATCTTCAACATACTGGCCAAGGGTACAGTCTGCTTCGAAATCCGCGTCCGTTTCATGTTCATTGTAAAATCCTAAAGCAAGCAGATCCGGGCCAGAGCATGGTACAGTCGTGACTGTGCAGACAACGCTGTAAAGAACAGCGATATTTTGATGTGCATAAGGGTCAAATAAGTTGATATTGCCAGCGATGTAAGCTTCCCACTGCTTGCTTTGAGTTTGATAAGTGTGAAGAGCCTTGTCGTACTCTGCATCATGTACAGCGTGTAACACTTCGCGCACTTTTGTTGATGCTGAACGAACTCGTTCGTGTACCATCTCCGGCTTGATGAGATCGAATTTCTCAGGTTTTACCTTTTCGTCGACATTTTGTTCTTCTAAAATGTCCTGGTCTCTTAAACGCTTTAGATATGCCAGTCGACGTTCTTGCTCTCTGGCACGCATCAAGAGATAAGGCTGCATGAATTTGACGAACGGAGAAGCTGACACTATCTTGGTCTGATGTTCTTCGACCATGTCACCGTAAAAAGTGGGCATTGGAATGTCTTCTGGAACTGAATCGTCATCAGGAAGCTGGATCTTTGGATCCTCCATTTTCTGTCCGCTATCTGGACTTTGCATATTGAGCTTTTCAGCATTAGATACATCTGCAATGCCATGCTTGCTGGCTTCCTTCCGTTTACGAGAAGAGCTTTCGATACGGCTTTTTTCTTCGCTTAAGTTGTCGGTCTGAAGGCGTCGAAAGGTTTCGGGAAGAGTATCCTTATCAGGAGGCATTGATCCTAATTCTGTATTTGCAGGAATCGATGCGAATTCGTCTCGCATGAGACAAGTTTCCAATTTCAAGTTGTAGACGACGTATATCATGAATTCAGTGATTCGCTTCATCTTAGCTAACGTTGCGTCATTGTCCCCTCGAAGCACTATTGTGCATCCAAGCTCCTTCGCGCAACCGGAAAGGAACATATAGGTCTTCTTTCTGCCTCCATTGACATACGTCTTGAGATAGAAACTCGCACACTTCCCAGCCTGCGCAGGTTTAATTGCAAGCTTGTCAATTGATGATATGATCCTGGTTTGGCAACATCGGGACACAGCCTCCAGGACAGACGTCTTGACATTGTAGGCTGTAGCTATATTTGCCTGTTCTAAGAATTCGAGCGCGAGGCCAGAGACATTGCGTTCTACCAATAAGAGCTGCGGTCGCAAAGCCGCTATGCGATTCACCAAGTTCTGTAAAAACTCTCGTTCCTGTCTTATGACTGGTTCGAGGCTCATGAAATGCTGCTGGTGACGGGCATACTCAAGGGCAAATGTAAGGATCAAGATGTTAGGGTGGGACATGCTCCTGGGCATGCATTTTAAGGCGAGATTTTTGGTGAAAACAAGTCCGGAAACATAAGCAGTGTCGCCAGGTCTTCCCCCAGGTATCTTTTTCAGCTTCACATAGTGTCGGATGTCAATATCATCGCCGTTCTGCACATTTGGGTTGACATCGTCCGTGGCTCTCAACAGGATCGGCACAAGTGCCTTTTCCCAACTAGCCACGTTCGGTACACTGGAATCCTGTAATAGTTGGTGCAGTAATCTTCGAACATGGCGCAGACTTGCACTATTTAACTCAATGGCAGGTGCAGCAGCGCCTCTCATTGACGAGCTCCGTATCATTCGAGACGCTACCGCAGAGCTTGTAGATGTGGCTACTTGCGCGAGATTAGAGCTGCTTGTACTCTCGTGTAGGTTCAGGCCGAAACCTTGTATCACTGCGCTACTCCGATGGCCCCTCGGAGAAGGTCTTAGATGCGGAACGCCCGCAACGCTGAGGTTCCGTCTCTTCGATCGAGAAACATTCGCTGCTTTTGAGCTGGTGAGGCTATAGGTATCTGCATCTCTGCTTGCAAAGGTTACTCCACTAGCACTTTTTTCTCCAGCCCGTGATCGTGCCTTCTTTGAGGAAGCAAGTAGCCCAGAAAATCCATGCCTCTCGTTGTCATGACTCCGAGAAAGGCCATCGCCATTCAAGGCAGCCATGATGCCTACCTGTTCATCTCCACTGGACCCATCGTCGGAAAGATATGGAGCCAAATCGGGATCGATGATATTGTCATCATGAAAAGCCGGCAATCGGCCCGAGCTTGCCTTGTCGCTCACTGGACTCTGGTGAAATGGAGCGTTGTCCTCATTGACCGGCTTAAAACTACGTTGGAACTGGTGCCGCGAGTTAAAGCGCCGGTGGCCAAATGAAAAGGACTTGTTGGCAAACGAAGATTTGAGCGACCTAGACGAGGAAGGCCGCAAAAGCGTTCGTTCAGCCTCGAATTCAAGGACAGGAGGTTTGGTCCCAGCGTCCCCACCTGCTTTGCGGGTCGCCGGGATCGACATCGTAGGGACGGCAAGATCTGGGTGATTCGGACTTCCATGAGAAGCCTTCGCATGGGTCGGATTGGAGCCGGGAATGGGACTGGCAAGGATATCGCTCGCTCCTGTGGAGCCATGTCTTGGTCTCAGGGCACGAATTGAAAGACTGCCGTCGTCCGATAATTCCGAGGAGTCCTCGTCACCTTTTATGATACCCTCGCAGGGTTTGCATACACGCAGCATGCCAGCTTGTCCAAAATGTTCTCCAGATAAGAGAGAGGTGCATTTTGCATCAAATATTTGACCACATGTCCCTATGCACGAGTCAGGTGAAGGTGAAACTTTACGAATATCTTAGCAATGTGACTTACTACAATGATGTTTCCTCCGAAACGTTGAGAATGTATCCCCGCAATAAAAACAGTCCCTTGCATTCTCATCTTTCATCCAATACTCTTTATTCAATACTTTGTTCTTTACTTGGGAGAAAACATTCACTGTGCTAGAATCACGCTGAGCCACCGCTGATGCTGCAGACCGGAGATTGCTACTTTGAAATGGATGTGCTTCATATGATGCAGCAGACAGCTTTCGAGCATTTGTCGGGAGTGGAATATTGTTGAAGCTCTCGGTATCTGAGGACGAGGCGCGGGACAGGCTCAAATTGGACGAATGAGACCTTGTGATTAGAGGTGGAGCCATGGTCTTGCGCAGTGGCAATTTTGTATGCGGATTTTCTTCTCCTGTTTTAGCAGCGTCATCGGCTATTCCACCTTTCGTTTTATTGCTACTGATGGGGACACTGAACACATAATCCTGGCCATTCCCGTGACTCGTACTTGTCATCGCAGGTCTGCCCATGTGAGCGTTGTTCGGGTCAGATAATAATGCTGATGCGGCATTTACTACACCATCGGGCTTATCTTTGTAAATTGGAAAAGGGCGCACAATATCTATAGACGCAGCTCGCGACGCAACCAAACTAGGTCCATCAAGGGATTTGGAAGCGCTGTTGGCCTCGTTGGGAACTAATCGATCTCCTTGTGGCGTAGGACCACCCTGGCTTGGATTTCTTGATGTAGAACCTTCTAATGGGATAGACCCAGAGGCACCCACATCTCCCTGACCGGATGGTTCAACAAGATAGCTCTGTCTGGCTGTGCCGAGCGCTACTTTTTGTGATTCAGCAGAAATTGTAGTCCTTGGAGCAGATACTGGATCTGCGTTGGCGCCAACTCGTCCTACCGCACTGATGTTGACGTCTGCTATTGCAGGACTGGCCGTGGTCGGCTGCGCAGCATGCATCAGCGTTACAGAGGGCGCTTTGAGTACCGCGAGTGATCCAGTCACCGATTTGGCGGATGCACTGGCGCTACCCACAGATTTGGTAGATGGTTTGAGGGTTTGCTTTTCGCGGTGCTCTCCTTCAGTGTCCACGTTGCCCTGTGGGGACTGTCGCCCGGACCCTGGGGCGGACGTGACCTGGATAGTACTATCCGAGGACATTGCGCCGCGTGTATGTTCAAATTTATTCTTGGAAGATAGCTTCGGGCTATATGTGGCCGCCTTCGGGCTCTTCAAGGACGCGTTCTCGGTCGCCACATCGGCTCCGAAAGTGGCAATATCTTTGACATTGCCAACTGACGCCCTAAGTCTACTATATAGGCCACTCAAACCTCCATGGAGATCGCTTGCAATGCCTTTTGTGTCTGGTCCAGAAGATGAAGTTGGAGGTGAGGTGTACTCATTGAAGGTGGTGAGCGTCTCGGTCTGACTCGCGGTTGTATGGATCTGGTCCAGAGCCTGGGAGAGGGTTTCCTTATCCAGTTGATTAGCACTAGAGAGAGATGCTAGAGACCCGCGACGCGAATGACGAAGCTGGGGAAGTAGAAAAGACGAGGCAGATTGACTATCGCCATCTCGAATGGACTTGGAACTCATGTTTCGTAGACACCCTGAAGCATCTCATGGTAGCACGATCCTCTGAAGCATTGCAAAGACTGTCTGACAAATAACGAGCACACATGCTCATCTCTTAATTACAATTTCCCAGGAAAGCTGCCTTTTGAAGCAGCATCACAGGCAGCGCCCAACGAGTCAACGTATTAGAGTACGCGCACGTTCCTTTGCTGAGGACGTTGTTCAGATCCAACGCTCAGGGTAGCTTGCATGGACTGAAAGCAGCAAGAAGAAGAATGATCTAGGTAGAATAAAGGTTTACTTATTGTCCCTGTTACTTTTACCCTGTACCTCGATTGTCCCGCTTTTAAAAAAGCTTGGCATGCAGCGGGGACCCGGCTTAGTCATAGCCTCACCAACCTAAAGTAATGTCTTCACATGAAGTACCCAAGTACCTTACTTTAAGCAAGCACTTGCTTAAGGCACCTCCATCGCGTCAAGCTCCTTCTACATACCAAATAGAATAAGGCGCTTCTTCAAGATTGTAGCCTGTACTCCTGTTCGACCTCATCTATGACACGCTCTCAACATTAGGTCACTACAGCTTGAGGAGTCTCATTGACTCCGCTGTTTGCTAGACCATGCCACTGACTCGCGAACCACTGGAAAACTCAGATTTGGTGGCACGAAACCGGATATGGACCTTCTACGCCCATGGATCGCAGCTACCATAGAGGAAGAGCTAAATGAAGCGTTGAAGTCTCAGGACGACGGTACGAGAAGACAACAACAAGCGTATGACGATGGCAGTAATTTGAGGATACCGTCTGCGAAAAAAGGACAAGTCGTCCAAATCACGAAGGTCAGCGAGCAACATCTCTTATTTTACTCTACTAATCGTGCTGTCGCAGTTCTTGACCTTCGAGGAGCCCATACAAGTCACACTTTCCGACAGCGTTATACGCGTCAATGCTTCGATTGCCAACCAAGCATCTCAACAATACGTCAAGAAGAATAAGAAAAAGCTCACCGAGGGTACCGTTGGAGGTCTCATACAATTAGAGGAATTCGAGATTGTTGCAACACATCTGGGTCCAAGGGATAAAAGGCTTACGCTCTATGTGAAGAACTTCAAGACACTTGGGGCGGACGGATCCGGTAACTTTGGGGTCGCCCCTCAGGCTATTGAGAGCAGGGATGAGACCAAAGAACTCTTGACCAAGCTAGCACATCTGCGAAGACAGAAATCAGACACGCATTTCAAGCAGTCAGCCAAGACCTCACCGATTGCATCTCAGTCCAGCGGTCACGATATCGAATTAGAAAACGGCGAGGAAAGCCAGACAGGCTTTGCAACTCAAATATCTCGCTCTAACGTGCCCAAGGCTAGCAAGCTCAAGCCACGATACCCAAGTGCCGGCGTCAACATTAGCTCTCCCTCCGCGGCAAACCATGATAAGTCATCTGCTTCATTGATGGGAAATGGTAGCAATCTTTCGAAGAGGATGTTGCGTCCTGTTCAAATGCAAACAGCTCCTCAGGCATCAAGTACTAGTGATACGCAGAAAGCTCTTCTTAGCCTACTTCAAAATCATAACCGGGGTCCACCAACACCAGAAATTGTCCCCAGGCCACCAGCAAAGCAACCACTCGATCGTACTGCAACTGCCATCGGATCCATTGTCACTGAGACAGCACTTGAAGCTTCTCGAGACCTTTCCCTCACTGCCAGCGATAACGACGCTGGAAAAGCTCCCATTAGGAATCGTAAAAGGAAAAGACATCTCTCAGATACACCACCAACAAGGAATGGATCCGATGACCTCACCCTCCATGGTGAAGAAGAAGCAAAAAAGGTAGCCGACGATCACGACGTACTCGTGATCGAAACAGAACGCGAGAGCTTAGTAGTCAATGGAGAATTGGCCGATAAGGCAAGATTGGGAGCAGCTGTGGATGAGGCCTCTACCAAGATACGCCATGGTCGGCTGTCCGGCCCGTCGCTATCAGATGTTGCCCCACCACACGCTGGTGCCCCTTCAGAGCCCTCCGTCCAGCCCACCGCAAAACTCACAAGCCCCACCCCCAGCCAAAAAGGCGGGCGCACCCGAATCAGTACCAGAGATGTAAGAATCCGGAAAGATCAAGAGACTCTCTTAAATCGTGCGGACTGTAAGTGATTCCACAACTGGTTTCCATAAATTATGTCTAAGCGATCGACTAGCTTGGCTGCCCGCAGAACCTGGTCAGCGGGAGCCCACGGCACACATACCGATCTCTCTACTCAAAAAGTTGAATCAGAAAGCCTCATTCCCTGCTCAACAATCACCAAAAAAAAGAAATCAAGGAGACAGTACAAGGACGCCAAGCGTGACAGCTGACCACACAGCCGACTCAGAATCAGATGTTCCTGTATCTTCGGGACAATGGCCCGCGTCGCCTGAGCGTGAACAGCTACCACCGGATAGTAGTCCTCCAAGTGTTGAACATATTGACCACTCGGCCTCAAGAATATCGCATGATCCTCACTCACTCTCATCATCACGAACGCATTCTAACGCTTCATTTTCGTCCAATTCAATGCAATTAGGGCGGCTAAGTTCGAAAGCACCATGGCGGTTATCAGTAGACCCGGGGTCCTCCCCTCGTCATCCATCAACTATTCTCACCTTCACTTCAGCTGCCGAAGAATTCCATCGTTTTAAATGCCAGGTACCGGATTGTGGCAAATCGTACAAGGATTCTGGTGGTCTGAAGTCCCACGTGGATGTGAGTGATAACCAACTCAGTCAATTACGCAGCTTTAACTAACCACCTTCAGCTTGTTCACCCCAGTACAGAACGGCCCGAAAACTTCAAGTGTGCGGTGAAGGGTTGCACAGAGTCTTATTCGACTCCAGAGATTCTTCATCATCATGTCGAAGTGCGTTATTGAATCATTGAATGTTTAAAATATAGAATAGGACTGATTTCTATAGCATCATCATGACGGCAATGCGGCACTACTGGGTCGTAATGCGAGCGGTACTCCTCCTTCTACTGGCCCTTCTACTCCTTTCTCTGCTGGTCGGAAGTTCTGGAGTGAGCATGAGAAACGGTCTGAAGAGACAGCCATCGAAAAGGGGGCCAATGTTGACTTGGACAATGCAGAAGCTGCAGTTTCAATGCCACCTTTAATTTATTCAGGGCCTGAGGCTTCAAAGGATGAAGTGACGGTTGTCAGACAAAGCTTAAGTGCCAGTTCATTACAGCAGAGCGACTTACTGTCTGATGCACAGCCTACTCCGGATCGTTCTTCAATAGATCCAGCGGATGAGACCCTCACAGCCAAGGAAAACCTCTCGCCCCTACTTCCGGCGTCACCAACGCCAGAGTCAGACATTGAAATGACAGTCCCCCTCGCTCTCGTTGAGAAGACAGACTCCGTTGCAAGTAGCGCACCGATGAAACGTTTTCCCTCTACTGCCTCGCAGCCACAGGACCCTTTTACGCAAGTCAAACGTACTCCTTACGTCAATGGTCGTGTGCAAATTGAAGAACCATCGGAACAGCAAAATCACTCTTCGCCAACGAAAGCGACTTTAGACCCTCTAATGAACGGCGCCATATACGACGATGTTGACTTTGTGTCGGCATCTGTCGCTTCCGCTCCGGAAACCTCCACCGCTGAGACTTATGGTGACAGCGAAAGCAAAAGCCAAAGCATAATAGATAACAATCTGAAGAAGAAAAAGGAAATAATCGCTGATGACCATCACGAATTAAGGGAAGCAGAGGCAGGTAAAGCAGATGACCCATCTACTGCCGAGGCCGAGACTCGGAGCCAAAATTTGGGGCTTGAAAGTCTATCCGTGGTTGCTGAACCCAACGCACAGATTAAAATAATACCAGAGATGATGCCGGCACCAGAGAACGACCGCAAAGCTCACCAACTCCAAATCACTACGGCAGATAATACCGGCAAAGTCGCTTACGAGATGAAGCGCAAAGCTGAAGACTCAAGTTCGGTATCTCCGAATGTTGCCAAGCGACGAAGGTTCAAAATCCCGTCAGTCTTTACTTTCAGTGAAAGACCAGGTCTTGCGCGAGATCCATCAGAGGGAGCTCGGCAACATCGCCAGGACTTCTTAGCATCCAGAAGAAGTAGCGAAAATAGCACCCCTACAATGAGCCCTACCATTCCTTTGACTGTCTTCCCAGCGACATCTCCACATATACCAAGAGATCCTTTAGAGGGGGCTCGACAAATCCGTCAAGATTTTTTGGCTTCACGGAAAAGTAGCGAGAGTAGCACCGCCATGGCGAGTCCTCAGATGATTTTCACCTCACTTACGGAGACAGCTCAAGCTGACGGCCGTAGTGTAGAAGTGGAGGACAATATCGAGGAGGGCATTGTGCAAAATCGATTGGCTGATACTGAAATTGAGCGTGAGAAGATGACTGAGCTGGAAACGTTATCGCCTAAATCTCAAATACAAGAAGAGGAAAGTGATGCTGTACCGCTTCCGAATGGCACTATTCCTATAGAAACCGATGGCGATGATGCAAGGTCTGGTGCGCAAGATACGATAATTCCCGATCACGAAGCAGACCCTCTCGTATTTGCTACACAAATCATAGGCAGCAAAAGTCACAACCCAGAGCAAAATATTGCTATTGGGGAAAGCTTCCATGTCTCTAATGATGAAGTACAGCGAGCACAGTCTGTGGAGTTTGATGCATCCTTCCAGTTGCCAGATACTCAACAGGTTGAAAGGGACTTTACCAATGTAAATGACGTAGATCGGATCGTCGACCCAGGAGAAGCCTCGACAAATATTGTTGAGAATGATGAAGCCGTGGGCACGGGACCAGTCGAAAGCCGCAAAGATACATCGACTCGATCAGATGAGGAGGCCGAGCAGGGGAGTAATATGCCCACTCTACAGATCACTCGTACAGTCACTTCAGGCTCGCTCATGCCTGACAAGGACTCCATAGAGCCCATGTCGGAGCAACCTCTGTTAGGAAAAGACACCGATACTCTGATGTCTAACACACAAATCGATCAAGACTCTCGGCATTTGGAACCTGTTGTGCATATGGAAAAGTCAATTAACCAATTCACTCATCCCCCCCTTCCCATCCCAGCCTTCATCACTGAGTCTGACACAGGAGACCGATTACAGGCTTCTACTGCAGCTACTGAACCTGATCTCGCCCAAAGCGTATCAACATCAGATCCTGAGACCAAATCGGTCGGAGTGTATCAGAATGGAACACAGCTCCCAACTGAACCCCTTCAGCTGAGCCCTAATCTTATACCCCAAAACATATTCGACAAGTTTAGAGAAGCGTATCCCACCTACCCAGGGGACTTGAAGCATTTTGTGGCTATCTGCAGAAAAATCGACCAGCTTCTGAAAGCCAATCGAATAATGCACCAGTCTTTGTGGGATGACTTCATCGTCAGGCACAAAACCGACTACTCTCAGTATCTTGGAAGATGTGCCGAAGAAGCAGAGGATGCTATACCTTTTGAGAAATTCTACGAGACTGAAATTGAGGGCCCTCAGTATCAGAAGCGTGTCATCCATCGACGGAATTTAGATGAAGTGCTTGCTCTAGTCGCACAAAAGGTCGATGTTAGGCCGATGGAGCATGTATCCACCTATGCTCCAGATACTTGCACTGGGAATCCGCACCCTGAGCGTGAGCTTGCCAATGAGGTAGAGCCATTCGAACCAGATGGCACCCACTTCGTACCCAAGACAGCAGACTCTGATCGGGGTGCTCGCAAGTCACCCGTATCGCCAGTCACCATCGATCTCAGTATTGAGAGGGAGACTATCCGAGGTGAATTAGAGGGAAAGTCGGCGTTCGAGAAAAAGTTCACTATCGAAGCTGTGCAGAGGCCGTCCAAGGAGCGGGTAATTATCGATCTCACAGAAGACGAAGTGTCAGAGGATCGGCCAAAAAGAACAGAAGGAGGAGGAACATCATCCCAATCGAGTCTCCCCCGTCTTCACCCAGAGTATCGTCGAGATAGCTCAGGCAGCCTAGACCAGTCGCGCTATAGTTCATCTACAACACGAGGCTCGTATATGCTTCCGCTTCCGCAGTCGGACGTTTCTCACGCCACGGCCCCGACGAAAAGCACTACCAAGACCAATCGGCGGTCTTTACCTTGGAAAGAATCTGATTGCAACATCCTTCAGACCTCATCTTCAGCCAATGTGAATGACCATCAAAGGGTCATTCAGGCTAATTGGGGAATCCGGGCCCATGAATTGCTAGAGCAAGAATGCTATGGTTGCCAGGCATTGTCAGAGAACATGATTGAGTTAATAGCTAAGATTGCGAGCAAAGTCGATATTCGCGAAGCGCGTAATCGAATAAAAGAGGCAATTGAAACTCGCATCAGGGGTAACACTCAGTCGGGCGCTGGCCACTCAAGTCGAGATAGGAAAGTGTTGAAGTCGGATCTCGAGGTCGTGAGCGACATCGTTGGAACCTCGAGTATGAGCACTACGAGTCCCTTTTCTCTCCTGCATACTAATGCAGCGGTCGAAAAGCGAGAAGAAGAAAGACGGCCGTGTGATTGGTGGGACGATGCCAATTCACCCTTCAAGAGCTTCGTCAGAGCTTACACCTCGATCCGGCATGGCAAAGGCAACAGCTATGCTACAGCCGACCAGGCGGAGCCACGAGATGCCGGAAAAGTATCTGAAGCTGCAAATAGTGGCATCCAGTTGAAGAAGATTGATTTTCTGGGATGGAATTTATAGCGGTAGAACACGGAGATCGAAAGAGGTGTATCATGCAGCTGTCATAGGTGGGGGTATTTGATCCGGAGCTTTCGACTAGCGTGTCCATTCATCTTAGCATAAGATACCCCAAACCGTCCTCTAGCATTTAGCTTGTAGTCTTCGCTTTAGCGGCATAACCAATGGCATAGCAGATAAAAGGCAGAATTGTTCTTTGTTTCAATCTTCCATCGTAAGTACGAATTGTCTTATAATAGAGTATCCAATAGTAGATGAGTTGTACCTTCGAACTCGGGCGACAAGACACTCTTATCTTTTCAAGTGACAAGACACTCCTATCTTTTCTCTACTTCTTGTGCGTTATGACTAGCTTGACTATAGGGCTGAAACTAAGATTTACATCCGCTCACCAGAATATTTTAGATGAATGTGATTGGGATAAAAAGTATTATATATGACAATAGTAAACATTGTTGCAGCTCTCGAGAGTCTCTCGCGTCCGACTAGTATAGTGGTCATTATGTCTCCTTTACAACCTAATTGTGAACGGAGAAGGTCGCAAGTTCGAGCCTTGCGTCGGGCATACTTTTGTTTTGCTCATGTATTTTGGTGATAACAAACCTGTAGCTTCACGAGTATGGTCCAATCTCTGAGTCATCGCCCGAAATTGATATTTTATGTGCCGTAGTTGCCCTTGGACAGTCTTTACACGGTACACTTCTCGCTTCTCGGTCTCTCACTCACTCATATCACGTTATAACCAATAATGACTTTACTCTACAGTTATAAATTTTCAACCCAGTCTGGCAACTATGGCTGAATCGATTCCGCTCAACATTGAGAGCGCCCTCAATCCGATCACTGCGTTGCAATTTCTGGGAATCAATGCCTCTCAACCCTACCTGCTGGCAGGCGAGGGCCAATCATTGAAAGTCATTGATGTTCAAGAAAGCACGTTAGTGCATACCAAGCGCATATTTCGCTCGCAGGCTATTCATGGCATTACCTGCAGGTCACGGCCACAAGGTGCGGGGCATGAGGGAATCGTGCTAATCTGGGGTGGGCGGTCCATCTGTATCCTATCGATCGAAGCGTATTCAAATGTGCGTCGGAACTCTTCAGTTCGGATTCGGAAATGCTTGTCTGAAGTCCTTTGGGACGATTGGATTCTCGATGGCTGCTTCCGACCCGCCAATGTTATTGATGGCGGACATGCCATTGATGCGATTGAAGCTTTCTTCGTGACCGCACACAACAAAGTATTACTACTCACTTTTAGCACAGAAATGGCAGAAACGGAAAAAAAGTTTGACCTTCGTTGTGTCGTTTCAGGGCCGAACTCAATTCTCTACTCCGCGCACATGCTTTGGGCGGATGCGGGGCAGCGCCTTCTTGTTGCGGCGGGTACAGTATTTGGAGAGGTCCTGTTTTGGTCATCAGCGTGTCACCATGCTACTTCTCCGGAGGTTCATTTGCTCCACGTTTTCACAGGACATGAGGGTTCAGTCTTTGGAGTTAGGATATCAGAGGTGGCACAAGATGGTGCGGTGAAGCGCATCTTGGCCAGTTGCAGTGACGATAGAACTATTAGAGTATGGAATATTTCCGACACCAGCCGTCGTGACGATCAACGACTACACAGTAGGCAGTTGAACAAGTCCGAGGCCGGCTCCTCAAAAGCAATCAATGAAGCTGAGGCGAGCAGATGCCTGGCTACGATAATGGGTCACGCCTCACGCATCTGGGGCTTACGTTTTCTGGACCAGAAAGATGGTTGCTGGAACTTTGCGTCCTACGGGGAAGACAGTACTGCTCAATTATGGAGTCTGGGTCCTATCCTGGGTCAAGAAGGGTCACTTCCAGCGCCCCTTGACCATGTCTATGGGTTGAGCCATAAATGCACGTACGCATTTCATTCAGGAAAGAATTTATGGGCCCTCACAATCTTCCCAGAGGCTGATGGAGACTTTATTATTGCTACTGGAGGAGCTGATGGGCGTATCACCATCTCCAAACCTCATCTTCATCAGGACTCTGCGCCTTCAGCAGCCTGCACGAGCCGTTATACTATGGATGAAATACTGAAGACCTTTCCCGCTACATCGAATGGACTTAGTTTAACAAAAACGGGAAAAGTAGAATCGTCAACAAGAAACATCTTTGATTCTCTCAAAGGCTCGTGGAGGCTCTCAAGAAGTCTGGACAGCTTGGTGCCAACGTATCCTTCTGGAAAATTGGAAGGTACTGCCACTTTCACCAAGAGGATCCCTTCAGACGATATTTACGATGATGAATATGTATATTCGGAAAGCGGAGATTTTGCTACTCAGCATGGCCTGACGATGAAGGCGACACGTCAATATGTGTATCGTTATAGTCAAAGTAATGATGAGATCAGTGTGTGGTTCGTGAAGCCAGATACTAGCGGCGCTGTTGACTACTTCTTCCATAAGCTGGACTTTCATGAGAGGCATACTGGTTCCCATTCAGGCCCGGAAGCGAGATTAGCAAAAGGTTACCACCTTTGTGTTGAGGACAACTACAACGCTGATTACTCTTTTCATGTCATGAATTCTGAAATGACACAATGGCATGCAGTCTTTGATGTGGATGGGCCCAAAAAGGACTATACGGCAAGATCGACGTATACACGCGATCAAGCCGAAAGTTCAGAGTCCGAAGAAGCCAATGCTGTGATTCAAGCATCAGTCGCAAAGATTGAGAATAATCCTAGCATTCAGGACAGGCAAGAAAAGCTAGATGCTTTCAAGACTTACACGTGGATTGGTGAGAATGATTTCCTTGCTACCACTGAGCATGGAAGTATTTGGGTTGGTACCCATATTTCTATTACAGAAACAAGAAACTTGGATCATTCTCAGAATATACGTTGGAAGTATATTAATAAGGAAACCCATCTCAGTTCGTCTAACATAGCAACCGCTATTCCCTCACTCGGCATAGCCTTGCTGACAGGGATCGACGGCACGGTCACCCTTTACGAGCATCGTAGCAAGGATGTTCACGTTATTGGCAAACTTGCTGGCAAAGCGGGCTTTCTCAAGGCTCACGCTCTCTCCAGACGATGGAGTAGGTGGCTACGAGCGAGCCACCAAAGAGAGATGGTAGGGTTATTTGCCACTTGCCTTGGCTCCTACCAAGCAACTGTGTCCATATTCTCGCCAGAAATCACTGTTGAAGGGCGGTCAATGGAAAGGGAAGCAGGCCTTACAAGCATCGACCAATTCAATCTTACTCTTCCTCTAAAATTTGTTGTGACGAGCTCTTGCTTCCTGGATACGGAAACATGGATCGTCTTAGGCTCCCGTGCCGGAGATATAGCAATATACGACCTAGCCCACAAAATGCCAAACTTAGCACTCGAAGTCGCCCCCGAATGCTTCCCAAATACTCACGGGGAAGATACGATCACATCAATTCAAGTCATACCTCACGAAATCTCGAAGCTAACTGACCGAACTGCCATCCTTACCACCGGTCGAGACGGTAAATGGGCACTCCATCACGTCTTTCACAAATCCGGTCAAACAGGGCCCCTGGTGACGCTCGAGACCTTACACATTGGCATGCCACCCTTCGGTCCCAACATCGAAGGCGCATACATCTCTCCAACGAGCAAGAACCTCGTCCTTTGGGGCTTTCGAAGCAAGCAATTCATCGTCTGGAACGAAACCCAAAAGACGCAAGTAATGTCCGTCGACTGTGGAGGCGCCCATCGAAACTGGGCATACTTGCACAGTCCTAACGGTACAGACGGCGGCACCTTC
Source organism: Usnea hakonensis (assembly GCA_013423325.1). Classification (NCBI taxonomy): domain Eukaryota; kingdom Fungi; phylum Ascomycota; class Lecanoromycetes; order Lecanorales; family Parmeliaceae; genus Usnea; species Usnea hakonensis. Next base: position 229,956 of record BLJB01000003.1, on the reverse strand, counting down.
ATCTACACAAAAGCATCAGCCTGCCACATACACTCGCACCCACAAGCCTCCCACCAAGTCCTCCAACGCGGAAGCCACGGCCGCGAAATCAAAGCCATGGCTCTATCCCCACCCCTCCCATCGACCAACGAATCCCCCCTCAGACTCCTCGCCACCGGCGCCGAAGACACAACCATCCGCATCTCCCGCCTCGACGCACCCCTCACCTGCCTAACCATCATCACAAACCACACAACCGGCATCCAACAACTCCGCTGGTCCCCAAACGGGCACCTCCTCTTCAGCGCCGGCGGCTGCGAAGAGTTTTCCGTCTGGCGCTTACGTCCCGCGCCGCTCGTCGAGATGGGCGTTATCTGCGCCGCGCGATGTCCGACCGTGACGCAGGAGGCAGATCTACGCATCATGGATTTCGCCGTCGAAGAAATACCCTCTGATAACGCCTTCGATGACGGTGACGGTGATGATGATGATGATGATGATGACGGTGCATACGAACCCGATTACCTACTAACAATGATATACTCCGACTCCTCGCTCCGCGTATTCCACCACCGCGCCTCCCAAGCCAACACTCAGAACCCGAAATTCCACCTCTTAAAACAAGCCTCCTACACCACAAACTGCCTCACCCAAGCAACCTACCTGCCCCTCCCCACCACCAACCCTGATTTCAAAACCCTCTGCACCGCAAGCACAGATGGCCATTTGGCTTTTTGGTCACTGGCCCTCTCATCATCATCATCACCATCACCATCACAACACCAACCCCCCTCATCAGAGGGAATAGCGCGGGGCAAAGTAGGAGGAATAATGAACCCAATCAACCACACCCTCTCCCCCCCCCTCCACGCCTCCAGCATAAAAACCCTCTCCCACACCCCCCTCACACCCTCCTCAACCCTCCTCCTCACAGGCGGCGACGACGGCGCTATAGCCCTCACCCGTCTTACGTATTCCCCCTCTTCAGGAAATGCTTTCAGGACGGCAACGATGGTACTTCCGAGAGCGCATGCGGGTGCTGTGGTGGGGGTTATTGTTTTGGGGGATGGGGATGATGGGTTTGATACTAGAGGGGGAAAGGAGGGTGGGGATGGAAGTGGGGATGTGAGGACATACAAGCTTGCAAGCATAGGTCATGATCAGCGCTTGAAGACATGGCGCGTTAGTATAGATCTTGAGAGGGATGGGGTCGAAGGTGTTGGAGTGTGGAAGGGAGAGGATGTGTGTACGGGGGTGGCGGATGCGGGGGCGTTGGGGATGTATAGGGATGGGGAGGGGGGTTGGGTGCTTGTGGTGGTGGGGATTGGGGTGGAGAGATGGAGGGTTGGGCGGTGAGGGTGGATGGGGGGATAGGGGAGAGCGGGGGGGTGGTAGTTTGGTTTGGCTGTTTTAGATTGAGAGGTTTGCGATGGAATGGTGATACGTTTGTAGAGCGATTTTTGTGAAAAATGCGAATTTGTTCGTGTTTTCATCTTTCCTATTTGCCACTTCTCATATCAGTCAACATATCTCATCGAGAACGAACGTTGATACTAAAAATTGATACTATGCTCAAAGAAACGTCTATAAAAAGCACACTGAATGGTTTTAAGAGTGCAATCCGGTTCACACTGTAAGAATTTAACCGCGGAGCCTGTCGTGAATGCCAATATGGCATGTTGCAGGTACCATGTCATATCGAGCATCCAATCTTCTGCAGAGAGAAGTCATGGAATCAAGGTTTTCCTTCCCTCAGCCTCCTAACCTAGCTTAGCTCGATCCCTAATTACGTGGGAGAGGGTCAAGTGCTAGAGGTAGCACGTTCCTGCGGATTCAGATGGTACGCCGGTATGGCATATTTCCAGCGGGAATATTCGAGCGAGCTTGGATTGGGGCGGATTCGTAGCGGGCTGGTATGACTGAGAGGGAACGAAGTCAGAGTTATGAAGGTTACCAAGGGGTGTAGTGCGATGTGAGGATCCGTCGTCACACGACAGGCCAAGATTTCTACACTAATTCCTCCAGGGTATGATCCCAGGCAGCGTCACAGCTTCTGATGCAGTCTGCAACACGTGCCCCAAAAGCTTCGCATACTGGACCGTCTAGGGTATAGATCCAAGCGATGTTCTTTACACAACTCAGGATTCCTGGCCAGCCACCAATATCTATCGCCTGCCAGATCTGTGTTGATACGGCAATGCGTTTTGCAAAGAATGAAATATCATCATATTCCAGGGAATGAATGCCTCCCATGACCAGTACCCATGTATAGTATTCCGGATGCGCATGAGGAAGTATGTCGGAGAGAGGTCGGTTCTCTTTCTCCAACAAGAGCTCCTTCAAGTGACACGTCAGGCGCGCGATGACGGGGCAGCGAGGCCAAAACCCGTGAAACACACGCTTAATGAATATGAGAGCCGCAAGACGACAAGCTTCGTACAGGTAGTCAAGATCTTGCATTTGCTGTTTTGACTTTCGAACCTCAAGCGAGAGTAAGCGATACATGATGCTGGCTCCCACCCTTTCAAGAGGCTTCAACTCTGAAAGCATGATGGAGGGTCCGATGCTATTCAGTGTGGCCGTCAGATGATGTATATCTCTGAAAATGCTGATAATATCGATACGGGGTTCTGTGGAGATACAGAGTTCGGCGCACACCGGATTAGAGGGTACCTCGTGCTGAATAGACAAATAGTTTGGTCTACGTGGTAGAAGGGGTTGTTTTGACATCATGATTGACGACACCAAGTCGGCCCTACGTGATATCACAGGCTCGGATCAGTATTCATCGGTCATCTCCAACATTCAAGTCTGTCCATGAGTGTGGCAACCTACCATGAGATGAGCATCTGAAGCACTCCACCCCATCCCAAATTCGGAAGTCCGCCTCTCATTCTTACCATTGTGTCAAGAGCATCCTTATGAACGCTGAAGTCGTGGTGGTTTCTGGACTCACCCTAAAGACAAGTGGTGAGTCGCGATAAAGCAGGACATCTCAAACGCGAAACAGAGAGAGATTTCAGTGTAGAAGAAAGGGAAGCAGTTTACGGAAGGAAGGATATATAACAACAGGCTCCAGCAATGACCCCAATATTGGAAGCAGAATACGGCTTGTAAGGGAAAGTTTCGCTCATAGGTTTACGTACCTCCAACGATGCTAGCATCAGCACGGCGCCAATTGTACTATCAGACACGGTTTCAGCAGAGTTGAGTCTCAGATTGACGAGGCGAATAACCTCTCCCTTCTGCGCTAGTGTCCTAGGGTTCTTCCGCCTTCCATGCACGACATCAAGGTGGGACGCAGCCATGGTGAGAGTTGCGAGGAACAGGACAGGATCTGTCACCGCGTAGGGCATCCATATATCTATCAGAGGATGTTGACCACCGCATAGTACCATTGGAAACAAGCTGCGAGCTATCACTGTAGTAACTACCATGTTTGAGTCAGCAGGTACATGTCCATGGGGATACACATATGCTCGAGAGAAAGGTGCCTTAATAGCTCACAGTGTTTTAAAACATATCCCTGATATCGAAGATCTCCTCCCATAGGTGAAGCGTCGAACGGATCGGTACCGCCATCTCCAAGAAGCTGAATAGGGCTTAAAAGCACCCTAGATGAGCTGTATTCACAGTCATACACGCATTCGGCGTGCAAACAAGATATGGGACACGCTCCGTGGTCACCATCTAGTACCGAAGCTGGCAGCGACAAGCCATTGATCTCATGCGGAGCGGTCGGATCTCCAAGCTCACTCTTGTGCTTCGTAGCCCTCTTCGTCTTCTTCTTATTTTTCCGACAATAATCGCGCATTGCATTGGAGCGAACCATCCTGCGAAGGCTTTTGTCTTTGCTTTGCTTTGGCTCACTGAGATTGACAAAAGCCCAGCCTCCTTTTGGCTTTGGAGTGGGAATAGGAATGGCCTCGGGGGGCTTGGTCGGTAACTGCATGAGACGAGTTGCTGACATTGTTGGCTCCGGCATTTCTTGAACCTAGAATTAGAGGGACAGCAGGATATCGACGGCTCGAGACGGGGAGATGCTGATTGGAAGGAATGAGAGGGAGGTATGGAGAGACATGGAGCAGTGGGGGGACTTTTTTGTATGATGAATTTCCATTTGAGAGCATCGGTAGTCCGTACTTTCGGCACCGGCAGACGTGAGTCAGATAAAAGGCTTGGCACTATGTTGTTTAGTACCTAGGTACCTAAGATAAGGTACGTACCCTTCACGGGCCGAAGCGTCGTGTTCGTTTCAAGGTACCTAGGGACGAAGGGCGTTTTAAGGAATCTGCCCTAAAATATTTAAGAAAAAGAATACTCCGTACGAGTAGATCTTTCTGTAAGAATCTCGGAGGTTTATCCCCGGAGGAAAACAGGGTACTAACGAAGAAGAACAAATCTATTTGTAAGCTCTCAAGAGCTTCTACTGAAGAGGCTATTAGTACCATTGTCGTTGGTCTGAAAGCGTTCATCCACCATCACGATCCTGCCATTGATCGTGCTACAAATCAAGTACTCTTTGGTCAGCTACTTCCATTCAAGATCTTGCTCCACTCCCAAGATAGCCGTCACTGAGAATGTCGCTCCGTCCTATTGAAGGACCTCCTAAAGTTGCACCTTACAGGTCGCCTCTCCATAATATCGATTCACCATCCTCTGACCGCACCTTGAAAGCTGGATTGCGGCTGGCAAACAGGATCCTCGAGCTATTATGCTTCGTCAGACTAGTTCATAGAAGACGAAGTGTTCTCTGTACCAGTCTCATGTAGAAAGACGAAGACATTTGCGAGAACAGACGGAACGTGCAGTGTTCCAACATGATCCTCATTAGCGAGAAGGGTGCGCAAGCCTTAAAAAGAAGAGCCTTTTCAGAATAGCCAATGTGCTACACTGGCATAATAGCATTCTTTTTCCCTAACCTTCTATTTTAGGTGTGTATTAACTGGAAATGCAATATCATAAAATACTAGAAGTATACATACGATACACAATAATTACATATATTACTAACAGCAGGATAGGCCTAGAATAAGATATACACGAATCGAGTCTAGACTCACTACAAAAGAGAAACGTACCTTAAGGCTGAAGAAATCGCTACCCCGCAATCAAGAATTCATCCATCGGCCATCGTATTTGCACTCAATCTCCCTTACTGTATCTCCAAGATTGATCATATTTGCAGCATAGATTCCAAGTCTCCCAGTGTTACTTTTTGATTCATGGACCCAGTCAGCGCTTTCAGCCTAGCCTGTGGAGTCATCCAGGTCGTGGACTTCAGCCTCAAGATCAGCTCCAAATGTCGAGAGCTCTACAAAGAAGGGAGCCTATCTGACAACGACGTGATTGAAGGATGGGCAGAAAACCTTGAGAAGCTATGTGGCGAGCTGAATCCACCTGTCACAGACGGAGTCCCCTTGGACAGGTTACCTCCCAATGAACAAGAACTCCGCAATCTAGCGGCAAATTGTTCCACTACTGCTCACGTTCTTATCCACAAACTTGACGAACTGAAAGTAAGCGGATCCCGCAAGAAGCGTGAAGCTCTTAAGCAAGGTTTCCGGTCAATTTGGAAGAAAGATGCAATTGAGGAGATCCAGAAGCGATTAGATAGCTATCAGAAGAGCCTAGACACCAGGATCCTTGTATATGTTCGGTACGTGAGAGCCACTCTTTCCTATGAAGCAGTATTTCCGACTTATAACTGCCCAAGACTGACACTCCATGCATAGGCAGCTACTAGTGGAGACTTCGTCAGAGCAGAAACGAAGCCTTCGAACGCTCGATACTCGGTACCAAGCAATTGCCGACAGTCTTCTGCAAGGACATAGAAGTTTCGACGAACTCAAAACCATAGTCCAGAGTGAGAACGCAGCGACTCAAGAACGTATTATCGACTTGCTACGTATCCATCAGAACAAGCTTTCGGAAAAAGAAAGCAGTCAGCGTCTGCTCGACAGCCTCCACTTTCCTGACATACATTGCAGAGAAGAGCAAATTGCCGATGCTCACCGTGAGACCTTCCAGTGGATATTCGATGCCTCGCCAAGCGCAATCCGGCCGTGGGATAACTTCGTCGAGTGGCTTGAGAACGGTGAAGGTACCTATTGGATCAATGGAAAAATGGGATCTGGCAAGTCGACCTTGATGAGCTATATCTGCCAAGACGCTCGTACGAGCGCAGCACTGGCCAAATGGGGTGGGATCGGAGTGATTACACCCCAGTTCTTCTTCTGGAACCCAGGCAGTCATCTGCAGAAGAGTATTGAAGGCTTACTGCGGTCTTTAATCTATCAGATCTTGCAAGAGCGTCCTGATCTCGCGCCACTCGTAGCCTCTGAAGGACCATTAGAGACATGGACGGATCGTCGGCTATACACATCTTTCCGGCGCATAACGCAAGACTCTTCATTACGTCGCTCAAAGCTATGCCTTTTTGTTGATGGGCTCGACGAGTTTGCAGGGGACCAAAGTTCTCTCATCGATTTGTTGCGGTCTATAACGGACGGCCAAGATGTCAAAGTCTGCTTATCGAGCCGGCCTTATATTATCTTTGAGGAGGCTTTTGGCAAGGCTTGTACGTTAAAGTTGCAGGACTTGACCAGAGCGGATATTGAGAGATACACGTTTGACAAGCTCCAGTCCCTGCCAAGTATTCAATCTTTGAGCTTGAGCGACGGTGACGTAATTTACAGAATCGCTTGGGAGATTGTCGAAAGAGCGAATGGCGTATTCTTATGGGTTAGTCTTGCGGTAAAAGACCAACTAGAAGGCATTCGGAACCATGATGACCCCGGGACTCTGTGGGAGAGACTTCGGACAATGCCCACGGAAATTGAAGATGTCTATGTGCATCTCCTCAACAGGATAAGCAGATTCTACAAAGTAGAGACTGCTCAGATTCTAAAATTCGTCCTCCAAATCAATTCCATCCATGATGATTCTGGATGGCGGAAATGTTCGGTTCTTGACATAGCTCTCTCACTTCACAAAGAATTAGACTATATCATCAGTTCATCCGCAGATATTTGCGCGACAGAAATATTGTTGCAGTGTGACAGGACGAGAAGAAGATTATTAACTACCTGTTCCGCCTTTCTTGAGATAAAAGACCTTGATCTGGACAGCAGTCTCTTGACAGATTTGCATTTCTCTGGACAGCAGATGGAGCTCTATCGGAGAGGGAGTGCAACCGTCGACTTTCTGCATCGAAGTGCCGCCGACTTCTTTGAAAATGGGCAAGGCAGAGCATGGTTGAAAGAAAATCTTGTCACAGAACATCAGACTCCTATTTCCGACTTCCTCACGACGCAGGTCGCAAAGATAAGATTACTAGGATTCCCGGTGTTAGATGAAATTGAAAGGCCGCGATACTATCCGTGGTTCCCAAAATCTCCTCAGGATATATTATACTTATTATGCGAGGCGGAAGCCGAGCTCGGCCATCCTCCCACTGCCCTTTGCAGTGCTTTGGACCGCGCAATGACAATACTTCATCGGCAACGACAACGAAGTGACCAGACGGCTCATTGGGTTTTGCTTGCAGATAAGCAGTTCCTGGAGGAAGGCAGCATAAGGTTCTGGCCTCCATTCCGCAAGGAGCCTGTAAGTACAGTCACTTTGACAAGTAGCTCAGAAATTTTGGAGGACACTCCACAGAGTTCTCACACGGAACTGTCAGTGGTACCAAAAGATCTCCTTGGACTGTTGGCCTGTTTGGGTCTAGACTTATACGTGGAGGAAAGCATCAAAGTTTCATTTAGTCCGCTTAGCGTATCTTACGCGAATTACTTGCTTTCATGCGTTCTCTTACTCATACATCATAGAAACCCAAAAGATCGTAATGTTGTAATTGAGAAGAAGCTCCGTCTCGTCGGCTTTTTACTAAATCAAGGCGCGAACCCAAATGAAGCTGCTGTTCAAGGGAGTTTGTGGACCTTGTTTTTGGAGCGCATGTACTCCCAAAGAAACAAAACGATAAGATTCTCCGATAATGGTCCATTTCTAGAAGCAGCTTGGGCATCAGCAGCAGAAACTTTTCTTGCAGCTGGTGCTAATATACACGAGCAAACTTCAGCCACGAAAGTCATCGCGGGGAACATGTCAGGTCAACCAGAACCCCGAATTTCCGTCCCATATCTCGAAGGGACTGAAGGCGAGGTTCATTCAAAGATCGGCGAGCTGTACAATGCAAGGCTCACCGTACAGCTCTCCGTGTTGTCATGTTTATCATATTGTTTGTCTAACGCGCCTCAGCTGCCTGGTATTCAAGAGGAATGTATTGGCAATGGGGCCCGATATGTTGCTGAAATCTCAAGTATTACGTATGGAATCTCGACAGGGCCAGACATCATGTATCCAGAATACAATTTATCAAAAGAACAATCAGACCGACTAGTGCCAACCTACGAGGCATACATTTTATCTGATAGACCGTCCTCCCCAAAGGTTTGGGCCGAACAGAAGGCCCTAATGCAGCAGCTTGCAGCGCCATACCATGAATTCTTCGAGGAAAAAAAAAGACGTCTTCTGCCAAAGCCAAGTGAAGACACTTCTCTCAACGACTGAATCGAAAGGACACGAGCACAAGTCATCACAGAGCCACCGCAGGACAAATCCTAGGCCAAGTCAGAGACCAGAAAACACTCATCCAACCCCCCGTCGCCACATTACGACCCGCAACAAAGAAACGAATTTACGACTACTTTTCCTAGCATTGATGTACTTAGTTCAAAGGGTGTTGAGATTCAAGTATCGCAATGATTTCTACTCGGGTGCCACTAGCTTCTCAACAACGTTTCCATCTACCCAACTGCCCAGATTACTTCAGGCAGACACCCTAGCGGACTTATTTTCTAAGTACTCTAGGTGCTCAAGCAGACAAGCTTGCATGAAGGTAAGCTAGGTACGTCGCTAGCGAAGAGACAGAGTGGAGGCTCCTAGTATCCACAAACTACAATTCTCTACCAACACGCCAAAAGCTAGATGCAGACAAAACACCAGTCACCCACACACCTCATCCTCCAAGAAACACCCTCCACTATCATAACCATCGCACCTTCCACCCACTATATCTCTCACGGACGAAAAGAAGCACCCAATCAGCCTAATCCCACCCAACCCTCCTCTCCCCATACGTGCCTTCAACCTCAAAATCCCTCCCTCTCTGCGCCCACCTTCCCAATCCTCTACGCCCTCGCACAGATCTCCCACCACAAAAGACACTCAGATCACAAGGACAAGGACGAGCTCCCCTCCTCCACTCCCCATCTTCCCCCCACCACCCAAAACCCCAAGACATATAACTCCAGATCCCCATCCCCATTCAAACACATCCCCCCCCCTTTCCCAAAAAAAATCATGAAAAAAGCCCCATACCTCAAAACACACAGCCCAACAAAGATATTACCAACCATCATCCAGCAAGCTCGATGGACTACTCTCATAAGTAAAAGTAAGTAAAGGTCCGTGGATACTTGGTATTTTATTTAAAAGAGTGGTGGGGGGTTTGAGGGATGGAAGGAAGGGGGGGTGAAAAGGAAAGGAAAGGAAGGGGAGGGAGGAGGAGGAGATGGTGGGAGTGGGGAGTGGGCGTTTTGAGGTTTGTTTGGGGAAGGATATTTTCGATGGGGGAGCGATGGGATGGGATGGGATGGGGGGTTGGTGGGTGTGGCTGTTAGGGAAAGGTTGAGCGAGGGGAGGGGGAGGAAGAGGGTGAAGGAGGGTGATGCGTAGAGAGGAAAAATTACTTTTTCGAGGGATGAGTGATTGATGATAATGATTTCATTTCCTCCACCAGTAGCAAACGTGAAACTCATGCAGAAAGTCATGTGCTCCTGGTATGCAACACTCGTGTAAAATAAATAACCAATCGTAAATCTTAAATGAACAGGAGTGTCTCATATGTTGGGTAAAAGGATCTGATATCTTGTCAAACGCTATCCAGGAAAAACGCCCGCACGATGCCGCTAATACGCCAATAAATCACAACTTCCCTCTTCAGTCTCTACACATCCTCATGCCTAAAAGGCTCATACGCCGTCGTCCCCTTATTGCCAACGTTATTCAGAGGCATGTGCGGACCCTGGTAGCCCGGCCCGCTCTGATATCCCTGCTGCGGCGCTCCGTAGCCTTGTCCACCCCTCAAAGGACTCTCAACCCTTTCATACTGGTATGGGCCCTGCTGATCCCTAAACTTGCTCCTTGTCGGTCCGTCTCCGTATCCCTTGATCCTGTCGCTCCTTCCGCTGCAGCAGCAGGAGCTGAAGAGCCAGAAGAGACCCGAGGCGAGGGTGAAGAGGACACCGAGCCAGATGGTCACGTAGACGCTGTGGCCGAGGGAGCCGTGGACGTTGTATTTCTTCAGCGCGTCGTTGAAGGTGCCTGTTAAGGTGGCGTAGAGGATGGTGGATGTGAGGGCGAAAGCGATGAAGAAGATGGAGCTGATGGTGGAGACGATGGTAGTCGCTAGGCTGCCCAAGCGTGAGAAGAGAGCCAAGAAGCCAACCAAGATCTCGACGATGGTGGTGATGAGCGCGACGAGGTAGGCAATGAACATCCATTTCGCGACTGTTTTGTATGTGTTCAGGCCATCGCGAAGCTCTTTACTGAACAACTGGTCAATGCCAGTATTGTTGAGGTTCCATACATCTACCGGGTTGAACCAAAACTCGTTTTGGTGAGGCGAGCAGTAGGTGACGTGGTCAGTCACGCTGCCACTGCTGTTGGCCTGAAAGTCCCCGGAGCAGTAATTCCACAAGCTAACGTGGTAGAAGTCTTTGACATCGAGGGCTGATTTAACGGCGGAGGTGGTATCATTCAAGATACCATCTGTCAGAGAATTGGAAGGGAGGTTCAAATCTGAAGGGTCAATGTTGATGTCTGAGGTATTGGCCCGGAAGAAGTAGAGGTTGTTGTAGAAGTTGTTGTTCTTGTTCGTTCCTCCGACACCAACTATGATGAGGCAGACGAGGGAGGCGATGGTCAAAGCCATAGGCAGGAAGATGCAGGCGAAGCGGCCAGCTTTCCCCATGATGGCGGTATTTCAAGGCTGAAGCGAGGTGGTGGTTGAAAGGGCAAACGGACTGCTTGGTCACTATCCAAAGCTCCAGGTAAACGAAAGTGTGTGAGAGTGAAGTAATAAGTACAAGTGAGATGGAAGAAGGAGGATTTAAGTAAATGTAGAAGAAAAGTATTGTTGTGTTTTTGTTGAGAGCGTTTTGATTGTGCTAAATCGGAACATTGAAGATTCGTAACGCGTATCAAGAGTGGCTTAGAAGATTCGGATACCCGGGGGGCTCAGCAGCACTAGTCCCGTAACGGCTTAGTCAATCTTCGCGTACTCAAAATAGAACCCGTTGTAGTCGTGGAGACAGCCGAGGCTCGGTGACAAAAGTCCCTGCCGACTCTCCGGCGCTTTCCGGGGAAAAGTCGGCAGGGACTTTTGTCACCCACCCTCGAGCTGAAAAAACTATAAAGACATCATACAGCTTACGACTCATTTTTGATGCAAATACCCGTCTCAAGCTACCACTTTCACCCCGTTCCCAAAAACATCGGCAGTTGTGACGGAATATGTCTTTTGAGACTTGAGACTGTTTTTTTGTGATGTATCTCAGTGATGAAACTACTCAACATAGCCGCCACTCTTTTTCGCCGCTGATATCTTGCCTCCCAGTGCATCCGACATGACCCTCAGAGTCCGTTCTGTTATTTTAAGTCTCTCATTGCGTGCGCTCGTGTCGGGGCTATGAACTTGACCTATGCGCCTAGACAACGAGACCTTGCACACGATACCCTACATTTAAGCTCACTCTATTCGGGCAGTATTGCCAGGTAGAGTCCCAGTCGATCCAAACGAAGAAGTAAGGTTGGAAGAAGAGCCACAGCGGTCTTTACTTTATACGTTGGTTGATCTCACTTGTTGATTGCCAGAGGAAGACCCCAATGCTATTCAAGTCACCTAGATAGCCAATTCAGTCAATCCAAAATGATGAGGGACAAACGAGACCCTTTGATCAAGTGATATGGGAGCCTTACCCGCAGGATACCATCCTGGTTGATTGACCTCCGGCGTACCACATGTCGAATAGACATCTAGAGCGTTTTGATATAACTGCGTGAAGGAGCTGACATCTGAGCCTGCCGACCTGGACGGCGTCTCGCCGGGCAGTTCTCCTTCGACAAACATGTTGCGCATCGCGATGACGACAAAACAGGTGCCTGGCTCGAGAATTAGTCGACCGACCAACATGAGTATAGGCCAGCTGCCTCGGGTTTGACGCACCATAGCCCACCTTAAGTGGTACTCTCTGAGTGGGTATTTCGTGAACAGGAGTCACGCCCGAAGCTAGATATTCGTATTTGATCCCTTCATGGTCTCTGGTGTAATCGTTGAAGAAGAGCTCGAGGGCCTTGGGACAGTCGCCGTTATCGAATTTCTTGCTGGGCTGGAACCATTCGGGGTAGTTTGGTAGGGTGGCGCAGTTCGCTACTGGTGCTCCGAGGCTGGAGGAACGGAATCTAGATATAGCGGTCGTGTTGAGCAAAGACGTAGGATCTATGAGGCTAATCAAAGGGTTGGATTCATCGATGTTAATGGGCGAGCATTTGAGCCGCGGGACGAGAAAAAGAAGGCATAACGTTCTGGGCCATGAGGCAAGTTTGGAAAGATACGGGTTTGCCATCGGGCATCTATCTTCGAGCAACCCAGAGAAAAGTTGAATCTGCGACAATCGACAATTGTGTAAAAGGATGACTCAGTTTCAAGGAGGCTCTAGACTTTTAAAGTGCACGGGCTGCCTTCGGCCGTCACGCGAAATGGTGGCGGCTCTTGCAGTCGCTAAATGCTAGAACTCTGATACCGGTTAAAGGGCGACTTCGACGCGCCCCAAGGCTCTTTACCATACTCGGGCAGCAATTGAGCAGGCAATATGTGCGGGTGGTTGTAAAGCTAAAGGACGATCTTTCATCGACGCAAGGCCCGCAGCACGGTCCGCTTGCTAATTTTTCAGATGATGATAGGCTGCTAAGTTAAGATATCGCGGCCCTTGGCCCCTCATTATTAAAGACGTCTGCCTTATCTCTTGCAAGCCGTGCCAGCCACTCTTCAACGTGCAGTACGTGCCGGTCCGTGCCTGGGGATCTTTGCGACATAATGTTCGAGTCTCCTGAACCTTGCATGGCTCCCACGTGGGGGAAGCATCGCAATTTGAGTACGAAATTGGAGGGGAGTTTGGGAGTATGTATGAAAATTTGTTCAGTTCTTACTAGGTCCTTCCTGGTGAATCGCGGCTTTCGCAACGTAGCCCTTCTTGTTCCATGACTTCATCCTCATTATGTCAATGGGTAATTGTTCAGGCTCCTCCTTCCAGCCTGGCGCAGAAAGACCCTTTTCTTCAAACTCCTCGTCGCTGATGACCTTGATGACCTTGATCTTCCACTTTCCTACCCGGATTATGAGCGTATCTTCACCAATCAAATACTTCTGTGTGTCCTTTGGGTTCCAATTTGTAGCTGGCGAGAAGTCAACTTGGTCGCCCATCGTACCAGTTCCACCAGGCCTAGCGCCTAAGTACGCGCCCTTTTTATTTACCATACGCTGACCCTCGCTACGAGAAGGGACGAGTCCAGCGTGGTAGAGGACGCGAGCCATAGGCTGATTGTAGACAAGGGATTTAGGAAGGACGAGACTGTGGGTGGGGGTTTTATCTTCGTTCGCAAAAGGTAGTATGCCGTTAACGTGCTTCTTCGAATCACTTCCATCTTGTTCAATCCTTGGGGTTGCAGCAAAGGATTTTCCAAACATGCTGCCGTGCTCTTGCTTTGCTTCGCGAGATATTCTTTCGCCATGGACAATGTTGAGCACTTCTTGGGCCAATCGATGTTGCGCAATGCGTTTGGACGGTTCCTTCTCATGTTCTTCCATGAGAGTCTCGAGATTATCGAGAGTTTCAAAGGTGAAGAGCTTGAGATACCGATGAACATCCGAGTCTGCGGTCCTGAGAAAAAACTTCTAACGGTTAGCATCTGCTCGAGTGGTGACATGAAGCTAGAATTACCTGATATAGATCGAATGCACTGGTCATTTCTAAGTCCAGCCAAACCGCGTTCCCCTCACTCTTTCCAAATTTCTCCCCAGATGATGTTGTCAACAGCGGAACTGTAAAACCCATCGGTTTTTTCATAAAAGACTCCCTCTCTTCGAGACTCTCCTCGTTCTGCCTAACATCTGGATCGTAATGGTTGTGTCTGATGTGGTTGACAGCTTCTATACCGGCGAGAATATTCCCGAACTGGTCTGATCCTCCAACTTGTACCTGGATATCCTTGGTAGAGTACATGTACCACCAGTCCCATGATTGCAGTAAAGGGTATGTGAATTCCGAAAATGACATCCCTTCTTTCGACTCCATACGGTTCTTCACCCTAAACGAACGAGTCAGCGCTCCGAGGACTTTGAAGGTTATTATTCCGACGCACTCACGTGTCCCTTCCTAGCATAGGCCCTAGTCTAACGCCTGAACCCAACAATTTCAACCACACCATGATTGTAAGCTTATTCAACCACGCGTTGTTGTTGGTCACCTCTCTCCTCCATGCCCATTCCCATTGATATCCATAATTTTTCCCATAATGTTCGACATGAGCCCAGATTGATTTTAACTGCATATGAATCTTAAGCATGTTGGTCTTTCGTACCGAAGAGTGCTCTTCTTTTCGGGCCTGTGTTCGTCCTGTGGGATCGCCAATCTGCGCCGTGGCACCTCCAAGCTACATTTGTCAATCGTGGATCCTTTGGAGTCAGGCAAGAGGTTGCCCACCAAAGAGCAGGCATGGAAGCCATGTAGATACATCCAGTGCAGAACCATCAATGGCAGCAGATGGCCAACGTGCAAAGACGGTGCTGTAGGATCTACTCCGGCGTAGATCCCAACCCGCTTCTCGATTAGCAATCGATCCAGGTCATCTCGTGGCCTATAGAATGTCACATTCATGTGTTCGTGGCACAGCAGGCACGCCACAAGATCTTACCCTATAATTTGATTGACAAAGCCCCTCTTCTCCAGCATGGTCAGCATACTTTCCTTCCTCCCAGCCTTGATTTCTGTGGCCTGTCGCGCCCAAGCCAACCTTGCTTCTAAAGTCTTCTGGAGAAAATTCTGAGTAATAGATCGTCTCTGAGTTTGCAGCCTGAAGGGGCGAATTGGACGTGCACATGAGGGGCAAATGTATTGCGCCTTGTGCAACAATGCAAAAGATTGATAGGAAGTCATTGGACATTCAAAAGCTTGACAAAGTGCAAAGCAAAGGCAGGAGAAAAACATTTGATGGACTTGATCGCGGAGATACTTTTCTCCGACGGCTAACCTCGGCATTGAATTCAATTTGAATGATTGAATCATCACATGAAAACGAACAATGGTCAAGAAGAACCTGAATGGGAAACCATCTCAAATAAAATTCGTGAGAGCAGCTCAGATGCAACTATTCACCAATGCAGTTTGTGATCCGCCCCTGGGATCGACCACAGTCATTCCATACGGAGAAACGGTATTACATACTTATACCACGTAGATGATTGGCTAGAGTATTTTGAACTGAATCGTGTCAGGTCAAATTCACCGTCCTTCTAGAATCTAGCAAGTCTTTCCCTGAACAACCGTGGGAAGCTATACTGTGGCACAATGGTCACGAGAATTGCGAATGGCGTGAAACACGTCTCGAGGAGACGCAGACCACTACTGGCCCTGTAATACGACCTACGACCTGATACTGGAATCTAAAGGACTCTGTGCTTACATTCACTACAGCTTGCGGTAGGCTCAAGGAATAGAGCCGCAGTATATCGTCGCTTCTTCTCAATTGATGTACCAAAACCGCCAAACCCTCAAGATACTCTGCAGTTCACGTTAAAGTATCGCATCGCTTCGTCCACCAATTGGAAGTGGGTCAACGAGAGCTCATGCCTGACAGACGGAGAAGTTTACTTCCAACCTGAAAAGCCACCTACGGAGTTGACCAGCTATCTCAAGGACTTTAGTCAGGATCTTGTCGTGCATTCGGTCTCAAGCGAATCTCCCAATGCTCAAGTATGGTCAATAACGACAGCTGTGAAAGCAGCGGAAGGCGAGACTTCTGGTTGGACTGAAACAAGTCTCGGTATACCAAGGAGCTTCACGCGATGGTTCGCACTCGTAAGGATCTGGAGCCCGTGGCTTGCACCGCGACATGGCAAGGGAGCCTTTCAACCCACTGAAGATACCATCCTATGTTCCTTCTTGCGCTGGGACGGTCTTCACCTGGTTCTCCTTGCCGTTAGTGGGATTGGTGATGTCTTGACTGTGTTTAAACATGATGGTCATGGAAACGTCGTCGCCTCATCCAGGAATGATAGTCCAAAGGAGGGCCAGACAAGGATCGTCGCCGCTGTTGCACCGACTTTCGAGTCGGCTAATGCGGCTGTGATGTACCATGCACGCAAGCTTGTGAATGATGATCAGTATATGAGTAATGAGATCAAGGCTGAAATGAAGGTCGCCAGTGAGAACGACGTCAGAGCTGAGTGGATGGAGAATTGGTACGATGGATTGACTTACTGTACTTGGAATGCGCTAGGTCAAGATTTGAATGAGAACAAGATTTACAACGCGTTAGATATTCTCAAGCAAAAAAACATTAAAAGTATGTCTGAGTATCCACTAAGCTTTGCATTCCTGCTCATAGTTCCCAGTCACAAATCTAATCATCGACGACAACTGGCAGTCCCTTGTAAGTCCATACAATAGAGAGTGTTGTGCACATTTACTGAGCATTACAGGACGCCCATGGTGAACACCAGTTCAATCGAGGCTGGACCGATTTCGAAGCCAATAAGGAGGGTTTCCCGCACGGACTGAAGCATACAATCACAAAAATCAGAGATGAGCATCCAGATATTCAGCATATAGCCGTCTGGCATGCTATCGTATGTCACCCAAACTAGATCTAGAAAGTCCAAGAAATTAATTGCAATTCGTAGGCTGGATACTGGGGAGGCGTTTCTCCGTACGGAAGTATTGCCAAGGAGTACAAGACTCTCGCAGTCCGAAAGGAACAGAATCTTATCCCATCGGAGACAGTAACAATGGTGGATGCAAGCGACATTGACAGAATGTATAATGACTTCTACAAGTAAGTCCCTCACGCTTTCCTCTAGGGAATCTCTGCTAAACCCCAAACCCAAGATTTCTCCTCTCGTGTGGCGTCGACTCTGTGAAAACAGATGCTCAATTTGCTCTCGATCTCCTTGCCTATGCCCCAGACCGTCGCCGCTTCATCAAAGCCTATCAAGACGCCTGGACCGTCAACAGTCTTCGCTACTTTTCCATCAAGGCCATTTCATGCATGTCCCAAGTTCCACAGATAATGTTCCATACCCAACTGCCCACCAATAAGCCACGTTTCATGGTCCGCAACAGCGACGACTTCTTTCCCGGAATACCGAATTCACACCCCTGGCACATCTTTGTCAATGCACACAACTCGCTCCTGACAAGCCATCTCAACATATTGCCGGATTGGGACATGTTCCAAACCTCGCATCCCTACTCCTCCTTCCACGCCGCCGGTCGCTGCGTCTCCGGAGGTCCCATCTACTTCACCGACGAACCCGGTCAGCACAACCTAGACTTGATCGCCCAAATGACCGCCCGCACCATCAAAGGCAAAACCATCATCCTACGCCCCTCCGTCATTGGCAAAACAATCGACATGTACACAGGCTATGAAGAAGAAAAGCTTCTCAAAGTCGGCACATTCAACGGCGGCGTGAACGGCACCGGCATCCTAGCCCTCTTCAACGTCAGCGAACGCCCGCTTTCCGAACTCGTCAACCTCAATGCCTTCCCCGGCGTCCGACGCAGCACGGAGTACATCGTGCGCTCCCACACCACGGGCGAAGTCACCCATCCCCTGAATCTCAACTCCGAAACCCCCGTCCTCTCCCTAGAAATCCAGACCAAAGGCTACGAAATCCTCTCGGCCTACCCCCTCCTCCCTCTCCCTCCACCCACTGAAGAAATTTCCCCCTCAACTCCCAAAATCGCACCCCTAGGCCTCCTATCCAAAATGACCGGCGCCGCCGCCATCGTCCACTCCTCCGCCCGCCGCGAACCGAATGGCAAACTGCGCATCGAAGTCACTTTGAAAGCGTTGGGCACGCTGGGAATCTATATCTCGTCTTTGCATGATGGGGGTAAGGATGTGGAAAAGGATGTGCTGGTGTTGCTCAAGGATAGAGTCGTGCCAATGCACACTGTTAGGATTGATGAGAAGGAGAATGTGTTGGAGGTGGATGTTGAGAGAGCGTGGGGGGAGATGGGTTTGGTGGCGGGTTGGGGGAATGAAGTTGGGGTGTTGGTTCTGGTTTGAGGGAGGGGAGGGAGGGGAATAGGTGGCTCAAATTGGATACGAAAAGTTGATTTGATGCGCGTTTGTATGAGATTGATGATGATCTCAGTATCTGGTTTTTGGTATAACAAATAGGGCTTTGAAAGGATGGGGTTTCGCAAAAAAGTAATCAGATTATCTTATATCGTTTTCTTGGGTACTACATGAGGCAGATCAATATGGACATGGGAAGGCTTCGCGAATCGCATACAACATATCCTACCACGTACATATGCGCTACGTGTGGTAGCGCACCTTCATCCGACCCGACAATTATTTTCAAAGCTGCATTTCCAACTACATTCCACATCATGTTCAACAAACATGATCTTCCATCGAGCGTGGCTCTGCCTTCTGTTCTGTCTCCACCCGTGCACAGGCAAAAGCAGCGCCCTACCAACCCCAGAGCCAGCGTCCAACGCAAACAATTCTCTAGCATCCCATCATCTCCGCTCCACATCGCGCGCACAGGTTCGAGACTTGGTCCTCGCTTCCCAAAACGCCAGCAGCGGAGCGTCTTTGAACATAGAAAGGTTTTCATCAATCCCAGTCTCGTCATCTTGATATTGGTTAGCGTCCCGGTCGGAAACACTTCCGCGCTTTCTTCGCTTCTTGTTGACGCCGCGACCTTCGCTAGGAGCAATGTTCTCCGCCACGGCGCCTCCACCGTCCTTCCGGGCCGCATCTACCATTCAGAATCAAATCTGAAGTATGATCTCCAGCCGCCGCTCCCACGGACTTCCAGCCGGTTCACGTGGGGACAATATGAAGCGGTGACGGATTGGCTGTATTATTATCTTGTGGTGTTGGGGTTCGAGGCACTTTGCGAGTTCGCTGTGAGGGTAGTGGATGATGGGAGGGAAATCTCTATTGGCTTTGGCGAAGTAGATGAGTTGTTTTAGATGGGTGGTAGATCGAGGAATAGGAGCGTCCGGAATGCCAATCCGTGTCCAAAGCCGGTGCTATTGGGAGACTCGAGAGCGGAGTGGAACTATGTAGACGTGGAACAATGTTGATACCAGCTAAGGACTGGAGACCCTTGTCAACGTGGAGTCCTGTTACGGATCTTTTGAAAATGTTTACCGTAAAATCTGACTAGTCAGAATAAGCCATGCGAAGCGGCCGTCACAATTCTGCGCTCGCTACTGCTCCTCGTCTTCTTCGTCGTCGTTCTCTGTATCCTCTTCGTCGACCTCTCTCACCTCAACTCCCCTCTGCTTCATTACCCTCTCAAGGTATATCTTCACCTCCTCTTTCTTGTAGAGCTGCGCCCAATCCCTCGCGGTGTAGCCATTTTTGCTGACCTTCATCAAATCAGCCCCCTTCTCCACTAAAATCCTCGCTCTTTCCACGGACCCTTCCATCGCAGCCACATGCAAGGCTGTCCCATGGTCATGTAAAGAAGCTCCACGTGGCAGCTTATCCCTTCCCTCGTATTCTAGCTCGTCAATATCTATGCCGTTATCGAGTAGTATCTTCATGAGTGGGAGGACTTCGGTATCATTGCTGCGGGCCACCGCTGCATGTAGGGCGCTAGTATGCTTGAGGACGGCTCCATGACTGAGTAGAAGGGAGGCCATTGCCGCGGTGGGAGCGCAGCGGAGAGGAGCTCCTGGATCAGAGGGGAGGCCATTCGCCGGAGCGCCGTGATCCAGAAACCACTTCAGGATAGATTCACCGTCAGGGTTTGTCATGATGAGACTACAGATCTTCATAAATGCTGCTAGCGTCGGCACTTGGGGTAAAGCTTACCACATAGCCATCGGCCCCATTTTCGGAGCGCTCTGCAAGCTCCACCCATGTTCTAAAAGCGCCTCGAATATTGCAAGTGAATTCGGCTTGTCGCCTCGTGTAGCGTGAGCTGTTGTAGCAGTGGTGATCAGAGCGCCATGATCGAGGAGGTGGCGCACGATTGACACGTGGCCGTAAATGACGGCGTTGTGAAGTGCGGAGGTGAGATCGCTGGGAGTGGGAGGGAAAAGAGAAGTGATCGAGGACCAGGTTCCAAGGATGGATTGTACTTGGGCGAGGTCGCCCTCGATGCTAGATGCCTCGAGAGAGTCTTTGAAGGATGTCATAAATGGCGAGTCTGTTGGTGCGATTGAGAAAGGCAAAGTAGAACTTGACGGGGAAAAGTCCCCTCCCAAGAGCCCCCAAACCTTTGAAAAATCCGCTCCTGCACCACTCCAAGCCTTGTCAAGAGTTTCATTACAAGTCTATGAAAGGAGTCTTGGGATAGGATGGGGTTTAAAGATCGACTTTGAAATGGTTGTCCCGAGCAAAGGTGGATACCTTAGCGGACTTCTATGGGATGAGAAAACCGTAGTGCTACCGTACTTTTACCATTATTTTTTTGAAACGTTACCGTTTGGCAAACCGCCTCTGAGACACGTAACTTTAGAGTTACGGCTATTTTTAAAATTACGGGGTAAGAATAATGCTTAGTCAGCTGTATTTTTTTCAATTAGCGCAAACCACTCGGCTTGCCAAGTACTAACCAACTAGGTCTCTAAGGGGCGCGGTCCCCCTTCCCCCACACTACATGCGCAAGTATCCGGAAGTTACCCCCGCGAGAAAATCACCTGAATCGATCGAATCTGGAGCTGTTTTTAAATAAACGTTGATAGTACTCTCTATCTAGTACTTCCGAGTACTTGGCTTGGCAGATCTTGGTAGTTCTAAAGGGATTTTCGGTCTTTCGCTGCTCCTATAGTAATTTCTAGTACGTGGAAATTCTAGAACCAATCTACTACCGTTACGAAGCTGGAACCGTTTTGTTTTTAGTACGTAGCGAACTAATTACAAAATTGTAGTACTAGTACTAATAAGGTTTAGGTACCGCCTTTTGGCGGTTACCTTTTTTAATACGGTATAGATACGGTTCCCGCAACTCATAGAAGTCCGCTAAGGTACCTACTAAAGACAAGTAGAATCCCTCTAAACCACCCCAAGAAGAAGTTTTGTATATAGGGTTCTGATAAACGTCTAGCACCAAGATTGGTATTCACCACCAACTCACAATTTACTGAATGCAGACTGAGAGTCTCCTATTAGCTATTTGGTCACTGTTAATAATTCCGCTCTGTGCCCTCTGTGCTTGCTATATTGTACTCTATTCAATTTGTGACTTTCAGGCCATCCTCAATCAACATCCTAAGACATGCAAAAGAATCATTGGAAAGCAGTGGAAGCCCAGACTATTCATTCGGATGTTCTAGATTAGACGGATGGTTTGGGCCATTGGTCGGCATCAATTTGACTGTTCTGCCAGATAATCCTCCATGCCAAAGGCTCCCTTCTGCTGCCTCCTTTCGGGTCGAAGTCGAATATCATATGACCTGCCGCAGTATTGTACAAAGCATTCGAGCTATCTCTTGCCTTGTCGACGGCGGTGTAAGTCTGCACCTTGACTTCTTCAGGTTCAATACCAAGGATGGTGGCAACAGTCGACCTCATGTCCCTTATCTTTGCAGGGTAATTTGGCTTACCGCTCGGTGCATTCGCGCAGACCTTATCTGGCGTGACAATCCAGGCGACAAGACCGGGGATATTTCTGAAACCATCCGCGTGCTGCTGCAAGCTGTCCTGGGCTTGAGCAAATTATTAGCATCACAACGCAAACAAGCAAACACGGAGCTTACTGGGACCGCCCGGCGCTGTAAAGCCAGTTTTGAGAAAGTCCAGCACCTGCTCAGTAAATTGTAAAGGGCGTTTGTCGGTCGTTTTCTTTCCAAATGAAACGTCTTCCCAATAATGAGCTGAAAATTGGCGATGTCATAAATAGGGACACCCTCTAAAGGTTTGGAGGCACTCACCCAGATAGACACGCTTCCGGCTAACGACAAAGAGCATGGTGCATCCACAAATTCCCTGCGTGCCGAATTTTACTTCAGTATCTCTAAATGGGGCGGTCACTGCTGATGCATAGCCAGGATCCTTCTGGGCCCAACCTGGAGTGATCTCCTGGGGCGGTGTCAGAGCATTACATGCGTCTACCATGAATTTATCCTTCCCTTTATCAGAACTATCAAGTGGGGGCCATGGGTCGAAAACTCTCTTCACGAGACCGTTGCGAGGCTCTAATTGCTCCCATCCACGTTTGGTAGGATTGCTGACAGCGCTACACAGTAACCTGCAGTCGATTCCATTAGGGCTGTCATCGGGATAAGAGGTCTCTCTGATCACAAGCTGAGTAGTATTCCTATCACCCATAAGATTGAGGCGACTCTCGAGGCGACGGTCTCGAACGTACCTCACTTCAAGAGTGGAGCCAGTATCGCCATTGCTTGTGTCGTCAGAGAGATACCTATTGAGACCATGAGAGTACACTCGACGCGAATACCGTGGAAAAGGTGTGCTCTACCTTTCTCCCCAAGGAGAGCGCTCCCCGTTAAGGACAGATCGTGCAAGACTGCCCCCATGCACAGACTCCAAGCAACAACCCGAGAAGTTCGCATAGTTTCAAGCGCATGATTGTGAAAATATAGATTGATGGAAGTTTTTAACAAGAGATTTATCAGGTGCTGAGATACAGCTTTGTCTGTTAAAGAGTGCCGAATGAGAGAGAACCAATCTATTAAAGGATATGAAATAAATGAGGAGCGAAAGGTCCAAGAGTTGTACTCTAGCGAAGTCCATATTCAAACCAGCCTTCGATGCCAAGCGCACAGAGCATCATGCTTCCATTGGTGGTGTCAAATTTTCCCTGGAACCCCTATTCAATTGCGATGCAAAAAAATAATCAACGATCTTGGGGGTAATAAGGTTTGTGTCGTTCTTCTCATGATGACCAACGACTAGAGGATAGCCTTGGGTTCATGCTGAAGCACCGTTTCACGAACTTGTATGGGCGCATTACGCCGCAAAGCAGCAGTCGAGCGCCACATATGCCGGAATTAGCTCTCTATCCAAAAATCCCTGAGGGCTTTAGTCTGGTTCTCATAAATACTATCTGCGTGCAATCCCCTATACTTTTATATCACGACCTGCTAAGGAAATGTTCAACTCTTGAGTTTATCAAAATGCACAGCTTTCAATCTTGTTCCCAGATACTGAGTGTGCTATCCATCCTGCAGATCACTTGGAGCAGTGCCCAATTCATGGACACCGTTTCCAATTCCTCTAAGTCTCCATCATCTACACTCGACATCAGTCAAACCAGGATTTGGAACTCCACCGCCACTCTGCAGACGAGCCCAGTCAATCTCCAAAGCTCTGCTGCCGCTTCTTCTCAAGCCTCTTCAACGTCAATTCCAGCATGTGTCCATCCACGTTCTCCCACAGATCCTGATGTAGCTGTTCTTCAAGCATCTGTCGCTAGCAATATCCCCATCAGCAATGCTTGCAACCCATCCTATCGAAATGTCAGCAATGTCCCATGGACTCATACTTTTTATGCACTCAACAACACTTACTACTTCATTACTTCCCTGCAAGATCTACCTTCTGTCAGTGCTCCGAGCAGCATCCCCAGTGGCGTCCCTGGGAGCGAAGATTGTACTTCTAGCTTCAACGCCATTTTCTCATCCTGCGTCACTCTTCAGAGCTTCTGGGGCGGTTGGATGGAAAAAAGTGGAATCAATTATACAGATGAGTAGCAGCTGGCCATCCTTATAGAGGCCTCGACGAGGACTAATTTGCTAGTCGACTATCTGCCGCAAGCAAAGAGCCCACTTCCATCTGCTAACATAATTGGACCCTTGCTCACAACGTCGGCCTCATCGAGTGGGCCATCTACGTCCTTGAATAGCAATTATTCGTCCTCAAAAAGCACATCTGCATCATCAATTGGTGACACAAGCTCGTCAAATGGCCGATATCTGACATCAGCTAGCAACTCGGGTCCACTCAACTCTAGTAGCAATCTCCGGTCAACAGACACCAATCCTATCCCTTCGTCTGCAACCTCGACCAGCGATTCAGATTCATCAGACGGCCAACTTACAGTCTCAAAGAGCAACCAAGGATTCTCGACGAGTCTGTCTATAAATTCAGTCAGGTTTCAAACTCTTCAAACAGTCTACCTCCGACTTCGACAACTCTTTCGAGCCCATCAGACTCATCCAAGAACTCACGATCGTCTAACACTATATCTACAGCTTCAATCGGCAGTTCATAATCAATGAATGGATATCCTGCACAATCAGTATCCATTTCAAGTCTAACAAGCTCCACCAGCAACTCAAGCTTCACTGGCAAAGGAATTGTTTCGGTCAGTAGCTCAGAATCATCGAATGATGCACCTGGAGCTCCAGGCAACACAACGGGCTTGATCAATAGCAAGCCTATAGATTCAGCCAATACGTTCCGCACTTCAATAGTCCAGCCTACTTCCGTCTTAGGTGCCTCATTGGGAGCCAGCAATCAAAGTCAGTCTTCTGCGTCCATTCCAAAAGCCTCTCCAGGATCCAGTAAAGGTGCTGGATCCGCTCCACTGACCACTTCAGCTTCTTCGACACAAGTCGAAGGTCCTTCGTCAACCTCAACAAATGGACCGTCCGCAGATGCTGTCACTTCCACCGATACCGTCGAACCCAGCAACGCTTCAACGGAAAGCAGCATTAACAGCGCTTGGACAGAGAACTTCTGGCTTACAACTCAGAAAGGTGGTCACACAACTGTCGTACCGGTCATTGTAGGTTGCCCAGGCTGCGGCAGGAAAGGTGGAGGCGTCATACTCTGGAATTTTCCGTCACTGCCAAAAGACTCTTTCCAGTTTCCCAAATTTCCAGAGCTTCCACCAGTCTCTTTTCCCTGTATTCCAGTACCTTTCATCAAGAGCTGCAGCAGTCCGCCTAGTAGTGAGTCTACCATCTATTTTTGCTCCTTCGGGACGCCTCGCATAGGTGACGACTCCGATGATGGCGAAAACGATCCTAAAAGCACACATGACCCTAACACGACAAAGTTTCCATCAAGCGGAGAGACAAGTAACCCTTCTTCAACCGCTGGATCTTCGACAATATCAAGCGGGTCTTCTGTATCTTCTTATGGAAGCCAAACCTCCAACTTTGCGTGTCCGTTGACGTCCTATACTTACTCATTAACGCCAGGAACGGATCTTACGACACTCGAAACTGGATCTGGACTAGCAGGCAGTACCTATGGTGCATCTAGTGCTTCTTCCTTTGGGACTATGGTAAATCAAACTGCGCAGTCCAGGGTCACTGCTCCAGCCACGTCTACTGAAAAATCTGGTAGCAGACCTAGCTCATTAATAACCAGTAGCGGACCAAGTATGTCTGCGGCCTCCGCAGATGCACTCAATTCCGCGAGTCAGGCAATGGTAACAGCACAGCCGCTTTGCGTGCCATAGTAAGTCAATCGCGGTATCGACCGGCGGATCTATGCTGACTCAATCTTCCAGCCAGAATCCCGAAGGAGGTGACGGAGGGGTGGTGAATTGCTGTTCTTAATCTTTGCGAATGCTCGACGGGGACCATCGCTGCGACTTATACCACCATGTCAGGTGCTGATCAGTGCGGCTATACCGAGTTGCCATCGTCGACATGGGACGGCCAAAACATTTGCACAATGGGAGTTTCCGCCTCGGCATTATCTGCTTCGGCACTTAATCCACCTTCCCCAGTTACAAGCGGTCAGATAATCTATACTGACAGCGTCTTGATGACCTCTGAAGTTGGTACCATTGTCTACGGCTGCACCTCCACGACTACAGGACCCGGCTATGCAGGATACGAATCCACTGGCTGCGTTGGCAGCAAGACACCCCTCACAACTATCTTGCCGCCCGCGATAACCCCGACTGGGGCCCCTGACCCAACACCTTCCTGTAACAAACCGTGCAATCCTCGGTCCGATTCATGCGATGGCGATACAACCGGATATGTAAGTCGACGTCACTGCCAAACAAAATTCGAAGCTAATATTGAATGGCAGGTTCCCAACCCCGTCTTCTTCGAAACCGCCATAGGCGTTTTCTGTGGGCCCAATTGCCAAGGCGAACCTGGATGCCTCTCAGCAACAGGTGCGACCATCGACGCTGACAACAGCGCATTTTACGCGACCTTTCCCTGCAGTACGGCGCAAAGCTCTCCGGGAGGCAACAGTTCTATCGACTGTGAGCCTAATGACTGGGAGCACAATGCGCCACCTTATTGGGAGGCCAGTGGGATAAACTTCAATATTGCTATCAAGTTGATCGATAAGAACTGTCAATGGACCATTGACGCCGCGATGTGCAAGTCAGATTTATCGAATACTCTTACTAGATGCCCAGCGGCAGGATTGAATTGGAATGAATGCGTTGCTTGGACCGTGGGAGCGGGGTCAAAAAGGCTAAGTCTGAGCGCCTGGGAAGCGTAGCCTGTGCCGACTGGTAGTAGTAAACATAGAAAGAGGTGGGATGACTGAAAGTGGATTCTACATACAAAGATAGTAGACCTTTTCGTCGGTGTCCAATCGACTGGGTGTGGAAATCACTTTTCAGGCAAGGCCATTGGTTTAGTTTAGTGAGTATGTGCGATGGAGCAAATCAGTAAATGAAACCCTTCCAGCAAGCTGTTTCAGCTCCTAAATGCAAATAGACTCAAGAGCTTCTGGCCTTACCAGAGTAAAAGTTCTCATCTACTCATATATCTCGGTCCCGATCTATATAGATGCGCGCTCTTTCATTTGCGATATGGAAATATGATGATATGTGATTTAGCGCCGTGACCCGAGATGACTGGTATGAGTCATAGCTGAACACCGTAGGGGACCCTTGTACCTGCCGTGACCCTATTGTAGGTTAATGATTCTCTCAAAGGTGTACTGGTTCAGGCATTGCGATGAAAATCATTGTAGGTTGACGGCAACCTTTGCTGGCGGTACGACCTTTGAATGTCTTAGCCCACGAGCTATCTTATTCTTAGGTTATGTCATTGGTATCATGCATTAAACATCCAACCATCTCAGCAGCACAGTTGATAATAATTGAATTAGATATCTGGACTTCTCGGTTGGAGACAAATTAAAGGGCCCATACGGTAGGGTTTAACACCTTGCGCGTAGCACATCTCGACAGCCCCGGTATAGTCAGCGCAACAAAATCGTACGAGGCTTGAACTTCAAGTCTGTTTGTTTGGTGCTCTTATCGTCAAAAGTATCAAATCTACAGTCCCAGATCAAAGCCGCCAGACTACAGAAAACGCCTCATTGCTACACCGCCGCTGGCCGTCCAAAAGAGCGAGGAAACGGCCTATACATCCCGTTACCGGCCATGTATCTGCGGTCAAGTTCCTGGGCGTTTGAAGGTGCAACGCTTTGCTTGAGTCATTATCAAGAAGCAACTTTCATCCACGCAATAGAAAGCAAAGCTACACGATGATGGAACAGGCAACGTGCATGGGTCCATGTAGACAAACAGCTAATATGCGAGGAAGCATGCATAAAGCAGCAGAAGCCTACGTGGAGGGATTGAGATGCGCTGACATAATGATCACACGTTTGACGGACAGAGGCGCACTCTTTTGAGCAACTGACTTCTGTCACATTTGTAGTCTGTTACATACATAGACCCTCGCCTTTCCAGAAGATCGATGCCTGATCGATGACATCTAGCCATCAATAATCGGCTGGGAGACTGGACCAAATTTGGTCGAAGGGTCTTGTAGGTATGCATGTGTAGTCTCTCCTGTTATCGTCACACGGGTGGCTAGCTTGGCAAAGAACAAAGCTCTCCGGCGCTCTGATTGATTCTATAGGTAACGAAGAAGTTGCGCCAGAGTCCAAAGACGTGATCCGAGATGTTCATCCGGGAGTAGAATTTGTCTCATTTTTACACGCCGATGATAAGTTCGACTTTGAAAGCGGACGCCCATGGAGTGGAAGTGTGCTTTAGGGATCGCTGGAAGGGAGGACCATAGAGGCGGCTGTCGGTTGCGCTCATTGAGATCATGAGCAGCAGGTATCTTTATGGCGCAATTGAATCTTAAAAGGACCAGCCCGAGAAAGACCGCTCCTGTCTATCCAAGGAAAGAGATTGGAATTTAAGAAGTATCAATTCTCCACAATAGAGGAAGTACCAACCAACCCGTAGTTCTCATGATTTGAGCCATTCGTCTTGCAGAAGTTCCTTGGCTGTTGGCCTGTCTCTGGGATCCAATTTCATCATTTTGACAATGAAATCCCTAACGTCCTCCCCAAGCTCTTCGTCCGCGGACATCGAGAATGGCAATGGTGACATGTTGCTTTTGACGTATCTGATTACTCCAGCAAGTGCTGCATGGCGCTCAGGGGCTACTATTTCCATGTAGCTCAGCTGTACAGGCCCGAAGCGCCTCACCTGTTCTGCTAGAATCAAAAAGCAGTATTCTTTGTCGTCTGGACCAGCATCTTTAGGCTTGAAAATGTGCCAATGGTGACCGAAAATGAGGCTGATGAGCTGCGTGGTCTGGTCAGAGAATCCTCGTGGAAGCAAAGTCAGGAACGTACCGTCGCACCAAGAGACCATATGTCAGTTTGTGGGCCCCATTTAAGATTTAACATTGCTTCAGGGCTTCGGAATATTGGGGCACCGATCGCGTAACGTTGCTCAAAAGGGTCTGCGTCTGGATTGAAAAGATATGCATTACCACAATCACCCAGCTGTACTTCACTGAACCGAGTGGAACCTTTGCCATAGTTGACGAAGATGTTGTCAGGCTTGATGTCTGTGCAATTGCAACCGTAAGAATGAGAATCTTAAGATCTTTGAGATATGCATTGTTACCGGTATGCACAAAGCCTTTCTCATGCAGCTCTGCGAGTGCTTCAAGAGTACTGCGAGCCACAAATTTGAGATCTGACCCCTCGAGTCTTTTTTGGCCCGACACTTCCAACAGGTTGTCGTCCAGATATCTAAGTACCAGAGATGAAGGGTCTTCCGTCGTATCGATCATAGGGCGAAGGCAGGGATGATGATGGATGGTTTCGAGGACATTACGTTCAACGAAAATGGGATATTCGGGGCCTCTTTTGATTACTACCTTAACCCCATTTTCATCTCTGCGAAAAAAAAATCAATTGAGCACAGGACTATTCAGGAAAACATCAAGCTGCTCACATAGCTGCCCATACATCTCTGTCCTTCTGAAGTCTTTCTAGAACCTTGTAGCTACCAGCTTTGCCCCTCAGTTTCTGACCTGCTGAGAGTGCGGTAGCAGCCATGTTGAGGAATCGTGCTGTGGGACGCATGGTTACAGAGGGAGAAGAGTGACACACGGTGAAAAGTTGTCGCGCCAAGGGCTCTACCGGATGCGGCCTAGATTGGCTTGGCACCACTTAGAGCAGAATCCTTCTCTGATGCGATGATTCGATCCAGCTGAGAAGGGGGAGCACATGCGTGCATTCTGTTTTTGCTTTTTTCTGATGTCCTACTTTGTTTGCTTGAAGAACTTGGTGGTGCCCTAATGCGATGACTCGATGCAGCTGAGAAAGAGGAGCACATGCATGCATTCTGTTTTGCCTATTTCTGTATTCTGTTTGCTTTGAGACTCTGGTCCCCTCATGCGATTATCCATTTCGTTTCTTCGGCGACAGCCATGGAGTGATCACTATCTTTACAACGAGCGAATGGCCGAGCGAGGTTTGGATTTCAGTCAGCATTGATAGAGGGGATGGCGGAAGACTCATGCGATTGTATTTATCTCGGATTTATATCATGTGACAATTCCATACCTTTCCTCAACAGCTACCGTCCTACTTCCGTACTTTGCGACAAAATTGAAATAATACACTGTACAAATCGGGCTGCCTAGACCTAATTTCCTGGACAAATTTAGGGGGTGGTTTGATTTCGGCGTCTTCAGCGGCTAAAGGCGGGTACGCGAGGCGCGCAATTTGACTGGAGACAGTCCCCCCCTCCGACAGTCCCCTGCACTCTAAGAAGGCCTCCCGCGCAGTATCCACGCATTAAGTTTATACCCTAGATCTCGGGGTCGATATTGAGATCCACCGCACCCCACTGCCCCCAGACTTAAAGATGGAGTAGAGTATGACCTCGGAATTAATATGCAATAGACCTCATAATGTTTTCTTAAGGATTGCTTAACGAAGTAACATATTGAGAGTGTTCATCAGAAGAAAGATGATGCAAACTCCCTGTAGCCTCGGTAGGAATATCGGGTCTGGCCTCTAACGAATTTGGCCCCTAACGAGATCATTTAGGCTGAGCCCGGGCCCCAGGCAAGGGTACACCCTAGCGGGCACTCTGTCTCAGCGAATACTAGGTAGACCTGACCGTCAATGCTCTGCACGCACACACTGGTCGCGGCTACTGTGTATGTCTAGAAGTCATACCATTGAGCGGTTACAGGTGCCCGATTGATGTCCACTGTGACAAAGTATTGATGGCCAGCTGAGAATGTTTTTGGCAGAAGAATCTCGGATGACAGCCGTAATGCAGAGGCACTGACCATCGAATTTGATTTTCGGAAGTAAGACTTGAACATTGAGGGGACAATGGTTCGGTAAAGACTTGTGTGGATCTGGACACTCCTTACATGGTGCCAATTCGACTGGACAGAGCCCATTCGAGCAGATCGCTTCACGGGCGCCTCAGGCTTATCGCACCACAATTTCAACTTGTACGCTATGACCGTCAAAGCAAGCCTAGGTAATTCCCTATCAACAAGACAAAATAATGCAGGGATTGACCAAAGGATTCCGGAATCCCGCCCCTACCATTGCGCTCTGCATATGTACTGGTCAGAAATCATCCTGAGTCAGATTTACTAGCGTTAGCTGCATTATCGAGATGCTTCCGTCTTCGCTATGATCGACCTGAATATTCCGGGTGCTATTATTTGTGCAGTTACGGCATGCCAAGGCTTCGCAGCTTGGTGGTGCACACATCTTGCTACAGAGTCTTCGTAGATAAGCCTAAATACTATATTTTTAAGGTGAGAAAAAGAGCTTCCTTAAAAGATGCTGATTCGTTGAATGCGCGAGGTCTGCTTATATAAGGGAACTTTTTTTTTTCTCTATCTCCTTTTCGACGGCCGAAGGCCGCTCCAGCTTTCTTGTTAAGGTATATGACTCTCACCAAACCACGCATTCTAAACCAGTCGTTGAAGCTTTGACATGTTCTCTCAAGTTTGGTCATTGATGCGTGAGTCATCTAACGCCTTGTGCACGGTTCGTGCACCCACTTTGGGGTTCAGTAGACTGGGGGTCTGATTAGGCGAGTGGGGGTCCAAAAGTGGGTATCGCAGTCTGATCTTTATCACTCATGGTTGGCAAGAGTCGCATGTAAGACTGATGTGCGATACAACCTTGAAGAAGCATGTATTGCGCTCGCAACGAGAACAATTGTACTTGACCGCCCCGTCTTTGAAAAGGGAAATACTCTGCATTTTTCGGCAAGTGATCATAGTATAGAAAATGTCCATTGGCTTGCCAGGTCTCTTTCATTGTTTTAGGCTGATCTCCGATCTCGCACAAAACAGGCTTTTTCCACCATATTTGCCTCCAATTCGCGGGAGAGGACTTGTCACCCCTAGGCTGTAAGAGCAGGGTAGATAACATGGGTCATCGGATACTAGGTGGGGGACAACAATTTAAGCAAAAAATATATGTCTCCGCCACTTGGTAAAGGTCACGAGCTGTTTCTGATTTCATGTGCAGGCGTGGAGACGATTTACTTCTTTCACTTGAGGTCTGCGCTACTGCTAGTACAACATATGCACGTACATGACTTGCGCCTTTCCAATTAGACCTTCTCCTTGTCGCTGCTTGCAGTCAAGGGAAAAAGGAAGTGATCGGCGTCTCCGGAGTGCAGCGAAGGGTGATTATGATAGAGTGTAGAAGATCAGTGTAAGCCATAGTAAGAATTACTGTATGACGAATACCTGTTGTTTGTATGGGGTTTGGTGGCAGATGTGTCAGCTATGTCAGCAAGTTTAGTAGCAGAAGACCAGGTGCCATCGAATGCGAAAATGCCCCGCGATCGAAACATCGGCAATCTTCGGCAGCCTCCCAGAGCCTCATGATGCGGTGAGCACAAAGCTACCTAGGTACTTTATTGTAGAGTAAGTTGGGGAATATGAGAGTAGCTGCTTACCTAGCGAGCGAAGAGCGGTGAGACTTGATGAGGCGTTCCCAGGTGAATAAATGACGCGTTTCATGAGACTCTTTGATACTCTTTTCGAGAACCTGATAAGGTGGTTGGTGAACCTCGGAAGAGAATAGTGCCCGCTTCCGATGACTAACCGAACAAGACTCAACTTCGTGCGTTTTTTCCTCTTTACAAAGACCCCTAGCAGCTCTACTAGACAGCTGTTCTCGTCAGAGTAGCTAATCGCAGATTTTTCAATTCTCTGATGCCACTTAATTGCATGGCATCGATCGAGGAAATACTCTCTCTAACCGAGGTATGCCGAGTCAAGATCTAATGCATACGGTCAGACTTTCAACTAACGAATCAATCGGCTCCTTCAACATTATGCAGCCTCACGGCCCGGACTTCTAATCATTTGCCGTAAGTCCGCTGTGTATCTTGCTTATTTGAGACCTCTTGTATGTACTGGGTATCTTTTCAACCGACATTGCGGATGAGACAGCTCTGAACCTCCCAAATCCATCCGGCTCACATGCAGATTGATACTTGTGCGTCATGACACAGTCGTCATCTGGATATTGGAGTGCGCTCCTTGCACACCCTGGACACGCCGCAAACGCTGAGCCAAGGGTTCTCAATTGCCTTGCAATCGTGAGCGATGACTGAGAGTCCCATCATAGTTTGGTTTCGAGCCTCTAGAGTATCGGGTCGTGAATCATCGTTGGTCTCACACCCGTGAGATCCACGATAACACCATATTAGTGGAGCCTGTTCATGTACCGTGTCCGTGTCTGTGTAATCCTCTCACATCTCACACCGATTGATTTTTGGTTCCCATAAAGAACATGGGCACCGATGGCGTGTGTACTCCCATACCCTTTACGTAGACGCTCATCAGCCCTTGTGCTTTCTAATCGTTGTACGTCTCGTCGCTTGTGGGCTGTCGTCATCATCCTTGGCAAAGATGCAAATGCTGCTCGACTCAGTATATATCGCATTGTTCTCGTCGAACTTGCTAAACGATACGAAGTCTTTGACATTTCCCCCAATCACTATCTTGGCTACATTACTGCTCATATCGGTTGTCAAAGATGACGTTGGTTAATGAGTATTTCAATTCTGCCTCCGTCTCGTCTGTCCCTGTAGAAGCTTGGGTCGCTGGTCTTGTTGTCATAGCTGTTACTAGGTTGCTCTATTTTCGTTACAAGAATGGTTTCTCCAAACACAATGGTCCTTTCCTCGCTTCGTTTACCGACTTGTGGAGACTGCTTTACGCGTATCTGAAAGAACACCAAGCTCCAATGCTTGACGTACACGAAAAGTATGGTGATGTTGTTCGACTGGGACCTAATATGTTTTCTTTTGCGAAGCCAGAAGCTATCAAAGATATCTACGGAGCTGGAAAAGCTTGGGACAAAGTATGTTATGTATCTACTCGCACATGTTGATGAACGCCTATGCTTACTCACATCCAGTCTGACTTTTATCCTGTTCAAGCAGCTGTTGCGAGAGGTCAGAGCGCGCATACTCTTTTCTCTAGCCCAGATATCCCACACCATAATGCTGTCCGTAAGGCGATCAACCCTGCTTTCACCGCCACCCAATCGGTCTCTTATGAGTCTTTCGTTCATGACACCATTACTGTCTACTTGGAACAGCTGAACGCTCGATTTGCTGGTAAGAAGGGTCCAGAAGGTGTTTTTGATCTTGGGACCTGGATGCTCTACTATACTTTCGATGTCATCGGTGAATTAACCTACGGTGCTCGTCACGGGTTCATGGAGGAGGGCAAAGATTCCCAAGGCCTGATCCCCTACGTTCAAAACTTCCTGGTCTATGGCTACATCGTGAGATTTCTCTCCTCACGCTCTAATAAGATAGTCGTATAACGTTTTCAGGTGGGTCAATGGCCCATACTCGACAAGTTCCTTCGGCACAACCCTGTCCTTCTTTGGCTTGATAGAATGGGCATATACAAAGGCGCTACTTTCCCACTTGTACCACTCGTGGCCAAACACACAAATGACAGACTCGAATACTATCGCACAAAGGGTGACAATGAGAGCAAACGGGAAGATTTTCTCGATAAATTACTGAAAGCCAAAGAGACCCACCCAAAAGCCATTAGCGATAGGGAAGTCCTCAGTTTGAGTCTAACAATGATCCTCGCCGGGGCAGAAACAACGTCAGACCCCTTCCCTCCTGTCCACCTACCTCTCCCCAAATCATTAGCCCCAGCCCCACCCCCCACCACGTCACTCAATAACTAACGCGTACCCTACTCTCGACAGTTCCATCAGCCTCACGGCCCTCTTCTACTACATTCTCAAAAACCCTACCATCTACGCCAAACTCCAACATGAACTCACCACCAAGTATCCAGCCAAAGACTTCTCCTCTCTAGCCTGCGACGTCGACTTCACCCTCGCCCAAAAAACCCTACCCTATATGCACGCCTGCATCCAAGAAGCTTTCCGTATGCACCCGGCTTCCGGCTTCCAGCTCGAACGCGTCGTTCCCGCCGGCGGCGCCCAGATCTGCGGCCAACACTACCCCGGCGGCACCGTCGTCGGAGTCAGCCAGTGGGCCGTGCAGCGTAACAAGGAGGTTTTCGGCGAAGACGTCAACACTTTCCGCCCGGAGCGCTGGTCGGAGGCGAGTGAGCAGAAGGTGCGCGAGATGGAGCGGGCAATGTTTCATTTCGGCGCGGGCAACCATATGTGTCTCGGGCGGAACGTGAGCGCGAGGGAGATGTATATGGTGACGCCTGCTTTGTTGAGGACGTTTAAGGTAATTCTCTTGAATTTTCCTACCGACTTCTGCCCCTCTTCCACTTCCCATATCAAATCACCCACAAACCGAATCTTACGTCTCCCCCTTCCAAAACCTCACCCATCAAATTCCCATCCTCAATCCCCCATCTCTCCCATCCCTCTATTCCGCTAATTCACCCCCCAGTTCGAGCTCGTGAATCCAGAAAAAGAATGGACGCTGGTCAACAGACTCAACGTACGACAAAAGGACGTCAACGTGCGCGTCACGCGGCTGACTGAATAAATATGTGGACAAGAAAATATCAAAGAGCTAGCATAGTGCACTGTACTCGATGTTCATGATACTGAACGCTCACGGCACTCGCAGTACTTGGCGTCGAGAGCTAGGTACTCATCGTGTTTGGTGTGAGGGGCTTTGTAGATCATGTCGAGGCAGGGGAAGGGGTATTTATTTGGGTGACGACGAAGGGATCTTATCTAGTCGAAGCAGTCCACCTCATGTTGGGTGAGGGGGTGAGGCTAGAGGAGAGCAGTTGCTGTGGTGTGGTGGGAAGATTCGTTTGAGAGTAAGGTATATATTTGACCACTATGCCGAGAGGGGGAAGGCTCAGAGATTTTTTGTAAGTACTACATGTGAAATGAAGACCAATGCTTCGAGTCGAACAGTGTGATCACCACTCGTAACCTCCAGCCCACACTCTTCTATCATTTTGCTGAGCCAGAAGACCATACACCCTCTAGGACACTTCCGTAGACATGGTGAGGTCTATTGGTGTAGCATTCCTGCGTATTCGTTTGTCTGGACCGCCGTGGAACGATACACTAGTAAATACGGTGGTCATCAACTCTTACTAGCCAAAGCGGCACCGGCCCGCCGGAGTGAGTTTGGGCCCCGGACTCGCGTGTAGACGCGTTTTAGCAATGGTTGTAACGGTCACTTCCTAGAACATCATTCACTTGGTTGGAATTTTTTGAAATCTAGGCATTATCCTATCAGAATTGACCTCCTTACGTGACCAACGGATACTTTCATAGCTGAAGCTGTTTCTCGACGTATGGCGCCCTCTTCCAAGTCCACGACCAGTTCTCGAGGGACCCCTACGCCCTCGCTCACGAAATCGAACTCGAGCTCAAAAAACCAGACGTCCATTTCAGGTTTCTTCAAGAAAAGGTCTGAAGAGCCGAACATAAGCGCAAGTCCAATAGTCAATGGCACCTCAGGTTCGATCAAGAGCCTCCCACGCAGGACTACGGTCACTGTACCTTCTGGCGGATCGGCCCAGAGCATGACTCCCGCCCCGAGCAGTGACCCCGCGGAAGAGATCAAAGAAGAGGAGGGCACCAGTCCGATTAATGCCAAACGCACAAGCGGCTCCAATACGTTACCCTCACCCATCACCCCTGGAAGTGCTCTGAACGAGATCGATGGCAATGGGATTCCTGCTGGCTTCTACAGTCCCTCACGCAAGGTCTGCCGGCCTCGCTTTGTGGTTCTTTTCGAAACTGATGAGTGCTCTATAGGCGAAGAAAGTCATAAGTTACGCAATTGACCCGGACTCGGAAGAGGACGAGGACGACGAGGACGCGTTCAAACCTACACGGAAAATAAGGCCCTCCAAGCGGCGAAAGACGAGCGTCGAGAGTGATGACGATGTCTTCGTGGGAGATGGAGCAAGCGACAATGATGTAATTGAAGAAGGTAAACCTGTCCCGGCTCGTTAACCCTTTGACCAGAACGCTAAAACATTCTTTTGGCGCAGAAGATTTTGTGGTAGATGATGACTCTGACGAGGTCTTGCCTACGACAAAGAAGCGAAAGAGACCTTCTCACGCTCAGTCCACGAGTCAGCACAACGCTATCCCAGAGCCCATCGAGATGGATAGCGACGAGGACTTGCCAACAGTTTCTACCGCGCAACAGTGGTCTTTCGATCCCACGATTGTCCAGCCATCGCAACTCTCAAGTTCTAAAAAGCAGAAGGCCCAGTTAAAGAAACCCGACCCCAAAGTCGAACAGGGAAAAAGTAAGCCTGGCAAAGTCGAAAGGCGATACGAGTGGCTAGAGCCTGCTCATATCACCGACATTGACAGAAATCGTCCGGACCACCCTGATTACGACCCGAGGACAGTTTACGTGCCGAAGACTGCCTGGTCGACGTTCTCTCCCTTTGAACAACAATACTGGGAGATCAAGCAAAAACACTGGGACACAATAGTATTCTTCAAGAAGGGAAAATTCTACGAACTGTACGAAAATGACGCAACCATTGGGCATCAACTCTTCGATTTGAAGCTCACAGACCGGGTCAACATGCGCATGGTCGGCGTACCCGAGGCTTCTCTGGACACTTGGGCTAATCAATTCGTGGTCAAAGGATATAAAATTGCGCGAGTTGACCAGGTCGAGTCTGCTTTGGGTAAACAAATGCGAGAGCGAGATGGCATACAGTCCAGCAAGGTCAGCAAGGGAGATGATAAGATGAAGAAGATTATCAATCGAGAGCTCGCGTGTGTGCTTACAGGCGGTACCCTCGTTGACCCAGGCATGCTTCAAGATGACATGTCCACCTACTGCGTGGCCATTAAGGAGTCGGAGCAAGAGGGGCGGCCTGCTTTCGGCATCGCGTTCGTAGATACCGCTACCGCTCAATTTTTCTTGACGGGCTTTCACGATGACGTTGAGATGACCAAATTCGAAACGCTCATCGCGCAGATAAGGCCTCGTGAAATCTTGCTTGAGAAGTCTTGTTCGTCTACGAAAGCGATTAGGATCTTGAAGAACAGTACTGGACCGAGCACGTCAACAGTCTCCTTGAAGCCGGGAAAAGAGTTCTGGACAGCGGACACTACATGCAGAGAGCTAGATGCTGGTCGATACTTTGTGAATGATGTTGGAGATAACATCGAGGCTTGGCCAGAACCTTTGCGACAAGCTCGAGAGGAATATGAGCATGTGATGTCTGCATTCGGTGCCTTGGTTCAATACCTACGAACTCTTCAGATTGATCGTGCGCTTGTGACCTTGAGCAACGTATCGTGGTACGATCCAATCAGAAGTGCAGGCACCCTTGTCCTGGACGGAAAAACCTTGATCAACCTCGAGATATTCGCGAATTCGTTTGATGGAAGTTCCGAAGGCACCCTCTTCAGCCTACTGAATCGATGCATTACACCATTCGGCAAACGAACGTTCAAACAGTGGGTTTGCCACCCTCTTATGGACGCATCAAAGATCGACGCACGCCTCGATGCTGTAGAGTCTCTCAACGCAGATACTACTCTTCGAGATCAGTTCACGTCCCAGCTCTCTAAATTGCCTGATCTTGAACGAATAATATCTCGCATCCACGCTGGTGTATGCAAGGCTCAAGAATTTGTGAGAGTGCTTGATGGTTTTGAGCAGATCGATTATACGATGGGCGTCTTACGCAATATGGGTTCGGGAGAAGGTATCATCGGCCAGTTGGTTCAGGGTATGCCAGAGCTGGGGGAACTGTTCAAATATTGGAACAACGCCTTTGACCATGCGAAGGCAAAAGAGTCAGGTCTCCTTATTCCAGAACGCGGTGTCGAAGAGGACTTTGATGCAAGCCAGGACCGTATCCAGAGTGTACTGGCTAATCTAGAGACACTATTGAAGAGGACAAGGAAAGAGCTGAAGTGTACCGATATCGTCTACGCCGACAACGGAAAGGAGATTTACCAGCTTGAGGTCCCTATCAAAGTCAAAGGCATTCCAAAAAACTGGGATCAAATGTCCGCAACCCAAAAGGTCAAACGCTACTACAATCCTGAGCTCCGAGGTCTCGTACGCAAACTTCAAGAGGCACAAGAAACGCATGGTCAAATAGTCAAGGACGTATCGGCCCGTTTCTTCCAGAAGTTCGATGAGGACTATGCGACGTGGCTGAAAGCTGTACGAATTGTGGCGCAACTAGACTGTTTGATATGTCTGGCCAAAGCATCCTCAGCACTGGGTGAGCCGAGCTGTCGACCTGAGTTTGTCGACGATGAAAGGAGCTTGGTCGAGTTTGAGGAGCTTCGCCATCCATGCATGCTTCCCAACGTTACAGATTTCATTCCCAACGATGTTAAGCTCGGTGGTGAGACGCCCAACATCAACCTGCTGACTGGTGCCAATGCCGCTGGTAAATCAACAGTGCTAAGAATGACGTGCATTGCTGTCATCATGGCCCAGATCGGCTGCTATGTCCCCGCCACTTCAGCCCGCCTTACTCCTGTCGACAGAATCATGTCCCGCCTCGGTGCCCAAGACAACATCTTCGCCGCTCAATCTACCTTCTTTGTGGAGCTCGCAGAGACCAAGAAGATCCTTTCAGAAGCTACACCTCGTTCCCTCGTCATCCTCGACGAACTCGGCCGCGGCACTTCCTCCTACGATGGTGTGGCAGTGGCCCAAGCCGTCCTGCACCACGTCGCCTCCCACATCGGCTGCGTCGGCTTCTTCGCAACGCACTACCACTCCCTAGCCGCAGAATTCGCCACCCACCCCGAAGTGCGCAATTGCCGCATGCGCATACACGTCGATGACGCGAACCGGCGCGTCACATTCCTCTACAAGCTCGAGGACGGGGTCGCGGAGGGCAGCTTCGGGATGCACTGTGCGAGCATGTGCGGGATCTCGGAGAAGGTGGTCGAGGCGGCGGAGGTGGCGGCAAGGCAGTGGGAGCATACGGCTAAGATCAAGGAGAGTTTGGATGTGGCGAGGCGAGGGTGTTGGATCCCGTTGGGGGTGCAGAGTGATGTTGCTTGGATGCTTAGGGAAGGGCTCGACGATGCTGTTGGGGCGAGGGGAGTGGATGTGTTGAGGAGGGCTATTGAAGGGTTGTAGGGATACTTTTTTGTTCGGGTTGATGAGCTGATCTGGGCTTTTTCGTTTTAGATCGTTTGCCTTTTCCTTTTTTTTTACTCTTAGGACCGTCTTTCTACGACGGACGCTGTTGGCTTAAAAGCATGCACCTTGTCTCGCATAATAACCCATTCGCAAGCATATGGCATGCCTTTCACAGCGAGCATGTAATGATTAGCTGGAATCACTTGGAAACTTTGATCGTCTGGCATTGATGCAGGTAGCTAGAAGGCCTTCTTGAAAGAACTAGCCACCTCATAAAACGACCACCCAGCTTCTCACTCCCCCTTCTCTTTTCAAAGTAAGCTGAAACCCCTCCTATCCCTCATCTAGAGAATCTCCAACCCACCACTTATACCATCCTCCCTTTCCAACGCGAAAAAAAAGCATTCCTGATTTCTCCACTCCCATGTGGAAAAAAAAAGACTTGCATGCCTATTGATTGGATGAGAACTAAGAGATTGTGAAAGCTGCTGTCCCGGTCGTTGTTCCATCGGTTATGTTGTATCCATCCGTTGAGCATCGATCGTTGAAAGGAAGCCGAGATCGATGAGTGGGGTTGATAGGATACGGCGATGGGAGATGAGGGGACGCTGGGGCGGTTTGTTAGTTGATGGATGTAGAAGGGGGGGTGGTGGGAGGTTGATTGCGAATTGCCAAAGGAACAGGAAAAAAGCAAGGCCATCTCTTACCTCAAATGTAATAAGTCCCAGCCGTATTCGTGCCGAACAGCTTATCATCCGCCTGGGCCTGCTTGAACATCTCCTGCTCCGCCGCATCGAACGGACGGTCATCGTCCTCCCCTTCCACCTCTTCTTTCTTCACGACATCAGCGCCGTCGCCGCCGAACATGGATCCCTGATTGTCAGTATTCGCGCCAGCGACTGCGTTGGCGCCCTTTTTGGCGCGCTTGGAGGGAGTGGCGTTTGGATCTTTGGGCTTCGTGGGGCCACGCTTGCGCTTTGGGGTGGGGGTGTTGGTTTGGGTGACTTCATCTGAATCACCGTTGTCGTCCGGGTTGGATGGGGCGGTGGGTTTCTCGGCACGGCCCTTCTTGGGGGTCTCTGCGCTGGGTGTGATTTCCGTGTCGGCGTCGCCACCTTCGGCGTCGGCAGGTTCGGTCTTGACGACTTTGCCACGCTTCTTGGGGGCGGCTTTGGTGGGAGTGGGTTCATCGTCGTCTTCGGCGTTGGCGTCGGTGGTAGTAGCTTTGCCCTTGGCTTTTTTGGGGGTTGCAGCGGTGGCGGTCACGTTGCTGATGATGGCGCCTGCTAAGAGCTTCTTTTTGACGGTGAGGAAGGAGGTGTTGGCTGAGGCGGCGGTCTTGTAGCCGGCGAGCTCGGCAAATTTTTTGTAGTCAATCTTTTCAGGTGGTTAGTAATACAAGAAGTTTCTCCAAATGCGGAAAAGACAGAAGTGAGGTGCCGCAGGAAAGGTTGACTGTCAACCAACAGGATTTGCGGAGTCGATGGGGACAAGGTAGGTAAGGCCCGGAGGGTTTCATGATGTGAGGAAAGATGATTTCAACTCACCTGAATTGCAGTGTCATCTTTCAATGACATGAAAGCGATTGCAATCAAGTTGGTATCACGAGCAGTGAGCTGAGGTGCTGTAGACATCTTTTGGTCTAACAGTTACTGTGAATATTCTATGTAATAGAATGAGTTGAGGAAGAAATCGAAAGTGTGCGAAGAAGATGCGAGGATAGTTGGGTAAGGGTGAGTTTGAAGACTTGAGTTTGGTAGATGAAATCTTCAGTTGGGCAGTGGATATTTCAGTTCATGACACCTTCACTAGCGCAACCCACCACGACTTTAGCATCAACTTGATGGAATATGAACTTCTCCACTACTAGCTCGTCCTTAATCAAAGATTCGCAGAAGTAGTATCAATGGAGTTGCTGTAAATTCCTCTGGGAGAGTGTACTTCAATGAATGCTCTTTAGACCTACTGCCAACTAAATTGATCATTTCAAGATTGCATCGTTTACTTTGACTGCTCTTGAACATCTCGGATCTGTGCCAGAGCTTTCTGCCACACAGCTGTCTCGACCGTCTTCCTTCGCTCATTACCCACGAAAAATAAGTTTCGCTCCTTAGGCACCCACCAAGGCCTCTTTTTAGTTACAGGAAATTGTGGTGCTCGGACCAAGTTCTCAATACCGAATCGGGCTTTGGTCGGGCGTAATTCTGAAATTAGCATCCTGGAAATGCGGAGACTGCCATACGACTTAATAGTGGTCATTTCGATTTCCGTATTTGGCGGTATGTTTTGTGCCCATTTCAAAAGTTGTTCTCTTGACCGTCGAGCGAAAATTGGTAGCTTGATGTGGACGAACGTCACAAATGGAGCAGCATAATAAGTAACATAAAGCAAAGGAATAGCTCCGGCAACCACAACTGAGATCGTATTAGACCTTCGACAAGACCCTCAAATTAATGCACTGACCTGCGGGCGCGATCCAAGCGGGCTGTTCTGAATCAAAATAGAATCTAGGTGCGACGAGTAGAACATTCGCAGTGAAAAGGAACATCGTGGTGAGTTTTAAGAATCCTACAAATACAATGCGTGGAGACCCGGCATGATATATTAAGAGGCGCTCTGGAACAGCTGTACAAAATAGTCAATTATCTTCCTTCCGATAAAAATGACCCGTATCTTACCCGCTTTTGAGGGAGTTTGATAAAACGATGCAAATGACCTACGAGGTCTTGACGAAGATCGCAACAAAGGACTGTGCGAAGCATTCTGCCGTATACAGAATGAGCATCGAGAATAGCGCAACAAGTGTTTGGAAAAAGGAGCCATCGCCGCATTTTCCTGCTTGTATCAACACCAGAGCATGTTTGCAGTTCTGCGGAGACAATTGATTCAAGCGCGTCAGAGCGCTAATGGCGGCTCTATACGCGAGCCAGGGTCGAGTGGGATTGCCTGAAGATCCACAATGGACGCGGCATTACGGCATTAGCATCTCCAAAACCTCCATGCAAGACAGTGTCTAGCTTGCCATAATAAGGCGGGAGAAAAGTCAAGTGATTTCCTTCCACATCCTCTCATTCCTACTCTATTAACTGCTAGATGGGGGTGCTCTCGGGTCGGTGAGATGATGCCACCCTTCAGATCTTACACACCACAATGAAGGCCAAATTGCATTCCCTTCTCCATGTATTCGGATTATTCATCCTCGTCAGCCTTTCGACAGCATACAACGCGTTGCCCGATGAAGCTCTGAAGGCAATCCCTCGCCCTGGTGAAGATTTTAACATTGAGAATGGGAAGCTGCTCTCCCAAATCCTTCAGCCTAGAGTTCCTGGCAGCCCCGGCTCTACAGCAGTACTCAACCACTTTGCTGACTTTTTCGGACGCGAGCTTCCGGAATGGACAATCTCATACCAAAATTCGTCCTCAAATATAGCCGCACTGGGCAACAAAAAGATGCCCTTTGTTAACATGATTGCCACGAGAGATCCTCCATGGTCTAAACCAGGAGAGGTTGGCTATTTGACTTTGGTTGCCCATTACGACAGCCTAATGAATCCGGAAGGCTTCATTGGGGCCATTGATAGCGCTGCTCCCTGTGCCATGCTCATGCACACAGCTAGGAGTTTGGATGATGCCCTCACAAAGAAATGGGCTGGGATGATAGAAGCGGGAGACCACGAGTTTGAGGAACATAAAGGACTACAAATTATGTTCCTCGATGGCGAGGAGGCTTTCGTTGCCTGGTCCGACACTGACTCGATCTATGGAGCGAAGTCACTTGCTGCGTCAATGGAGTCAACATATCATCCCGCACTATCAACCTATCACAACGCTTTGTCGACCATCCACCTTTTCGTGCTCCTCGATCTTTTGGGTTCGCGGAACCCCAAAATCCCAAGTTACTTCAAGGTCACGCACTGGGCATATAAGAAGATGGCAGATCTAGAAAAGCGATTACGAAACCACTCGCTCCTTGGATCTTCTGGGGCTCCATGGTTCTACGACGTTGACAAAAGCAATGACCGATGGATGGGTGGAATGATCGGAGACGATCATGTACCATTCATGGCAAGAGGGGTGGATGTATTACATCTAATCCCATCGCCATTTCCTCCAGTATGGCACAAAATGAGTGACGACGGCAAGCATTTGGACATGGATACTACGGAGGACTGGGCTGTACTGGTGACTGCTTTCGCTGCAGAATGGATGGAATTAGGAAGCTACATGGATGTGAAGTCGGATCATAAAAGAGCGGTGGGCGATGATCAGCTGGAGCAAATCACCAGCAAAACAGAACTGTGAGTATGTCGGCACTGCCCTTTGGTCTCAATCATCGAACTCATATGTCGCGAAGAACATGAGAGCCGCATGAAGCAATCCCACCATCGGCACATTTAGGAGCCCAGATGCTCGACAACGAATTCGTGAAACCAGCTACAATCACGTATAGCCGAAGCTCGTACAGAGTCCAACGTGCCAGAGTCGACGTACGAATCGGCTTGCTGCTGCTGCGCCGATCGCTCATCTGAATGAGTTACGTACAATTCGTCGTTTAGATTTGTCATTACCGAACCCCACCTGAGAATGAGGACCTTTGCTTTCTCCTGTTCAATGAGAAGCCTAAAATCCGACTTGACCTGTGCAGGCCTGGCTCTCATGTTGCAGAACTGGGAACCAGGATTTGGCAGCTGCTCATCCGAGGGCAATAGCGGAACATTCACGACAGTGTCATCGGCCGGCATGCTCTTCGCAAGAAGCGTTACTGGAGGTCAAAAGTAAGTCCAGACAGGAAGCGATGCGGAGCTCGTCAAGAGTCGGGGATGGGGGCGAGGGTAACGGAGCCTTGGTCTTCGTATCGAGGGCGTCAGTGTCATGAGGGGTAACGAATCGGACTACAAGGTCTCATATAA
Organism: Usnea hakonensis; assembly: GCA_013423325.1. Lineage (NCBI taxonomy): Eukaryota > Fungi > Ascomycota > Lecanoromycetes > Lecanorales > Parmeliaceae > Usnea > Usnea hakonensis. The sequence goes on along the minus strand of BLJB01000003.1, from coordinate 184,968 downwards.
CCTACAAGTCACCACTTCTTTTGCCGCTTGGTTCGTTGTCGTGCCAATTATATACGATATCTCAGCTACCGTCAAATTCAAAATCACGGTAGACGTAGCTATCATTGTCGAATCAAGATGGCTAGAAGTCAAACTCGACTCCTTGGATTTATCAACGCCTCCACCGTACAATTTGACTCATCGTGGAGCTAACAGGCACTGTTGAATCCCTCGTCGTGTCTACGTCTTACCCAAGAAGACTTGACCAAATGATGCTGTCAAGAAGACCAGAACACCTCGAGTCCATGTCTTAAATATAGAATAGCATGCACGTAGTAGGCCCTTGTGGGGGTAGAGCCAGAGAGAGAGAGAAAAGTGCAATTCATACTTTACCTCGAGCAGAAATGTCTGAGCGGCCTGCAGCCGCGCCAAAAATTTGCTGGGTTCTTTTATGGGCAGCCTTGGGCCCTTGGCATATCCGACGAATCAGCATCGAACAGCTAAAGTAAGTAAGGTAGGCTATAAGTGTTCTGAAGCTGTGCTGTGCCGTAGAACATTCAGGATGTAGCTCGGGAACCCTTACGCTAATATTCGGCTGGTCCTGACTAATCACGGCTAAAGTTCGGTTGGTGTTGTAGATCTTCTTTACTCCCTTTACCAAACAAATATCCCCGCACTCGGTCGAGAGGCGATGACGCAATATTGACCTCAGTAAGATGAACTCTCGAGCTTCATAGAGTATTCCTCAATAGCTTCTCTCTCTCAATATGAAGCCATTTCGACTGCTGACTTGCAAAACATTCAAATCCAATTATCAACCCTCTTCTCTCCCCAAAATACTCGTCAGAACATACGCCATGGCCCCAAATCAGAGCATACCACCTGTACGCTCTGCCTTCAAAGGCCATCCTCAAGACCCTTTCTCCTAATCGCTGACTTATCTTGCCAGCTGAACGACCAATCCCTTTTCAAGCAGGATGTAGCCTATGTTAACGGGGAATGGGTCAAAGCCAAGTCTGGAAAGACCTTCAAGATCCACGGTGGGACTTCTTCGCCAGAACCCTGGCGACCCGCTGATTTGGCCATCTAGATCCATCCACTGGCAAACTAATAGGCACATGCCCGGAGTTCGACAAGTCTGACACCGACGCTGCCATCGCACACGCCGCCGCCGCTTTCCCTTCCTTCCGCCAGACAACTCCCCGCCAACGAGCACGCATGTTACACAAATGGTATCAACTAATGATGGACAATCAGGAGGACTTGGCAAAACTCATAACGTGGGAGAATGGCAAACCATTGACCGATGCTAAGGGCGAGGTGGCATACGCGGCGGGCTTCTTTGAGTGGTTCAGCGAAGAAGCCCCGAGGGGGTCGGACGGCGACACAATACCCTCTAGTATACCCGGTAACAGGGCGTTTACGATAAAAGAGCCTATTGGCGTATGCGGGCTCATAACGCCATGGAACTTTCCAGCAGCTATGATAACTCGAAAGATTGGCCCTGCTCTGGCAGCAGGTTGCACGGTCGTTGCCAAATCACCCGGTGAAACTCCATTCACGTCTCTCGCTATCGCTGAGCTGGCACATCGCGCGGGTATTCCCAAGGGCGTCATCAATGTGATCAGCGCCCTTGATAATACCGTCGAAGTCGGTAGCGCTCTGACGTCGAATCCTACAGTCCGCAAAATTTCATTCACCGGCTCTACTGGCGTTGGTAAGCTACTCATGAAGCAATCGGCCGACAGCCTTAAGAAACTGTCCTTTGAGCTCGGCGGCAATGCTCCGTTTATTGTCTTTGATGACGCGGACGTTGAAACCGCTGTGAATGGCGCCATATCGTCTAAGTTTCGCAGCTCGGGGCAGACCTGCGTATGCGCGAATAGGATCTACATACAAAAAAGCATTTATGATAAGTTCGCCTCTGCTTTCACGGAGAAGGTGAAAGGCTTCAAGGTTGGCGGTGGTTACGACGAGGGCGTCACTCACGGTCCTCTAATTCACGACCGTGCGGTTTCCAAAGTCGACGCTCATGTCAGAGACGCGGAGAAGAAGGGTGGAAAGGTCACCACAGGTGGGAACAAGATGCCCAATCTGGGATCCAGTTTCTTTGAGCCGACCGTCATCACGGGTATGAACATGGATATGCAGATAGCTTCCGAAGAGACATTTGGGCCTGTGGCTGGTCTTTTTCTGTTCGAGACGGAAAAGGAAGTTATTGAGATGGCGAACAAGGCCGAAGTGGGTTTGGCAGGATACTTTTACAGCAACGATCTACAGAGGGTATATCGGGTAGCAGAGGCTTTAGAGGTGGGCATGGTGGGCGTCAACACCGGTTTGATCAGTGATCCTGCCACTCCGTAAGTCTTCTGCCCTGTTTGAAGAGTATCAACAACTAATTGTAATCAGATTTGGTGGCGTGAAGTTGAGCGGATTTGGAAGAGAAGGGAGCAGGTATGGCATCTCCGAGTATCAGATCACCAAGACGGTGACGCTGGGAGGTATGGGACAACCGCTTCAAGGATCGTGAGCATGTCAGTGTAATAAAAGCAATATGTACATATATCTTAGTCAACCCACTCACAAGCCTACCTCAAATGATCGATTTATTGAGATCTCATGATCGTAGTATTGTCCCACCTCTTCAAAAAATGGAAAAATGATTTCGTTCTGTTCCTCGGACAAGCTGGCAGGACATTTGTGAGATACTGGATAAGTCTGAGTCGATTAGGTACCTACTTTAGGTAATCAATGAAGGCCCTTTTTGATAGGGCTGAGGGCGCCAAACGCAAACATGCCGAGGCTCAGTGAGAATGCACTGAGTTATCTTGACCCATCTTCGCTCGTGCTCCACCGGCAATGGCGAGGACACACTAGGAGCTATGAATCCGTCATCATTCCCCTCTGTACCGCCCTTAAAATGCCATGTCCGGCCAATCTAGCGGCTCCTCCGCTTCCTCCGCCTCAGGAGTTACACCGAATGCGAACGACTTTCACAGCCTCAGACATGATCAAGCAGCCAAAGGACCCGAAGCAGAGGCTGCGGTAGTCGCGAATCCTGCACATGATGGATCTCTACAACGCAGGCACAAGCCTAGGAGCTCAGGAGGGTTTCTGCTACAGACAGCCCCCGCGCCTACCTCAGAAACATTCTCGACGAGTACAGAGCCAGACAATACTCGAGATGTGAAAGGGAAGCGGAAGGCTGAAGAGGGGGATCTACTTGTACCCAAGCGTGCAAGTGCTCGTCAGAGGCATCGTCAACGGGTGTCTTTAGGGGGTTCACCGCTAGCTACAGAGGTCGTCAACGTCCATGCACTGGATCGTACGGAGAATTATGGAAGTTCGGAGAGAGACAACCGTTCCTCAGTACAATCGAGCACGAGACAAAGCGTTCGCTCAAGTCTGAGCAATAATACATCTGTCGGATCAGCTTCTAGCGCGAATCCAGTGTTGCTGTCAAATGAAAGAAGCGCAATTGGCCACGATACGGACCCTGCCCAGATCGTCAATCTGGCGCTCAACCTCAGTGAAAATCGTCGTAGGAATTTCAGCAGCAGCAGCAGCGGAGGCTTGCTCATTTCTCGAGATGCAATTGGAGCCAGGCGTATCATCTCTCCGGGACATCAAACGCTTGGGCTGCCCAATAGCATAAGCGGTGGGAGTCTACGCCATCAATTGCAACATCAGAGACAGGTATCAAGAAATGTATCGCCCCGATCGGGTCGATCGGGCTCCTCTTTCGGCAATAAAGGATCTGTGTCCGATTCCCCACACTCTCAGGAGGAACCGGTTGGAAAGAGGCAGTCTAGGCTATTGCCGAATTTTGATACTGGAGTGGCGGAAGACGTCGTCTTCAACGCCTCTGATGCTACGTTTTCACGTGTGGAAAAAGCAAAGATCGCGTTAGAATTGATGTTCGAGTACAGAAGGTTACTACAATATCTCCCTCCAATACCTGCGAGCTCAAATAACAGACAAGCGATGAGCAAAGGTGCAGCAAGGCAGCAGGCTGAGCCATCGAGTGACGCTGGAAGGCCCTACAACCCCTTGCAGTATATTCGCAACAGGAAAGTACGATTTCGTGAAAGACGGCCTTTAGATCCCGAAGCAGCTGGGTGGAAAGATCTCGATCGGGTGAGAATCTGGGTGGATACAGTTGCAATTGAGCGAAAAGACGGCGTGTCTCATATAGATCGACGCTTTCCCTTGCCATCCCTGGACACAATGAGTGGAGACTATCCTGTGGGTGATGTCTTACAGAGTCTAAGCGGAGAAAATTCGGGACGCCCTCAGACCAAAAAAGTTGGGAGGCCGCGTATGGACTGGGAATTCGCACCGTGGGATTTGCTTGCGGACGCCCATTGGCTGAACCAAGATGACAATCTCGACCATGTAGAAGATTCGTCGGGCAAGAAGATTATGGCAGGTTATCAAAGTCGCGAGAACCACGCGCCAAGGGCCAGTGTTGAGTCGAACAGAAGCTCAGTACGACGCTCTGGCAGTATAGTCAGAGAACATGCATCTCCCGACAGGATTCGAGCACTAGCAGGTCATATCCGTAAGGAATCCAAGGATCGAGGGCGTCAAAGCTTAGACATGCATGAGCAAAGATCGCGGGTATCGGAAGATGACAATTCTCGGGAACGTAAGTCCAGGTGGCCGAAGAAGCTTGTCCGTTCTCGGAGCTCCTCAGACTCGGAGGATTCCCATCAAGGGAGCCGCCGTCGGGAACGAAGAGGGCGCAATTTTGCTAGTAGCCGTGAGAATCTCGAGAGTGCCGCGTTGGAGAAGCATATGATGGATATGCTCGCTAAGGAGGTAGAAGCTAGCCGGCAAGCTGACCAGAGCTTAGAAGAAGACACGGTCGCCAAAGTAGAACCAAACTCAAAGCCTTACGCCGGCAGCTTGAAAGAAAGAGATGGGCAGCGAGAGGCCAGACATCGTTCGAGTACTCTCCAACGATTAAGAACTGACGTGCCTGTCACAGACAGGAGTCGAATTCCGGCTAGGGCGAGTCTTGATGAAGACGTATTACACCGTCATGGACTGGTCTCTGATGACCTCGATTCGACGGCACCTAACTCTCCTACGGCACCCGAGCTCGTTCCAAGCATTGCAATCAATTTGTCTCCGCCGGCAAGCCCGCCATCGGCAACAACCTCTCCTAAGAAAACATTGATTTCCCGAATAGGATCTCCTCGGAGTGATCGCTCTCAGAGTCTGCATAGGCGAGCAGTGGGCGAGAATGAGCCAGAATCAAGCGGATCTACCGATCTGTCACGGCAGACGACTAGTGAATCTCAACCTGTAAATGCGTTACGTAAAGTAACAACAGCGGGTTCAAGCAGTGGGTTACTCACCCCAATCAGCAGTGAGACTGCAGGTAATACACACAGGCCTCTAGATGGCAGTCCTATTAAAAGCATCAAGAATACTAGTGGAACTGACTCAAAACTCCGAGGACTCTTCAAAGGCGGCAGAATTGCAGAGCTGGTAGGCAGTGAAGTTTCCAAAGTTGGTGATATGATATGGAGGAAAGATAGCAACCATACTTCTAAGGTCGCTTCTCCGGCATCAAGCTACGCAGCATCAGAGGAATCGGACTTGGATGATGGAGACATGAGCGCCCTAGAGATTAGTCCAAAGAACGGCCTTTCGCGGGCCACTACCAAAGATGGAGGAGGAAGCTTATCAAAGATTTCTACAAATAGCGAGAAACCCAGATATTACATGAGCAATCTTCCAACTTTTCGATCGTCACTCAATAGAGACGAGCAGCCCCTTAAACAGGGCAAGGCGACTAAGACTTCTCTGGATCACGATCACGATCACGACCATGATCACATCACACGTCAGCAGCTAACACAACGCGAAAGCCGAAGGCCGAGCAGATTCGATCGTCTTGCGCTGCCTAAGATCGACGTGAGGGTGGTTTCGCAAGATTCTTCTCGAGAATCATCTCCAGTCCGATCGCAAACACAACGACCGTACCATAGAGACTCACGTCAAAGCAGCAGTAGTCGCTCAGACCGGGGAGTACGGAGTGCGGAGAAGAGACTAAACGCGATGCTAGGAACTCCTGGTAAAGCAGGGACCGGTGAAGTTGCACCCACTGGCCTCGCAAGTCTAGACAGCAGGCCACCACCATCGCCAGATCGCCCAGACCTAAAAGACAAACGACAATGGAGCATTTCCAATCGAGGAATTTCCACTATACATGGAACTGTCAATAAGCGCGATGTTGCCAGAGTTAGAGCTCTGCTGCTCTCATCAGGCGTTAAAGCCAATGAAATAGCCCGTCGAGCGGAGGAAGTCCCAGAGAAGCTTGCACCCTTTCTTCAGGAGCTGGAAGGCCTGTTCAAAGGGTCTATACCGCACGTCCCCCGATCACAGGAACCTTTGCTCGCTGCAAGGATTCTCATCAGTAATATCGAGACGTCTACGCAGAAAGTCAAGGATGATGCCGACCACTTTTCTCGCACCACAATTGAGGGATTGCATGAACAGATCAAAACCATGGGCGAGCATGTAACGTTCGAGCTCACACCCCTCGTGAGAGCATCTGCGGATGAAGCGGACGCATTCAGCACAGAACTCACGACGACACATACGTTGGCCATCAAGCAGCTGAACGATAGTATTGACTACATCCTAAGGCAACGGCGCCGAAAGTTTAGGAACATGAGAAGGTTGGGATGGGCGATGGTCGAGTGGACTCTACTAGGCGTCATGTGGATGGTCTGGCTAGCCGTGGTGATTGTTCGACTTGTCCGTGGTTCCGTTGGTACTTTTTTCAAGGGGCTGAAGTGGTTGCTATGGTTGTGAATTTACTATGGACTTCATTCTTTCGTCGGTCGTGCGATTCAGCGAGCATCCTACTGCCGTAGGCGTTATGATACCAATATACTGCATCCTTTTTCACGCTTACTTGAATATGCATAGATCTCGAGAAGCATTTTCCAAAGACTTCAACAGCACTTTTCAGACATTTTCTTGATAAAAAGACGACGATGATCTGCATCAAGGATCTCTCACTCTATCGTTCCTTTGTCGACTTGAATGTCACGCTTTTGGAGCCCGATCCCTCCTTTGCGGCTCGGAGTGAATTCTCTAAGGAACATTGATCCAAGAGTAGCCCCCTTCGCGCCTCATCTTACCGCCAGCCTAGGAAGGAAAAAGAATGAGAGAAGTCGCTTTCGTATTAACCCTTGGCCTTTCATTTTTGAGAGAGGCTTGAAGCCGCGACTGTAGCTACCCTATCAAGATTAATTCGGGGAGTATAAGGCAACTAATGGACCGAAATCGTGCTTTTCTCCATACCGCTGAGGCATGATTCCACTAGCATGTTGTAGATAGAAGGATCAAGCATTATGAATACTTGATCTACAGAAATTTGCGTGATTATAATCATCGAATCAGAACTCCTATATCTGTGAAGATATCTCGGGGTGTGCGAAATAAACTGCACTTAGGGCCCGCGAAAAACAGCAACCTCCAAGTTCTACCAAGACTCATAATTCGATCACGAATACTCAGATTATAAAAATTCTAGTTTAAAAGTTACTCTAATTAACTATTTATAAAAATTCCTCACCAGATATATTTGCGTATATTGAATCTTTGTAGACTTATCCGACTTCAGAATTGCGCCACACTGCAGTTTATTTCGCACACCCCGAGGATATCCCAGAGAATCTGGTCTTTGTTTCTTCATCTCACAGGCTAGCGCTCATGGTAAACATACCTTAGGGTTTACCCTAACAAGACATACTAACCTTTTTCGTTTTAGCGGATCTGATTTTCAGGAACAGTCCGCGACTTTTGCTTAGTTTTCTGACAGCCACGACAGCCACGACAGCTTCCCAACGGAAGCCTCCTTCTCCGCAAGGTGCGCAGAGCTTATGATGTCTCGCAAGGCTCTGCCTCTTGCTATGCAAGCGGTCCGAAGGCCAATTGGGCCAAGGCTCAAAAGTCAATGGCTCGGAACGCGCCTTGACCGGAGAGTTCTCCAGGTACAGCTGTTGCAATCACAGAAGCTCGGATCTGGCACTGACAGCTAGCTCTGCAGAGATCCTTTGCTGATAGAAGAAGCAATGACGCAAATACTAAGCCTAGTATCCATGACTCTGACGCCATTGTTCTTCCTGGCTCACAAAGCACCACTGCAACGAAGCCCCAACCTCCTCCACCTGGAGCTGTGCTGTCGACCTCCCCCATGCAACCTGCGCCGCCTACGCCCACCTCCGATACCACCGTCCCAATTCAAAATATTCCTCGTATGCCGGCGGCACCACCTGGAGGGCAGAGTCAGACAGCACCACCTACCTCAGTGCCTCCTGGAGCCGGCGCAGCTCCCATTCCTCCAACAACTCCGCCACCAGAGAAGCCCGCTATGACGGGTCCACCATCGCCTCCTCCGCCTCCACCTCCACCTCCACCTCCTCCACGACGAAGGTCTCGGTGGATTCGAAATACATTTTCGTTATTGGTCCTAGCAAGTGCTCTCGGATTTGCGGGTGGCACCTTTTACTCTTTACGCTCAGATAATTTCCACGACTTTTTCACGGAGTATATCCCTTTTGGTGAAGACGCAGTGCTCTATTTCGAAGAGAGAGAATTCCGTAGACGGTTCCCAAGGCTCACGAACCCTACCAATCGTCCATCGCAGGATTCAGGCAACAAGATTACTATACCAAGCAAAAGTGGTGTGTCCTGGAAAGTCGCTGGTGAGGAAGACAAGGGAAGCGATTTGCAGACGAAAGGCCGTCACATGAGTGCTTTGGATGCGAATCAGGAAAGGCCCAAGATCGGGATTGAGGCGCAAACACCCGCTGTTGGTACAGGGCCTGAGAAAACCGCGGCTGTCATACAGGCGAAGAAAGATGCGGGACCAACTGCTAAGACCAGCTCAACTGAAAAACCAAAAGTCAAAGAATCTCCGAAAGAGCCTCCACTACCACCAAAGGAATTCAAACCACCAGCACCTGTTACGCCCTCTTCAAAACCTACTCAAAGTTCAGAAAGACCGCCAGAGGTTAACGAGCCTAGCAGGTTCATGCCAATGGAGAGCATCGATCCTTTGAAGATTAAAAACGCCGACGAGCCCATAGTACAAGATTTGGTGAAGATCGTCAACGATATAATAACCGTAGTGAACGCCGATGGTACCTCACAAAAATATAATTCGACAATTGCTAAGGCTAAAGCGGCTCTTGCAAATGTTGGTGGCCGTATCATGTCCCTCAAAGAAGCCGAAAAGAAGTCTGCAGAAGAGAAAATTAGGTCCACGCAAACGGAGTTTGATACTGCGGCGAAAGAGCTCGTGCGTCGCCTTGAAGAGGAAATGCGGGATCAAGATAGCAGATGGAAAGACGAGTTCGAATCAGAGCGGGAAAAGATCGTCCAGTCCTATCAGGAACGTTTACAAAAGGAAAGCCAACGAAACGAAGAACTCTCTAAGCAGCGCCTCCGCAATGAACTCCTTGAGCAAGCTGTTGCCATGAAAAAGCAATTTATCAATGAAGTCACCGACCGCGTTGAGACCGAACGAAACGGGCGCCTTTCCAAACTCTCTGGCCTTGCATCCAGTGTAACCGAGCTCGAAAAGCTGACAGCAGACTGGAACTCAGTCATTGATGCCAATCTGAAAAACCAGCATTTGCAAGTCGCTGTCGAAGCCGTGCGTTCTGGTCTTGAAAATGCTGATCGTCCTCGTCCCTTTGTTCGTGAACTTGCTGCCGTGAAAGAGATAGCTTCCCAGAACCAGGTCGTTAACGCAGCCATCGCTTCGATAAACCCAACGGCGTACCAACGTGGCATCCCAACCACCGCCCAGCTCATCGATCGTTTCCGCCGCGTTGCCGCCGAAGTTCGGAAAGCATCTCTCCTACCTGAAGACGCCGGCGTCGCTAGCCATGCCGCTAGTTTCCTGCTGAGCAAATTCATGTTCAAAAAGCAAGGCATGACTGTTGGCGATGATGTAGAGAGCATACTCACAAGAACGGAGACGTTGTTGGAAGAAGGCAACCTGGATGACGCAGCCCGAGAGATGAATACGCTTGACGGCTGGGCGAAGACGCTGAGCTGGGATTGGCTGAGCGAGTGTAGGCGAGTGCTCGAGGTGAGGCAAGCAATGGATGTCATTTCTACAGAGGCGAGATTAGAGGGCTTGAAGGTAGATTAGACGAGCGATTGTATAGTATCCCATGGATTGGTAGGGTTCAATATTCAGGGGTAAGCGACCGAACATAAAAAACAGTCCCTTTTTTCAACTCGCTACACTTTTTTAATAACCACCTTTTTAAAGAAGTACCCAATACAAAACTTATTCCATTTACGAAGGTCTATAACTTTATAACCAAAAGTTTTATTCATAGATGCCGTTTTGAAATTTGTAATACACCGTCAAAAGAAATTTTTGGTGTGCTGCCAAGCTTTATTGAACCCCATTTACCAATCCGTGGGATACTTTGTGTACACGCTAAATTTGCATGATTGACTTGTGTCGGTGCTTGCGCTCCCATGAACCCCTAAAACTTGTCACATCCGTGTTGCTGCTACCACCATTGTAGCCTTCCTGCTGGCAGAAGCAGTCTTTGAGTACTCTCTATTGCAAGCAAGATATCTTCCCTGCCGATCATCTTACAGAATTGGCTTACTCTGATACCCTTTTTAGGGGGAGAGGGGGGGAGGGCTCTCATCTGAAAAGAGAAAGCCCTCCATGATACGATATTTACGCTACGACACGATGCGTTAACCTTCACTCTTGCTTGAGAATTGAGGTAGATTTGGGAAAGATAGGTGTTTGTTATTCGGGGTTGACGATTGGTGTGGTGGTCTATTTTGGTTGGATGAAGAGGAGGGATGGAGTGGGGTTTCGAGTGGAGTATAGTATAGTGGGAGTGCTGAGAAGGGGAAAAGGAGGGAAGGGCCCGCTTGTTGCAGGTGCTGGGAGGTGAGGAGGAAAACAGTATGGATTCTTCTCGTATCATATTCGTAAACTTGGCTCTGCTGACGAGCGTCTGTTTCTCTACAGGGGTTGCGGTGGTCTAGAAGCACAAGATTTGAGGCGCGGAGTGGATGGTTGTTTTGTGTGGGACGGTGGGAAGGGAGGGTTATTGATTGGCCTTTGGACGGCTCGCTGTGTTCTTCGTCTTTGGTGGTGGGTAGTGGGGGGCAGAGGTTGTTTGGTTGCGGATTTTGGGCTTTCGGGTCCTGCACTTCTGGATTATGGGATTCATCTCTGATGGTCACGTTCATCTCGTCATTCGAATGCATGAATGTCAAGATTATAGATTAACGGTTAAATATTTGTTAGCATTCGATTGACTTAGGGGGAATAATTACGCTAAAATTACTGCTAGCGGTAAAATATATCACGCTTGCTAGTGTACCTGGTACAAAAGTCCGTACTGAAAAAAGACAACAGCCTCAGACTTGCATCAGCAGCCCCTCCGTGCTACAGCCGCACCAGCTGAAGAGTCCCCTGTCCGTTTGCTCGAGTGCGGCTCAGTGGCACAATCTAATGATCGAGAATTCTACGGTAATAACTCGTAGAAGACTCAGCATTCTTCCCTTCAAAGACGCCCACGTCGTTTTCTATTATCAGCTGTTCTGAGACACCTTATGTTACAAAATGCATTCGATCGACATTGTTCTTGATCTGCGTTCTAGCCTGCTTCTGATCGCATTGGTGTACCTTGTAGGTAAGATTATTCAGCGTCGGCGAGAAAACTCGGTAAGCATACTTATTTGACGTTTATTGAGACTTCGGGTTGACAATCTGACTGCTACAGGCGGAGGATCTATTTGGCGAGCGGCAGGGCTGTCAACGCATGAAAGCAAAATATTTGTGCCGTTGGCCTCTTGGTCTCGACGTACTCTACGCGCAATATACTGCTATTGTGGAAAAGCGTCTTTTGGCGTTTCAGCAACGATATATTGATGACTTAGGACCCAACCTAGAGATACAGATCCTTGGTTCCGTGGGGTACACGACACTTGATCCCCAAAATGTTGAGGCTATACTGTCGATACGATTTGATGGTACGTTATGTGCAGCCATAGCGGAAGATGATCAGACTTTGGGTCTAATGTCACAGATTATTGTCTCGGGTCAAGACGCGGCGCACTATTTCCCTTCATTGGGGAAGGCATTTTCACCCAAGACGGAGCACCATGGAAGCACTCTCGGGAGCTCCTACGTCGGCCCTTCCTGAAGACACATTATCAGGATCTTAGAGGATTTGAAAAGCCTCTTGAGAATCTCATAACTATTCTCTCCGCGTCGAGTGCCAGCACCGTGGTTGACTTACAGCCGCTTTTCTTTCGTTTCACCCTAGCCACTACCACGGCGCTCATCTTTGGCCATCCGATAGAAAGCTTTGATGACCTAGATAGGCATGACTTCGCAAACAGCTTCAATCATGCATCGATGATCAGCTCATTGCGTACACGCCTCATGGATTTGCACTGGATATACCATCCATGGCGATATCTGGTTGCCTGCGGCAACGTCAAAGCTTACGCTGACGAATTTGTGAAACGGGCTTTACAAAAAAAGACCGAATCATTCAATAAAGAGAATTCGGACTCATACACTTTCATTCAAGATCTGTGTACCGAGATACAGAACCCTGAATTGATTCGCGATCAGCTTGTAAACATTTTACTCGCCGGTAGAGATACGACAGCGTGCCTTCTATCTTGGGCATTGTAAGTGTTGGTATCCGCTGTTGCTCATTACCTGGTGTAGACATTTTTTCCAGCCAGGGGGTACGCCCTGGTCGCCAAGGCACAAAACGAATGGTCTCCGCCCTGAAAACGTCAATTGCTGACTGGTGATTTCTTACAGCTTTCTTCTTGTCCGTCACCCAAAGGTGCTGTGTCGGCTTCGCGACGAGATTCAATCTGTCTTGGGTAACGACTCAGAGGTCACAAGGTTGCACATCCAGAGAATGGCGTATCTTAGATGTATTCTAAATGAGAGTGAGTGGTTCGTCCATTGATTGGTCGTTATTTTAGCCCCCTAACGGAGGCCGATACTTACCAGCTCTCCGTCTTTATCCTCCCATTCCGATAAATGTTCGATTCGCCCGGAAAACGACATGGCTGCCCCGAGGGGGTGGCTCAGATGGAACCTCTCCAGTCCTTGTTCGCCGTGGAACGGGTGTTGGATTTCCCGTATACTACATGCATCGACGTAAAGACATCTACGGCGAAGACGCCATGGAGTTTCGACCTGAGAGATGGGAAGGCCCTGAACTCACAGACGTTGGTTGGGCGTACCTACCGTTCCTTGGAGGCCCTAGACTATGCCTTGGCAGTAAGTACTTTGAGTTGATACTCCAGCGCGGCTTCATACTAATTCTTTTGAAGAGGACTTTGCTTTGACGGAAGCCTCCTACGCGATCATTCGCCTGCTTCAGGAATTTCCTAATATCAGACTGCCCACGGGATATCGAGTTGTCCCAACCGGCCAGGAGGAACAAGAGCTCACTGTATTTTTGAGGAGTGCACACGGCTGCAAAGTACTTCTTCACTAGTGAGGAAACAAAAACTTAAAGGTACTTAAGTTGCGAAAGTCGATCCAGAAGGCTATGCCTAAATCAATAGCGTGCATAATTAGTAACAGAGCCTGTGCTACGCCGGCCTTCCTCTGAGAAAGACGTGGGCATCATCAGCTTTAATGGCCGCTCTATGTTGCAGCATTGACCAACAGGATAGAGAGCCTGATCTACCTCCTCGATGGTGGGGCGGATACAGACGTGGCGTCCTGGGAGTGTTCCACTCCACTTTCCGTGGCCATATCATTGAATCACCATCGCGTGGTTGAAGAACTCATCAAAAGGACTCCTGACGTGAACGTATTATCTGGCTTCAAGACTTCTCATTTGACAAATGTGGCGGTATTTGGGAACGCACGAACCATTCGCGTCTTCATGGACGCCAGGCCAGCCATGAACATCAACCTCAAAGACATGCAAGGGCGTACGGCACAAGACCATTTGCGGGAGCGTTGGCAGCACCGACCCCATGGATCAAACAAAATAACGTCTCGCCGCAGCGTTCCAGCAACTAGTTGACAGCTGTGCCGAAGAGTACGAAAGAGCTCAGCGTCGTCAATGGCAGTCGCAAGAGTTTGACGAGGATCGAGAGGACGGAAATGAGGACTTTTATGACGCTCTGGAGCATAACGGTCGCCACAGTGGATGATAGGGGCATAGAGTTACTCATCTGTTATTGGCGTATCGGGTCTCCGGCTTGGAAAATACCTCTCCCAGATTCCATTTCTTTCAAAGATATAAATCATCGCATGTCTTTCAATCCGACTGCTCGCGGCCCTAAATATTGAAGCCTACCGGACGATGGGATATCACACCAGAACAGGTCGCTGCAACCTATTCAACTCTCCAACAGACATTCAAGTCCGGCAAGACCAAATCCATAGCTTAGCGAAAGTGGCAGCTCAAGTAGGTTTGGTGGATGGTCGCTAATAATACAGAAGCCATAATTAGAGCCCTATATTCCGACCTAAACGGGCGCGATCTCGAGTCCTGTTCGCTCGACATTAGGGGAGTAAAGAGCGATATTCTCGGTCACATCAGTAATCTCGAGACTTGGACGGCGGATAAGATTCTCAATACCGGCTTCCTGTTCGGAACCCTCTGTAGGGCGCGCATTCGCAAAGAGGCATTGGGAGTTGCACTTATCTTGAGTACATGGAATCTCCCTTTCTACGTCACCCTTTCGCCCATAGTGACAGCGATCCCAACAAAATACTAAAGAAGTTCTATCGTTATAAGCTCAGTGCGAACTCCAAGCCCTTCGCCTAAACTATCTCTGCCGACCTCTTAGATTCGGTAAGCTCAATCGCCCCATGGTCCTCTGTTGGCGAGCTGGTAGTTCCCTGGACCCCTAGTTGGATCTTGCCATCCGTGTACTCGTCAATCTTTATATACTGCGATTTCTTCTTCGTCTCTCTGTTTGGGTTCTCCCGTGAGACAGGTTGAGCATTTTCCGATGATTTTCGAGACCATGAGGCGAGTTTGTAGTTTACGAGGAGTGTTGTGGTTTTGTTGGTGGCTTTTTGAACGAGGGGCCCGTAAACGGGGAGACAGGCGCAGAGTATGGCTGTGCCAAGGTGGATGTTAAGCCAGAGTTCGTCATGCCACCCGATAACTATTTGAAATTTCGGTCAATAGTGACGAGAATAACGGGAGGAGAGTGCTGACCTCCGTCTGTTCGAGGATCGTAAGTCATGGCTAAGCGCACTATGTTGGTGACGAGGACGCTTGTAAGCAAGTGTTAGGTAAGTTCTTTGGTCTGAAACTTGGAGAGGGACCTACAATCCACCAAGTAAGAAGATGAGCGAAACAGAAAGTTTCCTTGCTCGAGGCATCTGCAGCCTAAGCACCATTCGCACAGGGAGGCTCAAGATAATCGTATCAAGAACAAGTTCTGAGACAAGTGCCGATATCTGAAATGTTCCATAGGGGTAGCAGTGGCCCTTTGCTTTCGTGTCCCAAACCATTTGGGGAGGGTTACAGACGAAAACCTGTGCAAGGCCAACACCGACAGCCCAACAGATGCAAAACCCCATCACGACGAAGGAAGCCAACCGGAATGAAGGAGTATCGAATATGCGGTGGTAGAGGATTAGTACTGACACTTTGACTAGACACGCTGATGAGGAGTAAAATAGACCACCGATGTATTCTATCTATATAGGGTCAATCGTTTGTTGTATTTATTCTAATAGGCAACTTCAGCTCAAACCTTGAACCAGAGAGAAGAGTTCGGGTGCGAAAATCGAGCAATCCGAGTAGCTATCCAGAGATTGATCTTAGCAATACAAATCTTTAACAACGGCTCGGGAATCTACTTGCCCCATATCTGAAGAGAACTTTCTACACAGAACAGCAAACCTGCGACCAAAATCGTCCAATCATCCCAACCAAGCCTCGCCGTTGAATTTATAGCTTTGGTGAGAAAACGAAGGCAGACGGCGAGCATCGCAACTGATCCGAAGATTACGCCTGTCACCAGGATCGCGTTGCTGCCAGAGTTTGCATCATCTATGCTGCTCATGTTGCGAAGGATAAAAGTCCGTAGGCGCTAGCGCTGTGAAAAAATCCAAACGACATACGAACATTGATCATAACCAGGGGGGGAAGCAGGGACTCCGGGTCCCTTTTGAGTCATCAAGAGGCTCAGACCCCTGAGCGTTTCCTGACACGGAGAATGCATAATAGTGATTCAGCGCAGTCGGGACTGCGGGGATATATAGGTCCGCGGCACCCTGCGGCATATGGAACTCAGCTGAAGTAAATCAATAGGGTGAAAGTTGGGAAGCGGGCATGCTGAGCTGCGGCACGACTCGGCGGGCGAGTAGGACTTGGACCGAGACAAGAGGCATGTTCGAGATTGGCTGCATTAGCTTCCTCCCTTGGTACGTGCAAGACGCTGCTTGGAGCGCTTCTGCGATTCTGGGTGCTGACGTTGCCGTTGGCAAATCGCGGTGAAGAAGGGGCGCTGATCCAGCCTCACCGCGCCACCCATCTCACATAAGCCACGGATTCCCCAAGTTTTAAGGGAGCTGGAAGAGTTCTCTCTCTCTCGTGTCATCCTTGGTCACACTAGATAGAATTAGGCACACTGATACCGAGTCAGGGGCTGCGGGGTCTATTGGCGTAAGCATGTATGTCTGGAATACAATACTTGGCGCCCGGAGAAAAAAACTTTCTTCCCCTATGATAAATCTGAATCTTCTCCACAACCTCAATACCATTGCTACTACTACCACTACCGCTCATGATTGAAGCCGTATATATCTCGCTTAGCTATTCCCTTGGTGTTTCGGCCTGTTGAAAAACGATATCGATATAGCGATAGGGACGCGGAAGTTTCCCACTGTTTTGGATTAACGCACCGAGAAAGAATTGACAAGTGGGCTGAGGGGTTGGTTGGACAGAGCTGCGCTGTGAGGATTATGTATATAGATTATGATGTGAGCGATGGTTGAAATATATCTCAAGTGTTGTGATATATAAATGAAGAAGAAGCGTCTGGACGACCCACAAAAAACGATCAACTCGAAAAACCCGCCATGAGATTTTCGCAATTTCAACGTCCCCACCAGAGAAGCGACGTTCACTCCACTCCTCCTCCACTACCATTCCACTGCCTAATCCACTTGACCATCCACTCGCTCCTCACCGGCCCCACAGCCCTCAATCCCGAGCTCGCCATTTCCGTCCGCCTCGTTTCCAATCTCGGAAGTCTACGAGCGTCATCCAGTAGACCCTCATAAAACCCCATCAATTTGACAGCCGGGTTAGCGTCGAGGGTTTCCTCCGTCGTGGCGTTTCGCGCGCTAGCTCTCAGCGTTTGGAGCCACGTCTTGAACGGGACTATTTTCATATGGTGCCCGAGTTCGTGCTGGATGGTCGGTAAAAGGGAATTCCAGGTGACGATGCTGGGATTGATGGTGTGGAAGACTTGCGTTTCTGGTGGGTTGGGGGCAGAAGCGGAGTGGAGGGCGAGGTCGGCGATTATGGTGGAGAGCAGATCGATGGGGAGCCAGTCGATGTCGTTCATGGTGTGGAGGGAGTCTGGCAGGACGCCGAGATGGCGCGAACTCAGGAGGAGACTGGGGAGCCATTCGTGTTTGTTCCACATGCCTTTGGTGCCCAGGGCCGGGCCGGCGATCTGCCCAACACGACAGATGGATGCGGTGAGGTTGAGACGGGTGTTTGCGGTATCGAGGAGCCGCTCTGCGACGTGCTTGGACTCGGAATAGCCGATTGCGCCTGGGATTGTGAAGTCGGAGAAGGGTTGTTCGGGGACTGGGCCGTTGTGTTGTGCGGACCAGTTTTCCACGGCGCCGATGCTCGAGATGAAGAAGATGGAGGCGCGGTGGGCGGATGAAGAGCATAGGTTGATCAGATTGTGCACGCCATGGATGTGGCCTTCGTAGGACGTGAGAGAGAGATTGAAGTCGACTTGCCACGCGTTGTGAAGGACGAGATCGGCATTGGCGACGATTTCTTGGTACGTCTCATGCTCGAGGCCGAGGTTGTCTTTGGCGAAATCGCTGGTGAGGAAAGTCACTCTGTCTTCGTCCCAACTCGTCCTCAACCCTCGCGATGAATTGACGTTTCTCTGACGCTGCTCAGGGTCTGGGGCGCGGTTGAGGCAGTAGATTCGTGAGATTGACTCGATGGCTAGAAAAGCCTCGAGCAGATAGGATCCGAGCGCGCCGGTGGAACCGGTCAGAACGAGGACTCTTGGACCGTCGTATGAGTACTTCCTCATCATTGTCTCCATAAGTTCCATACGAGTCTGCTCATTTGTCTCTTTGGCTTTCTGCGATCCTTGTCTGAGAGTCTCTATCGCGGAAGCTAACTTTAAGACTGTGGGATTGGTATAAATGAAGCTGGGTGCGACTTCGTCGGCCTTCAATCCTGCTTTTCTTAATCCGCCTTTGAGATGACGAGCGGTCTGAATCACTTGCAGGGAATCCATGCCGAGGGAAAAGAAGTCGGTGTCCGGACTGATATCCTCATATCCAACCGTATCAGTCAGAAGTTGTTTAATGGAGCTCTCCAGATCGTGGAGATTGACCTCGATTGGAACATCTTTGTCTTTCATGGAGTCGGCCTCAGCATAGAGAGTTTCGAGTTCATCGGAGTAATTCTCGATTGTAGATCTCCTCTGCACAGTACCCTTTCCGGCTCGGGACATGGGCTTGTCAGGTTTTGTGAAGAGAATGTGTGACTTTGAAATCCTTGCATGTGCAGGGCAAAGCCGGTTAGCTTCCTTAATAGTAGGCCACAGTCTCTCTATGAATTCCGCTTTCTGACTTGCAGACGAATCACAAGAGTGCATGGGTTCGATCAACAGCGCAGCTTCAAAGCGACCTTGTCCTGTAACCAAAGCAGCACGAACGTCTGGGTGGGACTGGACAAGTCCTTCATATGATACAGGGTTTGTCTTTTCACCATTCAAGAAGACGATTACATCATCGGCTCGTCCATTATAAATCCAGTGATCGGGTTTATTAGGATGTTTGCAGAACAAGTCATGGGTCGAGTATTCTTGCAAGTCCGGGAAAAGCTCGAACACTGACTGATAACCCTTCAATTTTTCATCTCGAACTATGACCAGTTCGTAAGAATCGCCGGCATGGTGTCGGAACTCGGCCCCAGACAGCGGGCCTGGTCGAATATAAGCCCAATCTTCAGGATCGACTTCAAGCTGAGCAAGACACCCAGCCTCTGTCAAGCCTAGAGGATTGATCAACTTGGTCTTGGTGATGATTAAATCCCCAGCAGCTTTAGATACTGACCCTCCAGCGGCCAATACGGCTTTCATGCAAGACAAGTACTCTAGAAGATGTGCCTGCTTGCCAATCTCGTCCAACGTTGATGGTGGTAAAACAGCGACATTTGTGCCTGCCGCTTTCATCAATGCGATTGCAGTCTCGGCATTCAAAGGTGGCCCTGAAGGTTGCAAGGCTACTCGCGCTCGGGCTAAAATGACACTGGAGATATTAAATAGCAGCGCTGCCGCCTTAATTCAGCTGGTCAGTAAATCTGGAAATAGCGGGCGAGCATGGCAATCATATTATGCAGCTCGAAAAGGTGTACACTGCGAATGAAGGGCCGCCCGAAGATACAGCTGCACTTCTTCAGTGCTGCCCATTGTGGCTGAAGATTCAACCAGAGAGAAACCATAAGCGGAGATCGAAGAGAGAATGCTTACATGAAAGAAAGGTATTGCGCTCAAAACAAAGTCATGTCGATAGAACTCGGTAGTCGCTTTGGACCCGTCGGAGTATGATCTATGATGATTGTTCGCTAGCGAGTTGGCAGCTGAAAGAGGGAATAGCCTAGGCTTTGGGATTCCTTTATTTGGTCAGCAGCACAACTCTAAAGGAATTCAAATCAGCCTACCGGTGGAGCCGGAAGTATGAAGTGACACCAAGGGATCATTGCGGGCTTCCTCGAAAGATTTCTTGTAAGGATAATGGGGCGCTGGAGAATCTAAGAGCATCTCGATGCTGGGGAATCGGAGAACTCGCATTGATTTCTGTTCTAGTAACGCTGCAACGTACGGCGGTTGAGGATCCGGTAGGATTAAGGTATCGCAGTCTTGGGTTTCGAGAAGATGGATATGTGCATCAACACTGTTTCTTGGGGAGTTGAAGATCGTCTACATGTCTTAGTCAGGGACCGAGAGGAAGAAGTCAATGTCTAGAGACCTACATAGAACCCAGCCTTGACAGCTGCGATCAAAAGGATTGGATAACCAATATCACCGCCACCAGTTCCAAAATAAGCCAAAGGCTGTACATTCCGACTCTTTTCTATTTCTTTATCCAGCCACCAAGCTACGGTATTGATCGCGTTTGCGAATTGGTGATAGGTGATAGTTTTATACTCATATTTGCCATCAATGGGTGCTGACGGCATCGCAATCCACATGGCTTGTGGCTCGACTTCAGCGATACGATCAACCGCAGTTGGCAACAATAACGGGCTAACATCATTTGAAGCTGGAGAAGCTGAAGGGTCCATGTTGGAAAGATAGAGATTCGTAATTGTGTGGTAAAATCATCTACTCCATCCATGTATGGCCAGAAGAGCGTTTTATAAAATAGAGTGAACAAGAAAGCATCAGATTGGGCAGACTGAGACTTTATATTTCAGAACCATCTAAATACTATATTTTTAAGGTGGGAAAAAGAGCTTCCTCAAACGATGCTGATTCGTTGAATGCGCGAAGGCTACTTACAAAAGGGAACTTTTACTTTTCCGTCTCCTTCTCGACGGCCAAAGGCCGGTCCAGCTTTCTTGTATTTGAAATTTCAAACCTTTTTCAGAAATAAATATTCAGAGAAAGCTAAGGAGAACGACTCATAAAGTCTCAACATTATACTCTACCTAGCTTCATCTCATTGATCTCTTTTTAAGTTTTGGCGATCATCACTTACGGGATGGGATGATGGGCTGGATATCGTCGGATGCCGGCGATCTTGCAGCGATCTTGCATATCATCGTGCCTCGGCCACGCGCCCACCGGCACCTGCTTGAGGCAACCCGTTCCGAAAAGGCATTCATTTTCCCGTTCAGATGGGTCCTCATGGTAGTAATTCATGTGGTAGGGACGGATTTCATTCCACGGGGGTGATCCCTAAACCAACTTTGGAAGCTGCCAAGAGCCTAGGAATTTCTTCTTGCACCGAGCATGAACCAACCTCGGGGTTGATATGGAAAGTTGATTTGCACTTCGTTAGAATCCCCGGCTAAGATCCATGCTTTAGCTCTCCAATCCAAAGAATTGCCAGCCTTTGCCAAATTTTCCGGTTGGTATCGAGATGGTCTGTTTTCGTGTTTGGGTTAGAGTGTCTTCTTATGCTTTTGTGAATGCATCCCACTAACTCAAAAAGGTGTCATTCCCGCCCTTTCGGCTAGCCAAACGTATCATCCACGTCATTCAGCCGATGATGAGCAGTAGCACATACGTCCGCAATACCTCGTACTTCTCGATAATTCACCATAGATGTAGCTCAAGCCTCAAGGCTAGCACCTACTAGTGGACACGATCGAGGATCTCGTCATATAGCACCCGATCCTAAAAGTATGAAGCCCATGCGCTTGAACTGATCCCACATCGAGGACCCAAGTATGTTTCTGTGTAGAAGGAGACGTCAGATAGTCAAGACTGAAGGTTCGATACAGAAATTCACAATAGTAGATATTACCTGGTAGTTCATAAACTCCATGCTCCTTCCATTCGCACGATTTGCGCATACATTAGCTTCGTATTTACCGACAGTGTCATATAGGTCTTCTCAAGACAGAAATATGGACTTTGCGCCAACAGATGGTCCAATGTTGTGTTGGATCTTCAGAACAGCGTCCAGGTCGTCTTTGCTCCTGAGTAGGAATACACTCCCATCCATAAGAGTCAGGACCACGCACTTGCCGAGTGTATTGCCTTGGTGTGGGCGGAGAACAATACTCTCAAAATTCAGGCCCGGCTGAAGCCTCCCCTCGCCACAGACCACAAGGCATGTTTGCTCATAAGTGTAGGGAGGTAGGGAGATGGAGTTCATGATTTTGTGATTGGCAAGGTAATACCGGCGCCACTGAGTGGCCTTGCAAATGTTTTTGAAGAATTGCCCAGGTGAAAAAGAGATCTCACGATTGTTGCCAAAGATGGTGTACCAAAATCGCAGTTGATCTGACTCTTCGGCAAACGCCCGTAACGTCAAGCGCGACGAGGTGTCCTGCCAAAGCGAGGAGAAGCCTATACTCTCTTCTACACTCGGCCAGTTGTATTTCATACTAGCTTTGGTTGAATGATCTTTGTCGAGTATTGCGGTGTAGGGCCGGTGATTGGAGTAGATGGACCCGGCCCCTACGTGAATCTGGTACATGGTCTCAACTTGTTCCGATACTTCTGTTAGAGTATGAATGTAGCTGTAGATTTTGCCATCACTCCGAGCCGAGATCTCGTCAACTTTATCCCATGTCTTGGGCTCGAATCCGGAGAAGCAAGCAATAACGCGCTGTAAATGGATGGACTGGGGCTCAGATTTCCAATCGCGAAAACTCTCTTGGTCCAAAGCTACTTTCTTGATTCTGCGCCGCCCACCTATCCGAACAGGGTTCTTGAGATGGCCAGGTATGCCGAAATGAGCCTTCATGCTAGACTTGTACGGTTGAAACATCCTGAAAAGGAGTCGAAGACCAGCCACACTGGGATGGAAAGGCGTTTCCATGACAAGACGATTACGAAAGTTCGCTAGCAACATGAAAAATTGCGCGTACCTGGTAAGGCAGTGCTCCCTGACGGGGCATACCTGGCAGCGTGAGAAGCGAGCATGCTCGGGACAACGGCAATGAATTCCCAGTTGGTACTCTGCGAGCACGTATATCTGTGATACAGTCTGATTATCATCCAGCTTATCCAGCAATCGATTGTCAGTTGCCTCTAGCATCCTCTTTAGATGCCGAAATTCGGGTACATATGTTATGAATGATTCGTAAAAGTCGGCTCGACTTGTGTATAGGGGTGAAAATCTTAGGGCATAGCAAGCCGTAGCCACAATCATCTCCGCAAGGCACTCGAGAATAACCGTTTTGTGGAGAGGCTGCTTTTCCACATGGTCTGACTCCTTGGGGTTTCGAGAGCATCTGCTATCTTCTTCCGAAGAACGAAAGACGGAGGCATCTTCGCCCAAAAGCTCCTCAAGCACGGAACCCCAGTGACTGCGCCCTCCAATGAAAAAGGGCGCATGGTCATCAGGGAGGCCGAGCATCTGGCAGATAAAGGTATGTCCACCTTTGACGATGACGGTTCTTGAGATAGACTGGGGGGCTGTAACCGCAGTGCCTTGAGGTGGCGACATACCCACCGTGACAATGACTTGTGCACTACCTTTAGGTTCAGAGTAGTTCATCCAAAGTACACTCCCTTTGTCAGACTCCATATGCACTCTCATACCCAGAACGTAATCAGCATAGGCTGCAACCCACACGCAGGAAGCGACTCCGGAGATTTTGACAGAAGCGATTTCACCCGCGGCCACTGATCCCACGGCAAACAGCGCATCTGCAATGTCCCTAGGATCACTAGCTTCACTCAATGTGATGCTATATCCTCCAAGCCTTAGAAGTTGCTGAACTCGAATTCCAAATGTCGAAGGAGTGAAGATGGATGCACAGGTTTTGATCATGGCCTCCCACTGAGAAACGGAAGGTGAGAGTTCTTGAGGACTGCCAGATCGCTTGGCCATTTCGTACAGGACCAGAGCCGAAGCCTCACGAGAGTGGCATTCGGCCAGAGCTGCGCAAAGAGCGACGCAGGACGCTCCCTGCGATGTGTGGACTAGCGATCGGAGAACATGGCGAATGCCAATGCCAAACCACACAACGTCTCCAAAGGCGGAAAAGGACTTTAGCTTCCCCATCGATTCCATAAGGACCTTTTCGCCATGTGCGCCGATTGGAACGCGATTGCATAAAATTTGACCGACGGCGACGGTCAAGGATTCGATGCCGGCAGCAGCGAGACGACCAACAATGGCCACAGATGCTGACAATTGCATGCGACCAAGTGCTGTCCAGTCAATTGTACCCTGCTGGCTGAAAGTTGAAGGTGATCCAGTGGCATTTGACAAAGGTACAAGTGCGAGTGGCTCAGCAGGTTCAGCCATATTCGGTATGCTTGATACCAATTGCTAGGTGTGGAGTGAGGGTATGCGCTTCGGTGCTGTTATGAGAAGTTCAGTGGCTTTGCTTATATATCTCTGCATGCATCCATTCTAGAATATTGCCAGATGAAAAACATCGAATCCGGCTTTGAAATGCTACAAGACAAATTGTCTTGCCTTGTGATGTGGGCAAAGCCTGCGGCCAAGTCCAGCCACAGACCTAGGTTGCAGACTGCGCCACTGTACTGCCCCCCACGCATCTTAGCATATCCACTAGAGGAATTGCCCTCGCCATGACCATATCCCAGTATTACTATCGACGCGCTGACACTTCGGCGAGGTCTAGGCGATGGCCATGGTTATAAAAGACGGCGCGAAGCCGAAAGTCTTGATGCTCCATGATCCATCTCAACAGCTCCTTGTTGTACATCAATTTAGTCTGAGCTAATCTGTGCGTGAGCCACGCCACCGAATTGTCAGATAGGGCAGTGACAGTAGCGCTCGACACCGGTGCAAGACGGGGCAACATGGCAGAGGAAACTCGTGCATCTGACCGTAAAGACACTCAAAGATTCGAGTGTAGGGTCTACGTCGGCACCAAAATTCCTGGACAGCTAAAATTAGTTCTATGTTGTAGTCCTACTTCTTGAACTGAAAACTTAGGACATCTTTTGGGTGCGAAATAGTTGTAAGCGGATTATCTAGGCAGCCTGTATCTCGGCGCCCGGGACTCTTTCCGTGCCTTACTCAGAGAGAGATGTAAAACCAAAGGCCATATCATAGATCGATTATAGTCCCTCTACTTCCCCCCTTTCTTTTACTCCTCCGCCAGCCTCGTATACAAGTACGCTGGTGGCACAATTCGTCTTCAGAAATGATACTCCCATGTTCCTTGGTGGCGTCAGATCTCAAGTAACAAAATACAAGGTGGCACATGGATAGACGCAACATTTCGTCTATCACCTCTCCGTGAAATGCCTCGTAACGCCAGATCTATAGTAGTACCCTTGACTAATATGCCCTAGAAACACGAAAGAAGGCCGCGTCAATCCTCACCAATCCTTGCCCCCTCACCAACACCCCCGATAATCTCCCACAGCCGCTGCCTCTCCCCACTCTGGTTCACCATCCCCTTGAACACACCTCCCTCCTTCCCCAAAAGCTCCTTTGGCCCATCGAATTCCACTCCCACTCCGTCCTCCATGACAAGTATTTTGTCAAAATCCGCAATCGTACTGAGTCTATGCGCAATCACAATCAACGTCGAGTCGTGAAACTCTTCCCTGATACTACGCTGTATGAGAACATCTGTTGCCATATCGACAGCGGAGGTCGCTTCGTCGAGGACCATGATTTTAGGGCGGGAGACAATGGCACGGGCGAGGCAGAGGAGTTGACGCTGGCCTTGGGAGAGATTTAGGCCGCCTTCAGAGATACGGGAGGAAAGGGATGTAAAGGGATTCGTATTGTTCCCTCGTGGAGTTGCTGGGTTGGGTGTATTCGAGCCCGTCGTGCTAATCAAGTGCACACGCTGAAGCGCGTCGTAGAGCTCGGAGTCTGTACGCTCGTCAAACGCATCTAAATTCGAGCGAACGGTGCCCGAAAAGAGTACTGGATCCTGCGGTATGATTGCAATACGGCTCCTCAGGTCGTGGAGCCTGATCTTGGAAACATCGATGTCGTCGATGTAGACAGAGCCCTCACGTGCCTCCAAAAAGCGGAAGAGTGCCAATGTTAGGGATGACTTGCCAGCACCTGTTCGACCAACGACGCCAACTCGTTGATTTTTCTCGACGGAGAACGAAAGACCTTTAAGAACCGGTGGCAGATCTGGAGCATAGCCTGCAACGAGATTCGAGACCTGTAGCCGCCCTTCTGTAGGCCAAGCAGCAGGGACTTTGGCCGCCCCAGTTTGATTCTCGATTTGTAGATTCGAATACTCTGCAACTCTTTCCACCGCATTAAAGCTCAGTTCGCAATTGGCGTAGCACCGTGTTAGAAATATGATAGAATTGCTATACTGGAGGGCAAAACTCAGGGCAAAGCCAGCAAGTGAAGCTTCAATGCCATAGAAAGCTATGATAGCGGCAACCAGGATGGAAAATATAGCACCGAGGACATTTGATCGGAACGACAGCCATCTTTGGCATAGCCAGAGGAACCAAAAGGCGTTCGCATGTGCGTCAATTTTAGCATACATTCTTTCAATATATACATCAGTCTTGTCGAAGGCGCGGATAGTGCCAATGCCTGCGAGAGCGGAGCCAAATTGTTCGAAAATGGGGCTCTTGGCATTACTTTCGAGTCGCTTGACTTCTCGAGCACCGGAAAGATACCACCCAGTGACCCATCCACACAAGAGGAGTAGTACGAGTGCGAAGGCGAGCATGATCGGCGACACGAGAATTCCTGCAACCATGATACCTACCAACTCGAGAAGACGGTACGAAAGAAAACCTATATCGTAACCTAATATCGAGTCGATAGCTTGAAAGTCGGCGGTGAATCTGTTCAATGTTCTGCCAACGGGTGTAGTATCGAGCCATCTCAAAGGCGCCCTAAGAACCGCGTATGTCAAATCTTCAAAGAGTATTTTGGATGCTCTCAGTGACCCTATGAAGACGAGGAAGTACCTCAAGGTACCGAGTATACAAATGAGTACGCTGAGTCCAAGGTAGATACCTAAGTAGAATGGTAGATTGTCCTCGGAGTTGTTAGTGCTGTAGGCAGTATCCCTCAGAGTAGGATATCTGTAAGGGAGCACTTGGACGAGGAACGAATGAGATTCTGTCTTATACGATCTTGTCCAAACACCGATGAACCAGGATCTTCCCAAGATCAAGCTTTGGTAGACCGCGTAAATGATGACGATGGGACCCCAGAACCTGAAGCCGCCACTGGAAACAAGGTATTGTTTGTAGATATTAACATTGATTCGCCCTGTCTCTCGCTTCTCGTCTTCGGTAAACTTCTTCGGCTGTAACTTTCCTTGTATGTCCAACTCACCATCGTCAATCTTCTTTGTTGAGGCGGAGGTCTGTGATGTACTTTTACTGAGGTTAGTATCTGCTGTAATTTCTGCTTGCTGTAGCGCCTCGGCATTCACCTTGGAATTGTTCGCTTGGTCTTCTTGTTGCTGCTTTACAAAATCTTCGAGGATACCACTGGCCGTCAGATCTTTCACAAACCCAACATGTTGTACAGTACCTTCGCCAAGGAAAACGGCATATGCTGTTTTAGGCAGGACAAGACCTACATGATGGGTAACCAGAATGCGTGTTCTTCCAGTGCCTAAGTCCCCCGTCAGGGCGTCTTCGAAGAGCTGCCGTCCGACATGAGCATCCACAGCGCTAAAAAAAAAATTAGCGAATTCCAATAAGAGAAATCAACGTTTCAGAAGACTCACCTGAAAATGTCGTCCAGGACAAGGATACCGGCCCGTGAGTACAAAGCTCTGGCAAACGAGATACGCCAGCGCTGCCCTCCGGAGAGGTTTATGCCATTGGCGCCAATATCAGTAAGCTCGCCATCAGGAAGTAATTCCAAGTCCTTCTCAAGGGCACAGCAGGTGAGAACGTTCTTGTAGCGACCAGAGTCAAATGGTAGACCGAAGAGTATATTGTCTTTGATGGTGGCATTTTCAATCCAAGGGATCTGAGCCACAAATGCGATCGCTGAATCGATGATCCAGTCACTTTTGTTAGCCCTGTGGTCGAAGCGTTCTTCGAAAGGAGGCGCTCGAGGGATCTTGACGTGTCCTCCTAGTTGATCTGCTTCCCCGAGGATCGACGCGAGAAAGAGGCTTTTGCCTGACCCTGTCTTACCAGCAATGAGACTCAGTTCATTACTGGGGAAACCAACGTTGATATTCTTCAATACGAAACGGTCAGAATCGTCTTGCTGTGAGTCTGACGGCCAAGCAACTGACGCATCCTCAAAGCAGATGCTATCGCTCGGAATCACGTAGGGCTCCCTTTCTGGAGCCTTGAGATAGTGGTCTATTCTTTTGACGGAAACCCATGCTTCAAGAGCATTTGCGATGATCTCCGGCAAAAAAGCCAGAGCACTTTCCATCGATGCCATTACAGTGATAGCTGTGAATGCCACAGATGCCGAGAGATCACTGGTGAGCACTGAATATACTGCGAGAGATATAGCGCTCAGCAAGACTGGTCCCAGAATCCAAATAGAAATTAGGACTGTATCCCAGCAGAACACCATCCACTGCGCTGCGAGCTCTTCACCACGCTTCTTGGCAATCTTTTCTTGCCACTGCTGTTCCTGGGCCGAAAATTTGATTTGGCGGATCCCTTGGAGGGCTTCAGTAATAACGACCATTTTCTGATCTCGAAGCTTCATGAGGTCCCCTTGAGCATTTCCGAAGCGTTTCGAAGCGTAAGTATTGAACGGCAATACAATCATGAAAATTGACAGCCCAGCAAACAAGCTCCTCCAGCCAATGAGTTTTATTAGGAATGCTATACTGACTGTCAACGTGACAGCTGTCTGGGGAAATAGGTAATAATGTACGGCAAAGTCTGAAACGCGCCTAGTGTCGATTCCCTGTGGCCACGAGTGTTTAGCTGTCCTGTGTAAGTATGATCAATGAAGTAAGTCTTACCACTAAGTTTATTGTGCTCTGACGGCTCTTTTGAACATCCTCCTCTGAGGAGTCTTCCGCCTCCGCTATTACTGCTTGACCGGGCACCGAGCCTGATACTGGATGTGTCTCCGCATTGTTTTGGTCGTCGCTTTCTGAAAGTGCAGCTGAAGCATTGGTTGCATGCACGGTATCAACATCGGTAACCTGCTTGGCTTTTTGCACACCTTTCACATCCTTCCTACGGGTAGCTTTGTCAAAGATCATAGCAGATAATTCTGTTCGGATGGGCTGTCCGAGTCTAGCCCAGACTATCCAGGCCATCCAAGCCTGGGTCCACCCCGAGAAGATGATGACCATTCCAAGAGCAATCACCAACCCCCAAATCGCACGGTCTGCGAAGGCACCTGGGATACGCGATTCAAGACGCTTTAACAAATTATACAAAACGAGCTGAGGTGCGAATTGCGCAATGGATTGCAATGCCGTGAATACTGTTTGAAAGAGAAGTTCTGGGAGATGAGCGAATGCCAAAGTCTTCCACAGCTGGTCTCTCCTTTTCAGTGTTGTGAAGTATTTCTGGCGATAGGCCGAGCGCCCATTCACATGCAATTTCGGTAGATCCTCTAATCCAAGAGTCTTCTTCTTTCTTGCCAAAACGAGAGTCACCCCTGGCCAGGAGAAAGTATACCGACCTAAGGCCGAGACGGTGTACTGGCCGTCCACAGGAAAACTTCCTTCCTCGACAGCGGGACGTCTGGGCAAGCTCAGGCATGCCAGACAGCACATTAATGCCGCACATCCTTGGACTACCTCTGACACAACAGAGATGTCGTGAGATGATGAGGAAGAGGAATCTGAGAAAAGCATGACTAGGCGAATGCAGGTAGCAGCAGTCTGTAAAGCATAGGCCAGTGCATTTAGACAACCGTAATTAAATCTTCTTATTGGGTCGCGCTCCAAGACAATAGATACTGTCTGGAGAATAAGACATGTCTATTGAAGCATTATTAGAGATAAGCAATCAGCTTTGACGACATTCGTACCCAAGTTCCAACACTCAGCCAATGCTCGAGGTACAGACTCAGTGTTGGAGAGACTGTTGTATACACTGCTATACCGATGGAGACTGAAATTCCCAGTACGGATAAGGAAAGGGCAAGGTATTTGGGCAAGGCTGCAGTATACTCTTTCTGTGTCTCCTCCGTGGCGATGCCATCGTCGTCTTCGTACAACTTGGAGGCTTCACCAGGTACATTAACACTCGCTTTCGATGTTGCTCCCTTGAAGAACCTCACAAAGGTCGGAATAGAAATCGGGAATATCAATATCAATGCAGTCAAGCCAGCAATGGAGGAGGCGCTATGAGAGAATTCCATAAGGAGGGACAAGGAAAGATTCAGGAAGTGTAGAAGTGGAGAAGAGTGATTTCGGGTTAAAGAGAGTATGCTGTCGCGTTCTTAAGTGGACAACTGTTCAATCCTCTTGCTCGTCTTGATGTAAGATGACTATGTTTGTGTGAGTCAGGCTAGCATGCAGTTGGAATAGTGTTAGGTGTGAGTCACAGGCACTTGACATGTAAACAGAGCCATCATGAATCATGAATCAAAATGATAAATCTCAGGGACGTACGAGTCAAAACTACTGCTGTCTATATAAGTGTAGTGATTAAGTCATTTGGTGTTTGGTTGAAGATTATCAATCCAGCCTTTGCGATTAGCTCTTGAATGGCGCGCCTAACAGTGGGGTGCAGATCGTTTCCGAAAGAAGAAATGGCATCCATCCTGGATGGAAGAAGAACTCCGTCCCCGGGCGTCCAAGATGATAACTTATAACTTAACGACAATAGGTACGGCGGACGAGGGTTGTCTCACTCAGTCACTGGCCTCCAACCCTTCCTACCTACAAAACCCCGCACCCCTTCGTCAGCCATCACATCATCAGCAGTCCTCCCAGTCACAACACTACTCTCCACCTCTCTACCCTTGACAATAAACGGATCAAAGCCCAGCAGCCTCTCACCGTCCCTTCTCCTCGTCCACATCCTCCTGCCGCCTTTACTACCACTTTCTACCGGTAGCGGGGAAAAGCCAGAAGCGTACCTGTCCATGGAGAGATACCACCTGCGTTGATGAATTGAGCCGATATTGTTATTCGCGCCGGGATAAGCATTCGTGAGGCGGACCTCCTCATCCTCCTGCTCGGCAATTTCGCGTTCAAGCGCTGATACATTCGTGTCCATCTCACTGGCGTGAGAGTCTGGTAACTCGTCATCGTTATCATGGTCAGATGTAGGCGGTGTTTCTGGGGCCAATGGCCTGCCCGTGGAAGCTTTCCTACGGCGTTTTCTAGACGTTTTGGCAGGCTGTTCATGGCGATTTTCTGACGTCAGGAGACGCATGGAAACAGTGTAGCCAGGTGGCAGACGGTTTCCGTGGAGGCGAATTCTGATCTTGCGCTGCGTCAGGTTTAGTACCGTCAAATTTCGGTTGTTGAAAGGACACCCACAGTTCGGAAACCTTGGTGAAGCTTTTCACTGTCCGAGAGACTCGTGGGAGGGCTGCTAATTCCATCAGAGTCGCTTGAAAGCTCATCATCAGTCATCTGCTCGATATCCTCGCGATAAGGTAACACCTCATATTCCCCGGTATCCCAAATAAGAAGGCTCCCCGTCGACGCAGAAGCAGTCTCAATGAGATGATTCTTCGACAAGCTCAGCTTCCAATCCGTAAACACAAGCTCCCTTCTACCCACATACCCACACATTATGTATCCTTGTCTCAGTCGCATTCCTATTTAGCCTCCTGCTATTAGGATTCCCGGGCAGCCCGTACATGATAGCCCAACTAGTCGAACTCGTCTCATTGATCTGTAGCCTTAGATCATAGTGCACTCCTGCCACAGGATGATCATGCTGATGTATAACGTAATGGTGCCCATGCTCATGCTGATTACGCTGGTAAAGATCCTCGAAGGCTCGGATGCAAAGAGATGCAGACGGTCTGGCGAATGAAGAGAGGTAGGAGGAGAAATAATCCAGGTGGTTGCGGACCTGGGCTTTCCCTGCTTCAACTGCCGCAAGAGAGGGTGTGGTATGTTCAGATAGATTGGCTACATGGGAGTCTTGCCCAGCAGAGTATACCGTAGGTCGACGAGGGGTCTTTCTGGCCCGAGAGGGCGGGGGCGATATGGAAGCTCGCAGGGAGTGTGGAGGTGTCGTATCAGAGTTTTCGGGCCTTGGGGATGAGGTCCGCATTACACACGAGGTGGGAGATGACTGCGTAGCTATCATGCCCTAATCCTTTAATTCGGGGAATTGTAGCGTGGTGTTACCACACGGAGGCCGCTGCTTGATGTCATCCTTTTTCTACCAAAAAATGTGTGACGCTGAGTACCTTTGCAATTATGTATTGGTTGACGACTGATATTCTCAACCAAGAACCCTGCAGAATCATATGCTATTCATCAAGTCGTATACATCACGATGCTTGCAAGCTAAATCATCGGGTTGTCTGCTATCTAAAATAATAACGACAAGCAAACAAAATAGACTATTATTACATACAGCGCATCCGCTGCTCCTCGTGCATTACTCCATCTGCAGGACATACACAGTAAGGAAACGCAACTAGTGTAAAGGAACCGCATTGCTCTTCTCAACATCAGAGCTGGGTATTTCGCACCTCCCCCATC
The DNA here is from genome assembly GCA_013423325.1 of Usnea hakonensis. NCBI lineage: Eukaryota > Fungi > Ascomycota > Lecanoromycetes > Lecanorales > Parmeliaceae > Usnea > Usnea hakonensis. The sequence goes on along the minus strand of BLJB01000003.1, from coordinate 152,470 downwards.
ACACTTCCTTCGTCCATTTTTGCAATTGCCGCTTATGCCTCAACTGGCCTTTCCTCGTCACGACCCCTCGCATCAGTCGAAGGCTCCTCTTCCTCTTCCTCTTCCTCCTCCTCTTCTTCGTTTGAGTACTCGCGGTGAGCACCAGCTGGGACCCATAGACCGCTCTCACGGTCCTTCATGCTGCTATCTTGGCCAGAGAGATCATGACCAACTCCCGGGTTCTTGCGACGTTGAGAAAGATTGCGAGCGCGAGTGCTGAGGGATGGCTTGATGGCAGCGTTGGCGGTAACCCAATTGGTAAGGGCGTCCTCGCAGTCTTGAATGATACTGTATTTGCACCATAATCAGCAAAATCCACGGAGGCGGAGGGGTGCTTGGACGAGAGATCAACTTACGCTTTGCTAGCTTCATAGCCGTCGTAAGCTTCGCGAGTCTCTCCTGGAGTCACTGGGGTGTCGTCAACCAGCTCTAGAAGATGTTTTCCGAAGCCAGCAATGATGGCGAGCTTCTCGCTGTGCTCCTTGAGAGCATCGAACTGATAAGTAAAAGCTGCCTTCAGCTTTTCACGGGTGATATTGGAAAGCTGGGCCTCCGCAACGAGGGACTCTGCCTCTGCACGGACAAGCTCCTGTTCCAGAACGACGATGCGAGGGCTGTTGGGCTCCTTGTATTTTAGCTGAGCAATCTGATCAGTGATCTTCTGTTTGCCTTTGGGATTGAACTGTTAGCTCCAAGCTTGTGAATAGAGCGGGAAGGGTCCTTACGATCTCTGCTGGGCTGGACTGAAGCTTCAATGTTGCGTATGCTCTTGATTGTCACACGATATTGGTCGTAGCGGTCGACAAGTTGGTCCTCGAGCTCCCCAACTTCGTAGATCAAGACACCAAGCTTGTCCGTAACATCCGAAACGTCGTCATCACAAGCCTCACCCCAGATTGATAGTTGTTGCTGAGTGTATCAATCAGTCCTGCTGTCGAGCCTGCAATGTGACGCGGAAAGCTTACAGCCACTTCCATCCTCTCGCGTCCGACAAGCTCCATGCTACGCATGACATTTTTCTCCATTTTGACCAAGATAGCGAGCTTCTTCGCGAGGTCTGGGCCGAATGCGCCAGCGGTAGATTTACGGAATGCATGACCTACACCACGGGGATTGCAGCTGTCAGTCTATGGTAACAAGATCAAAGCAAATCGTATTGTGAAAGCTGATTTGCTCTCGCACGAAGCCAAATCAGGACAGCTCTGACGGACATTGTAGCTTGGCTCAATATTCATGAATGCTTGCAGCTGCATACAGCCGAGGCAAACTTGTTGGGCTTTAAAAGGGTGATGGTGCGACCTTCACAGCCTTATCTTGCGCGAGTGTGGATCATCACATAGATCCAGACGTAGCAACTTTGCAGCAGCTCCACCAAGCGCGTATAATGTAGATGCGGAAGCAAAATGATATTCATTTCATGAAAATCACAAAGAGGAGGACTCACCAACGCCCCCTTTGCCAAAGAAACGACCCGACTTGGTAGAGGAGGATGGTGGGGGCGGGTTCTGGATTTGCGAGGCAGTCGGCGCGCGACTCTGTCGCATGGAGTATGTGCGATGCATGATGGGTGATTGTATGCTTTTGAATTTATCGTTGGACTTTTGCGAGTGATAAATCAGTGTATCCTGTCGCGAGTGAAAGAAGTAAGCAAAGGTGAGATTAATGGGAAGATGAAGGTATTGTTTGTGTGTTCGTGTTCATTTCCAGTTGGCGTTGCAACCCGTCAGCGGGCGAAGCGAAGCGGGTGACGTTTAGTGGACCCTGATGAGCATTTGGGATCCCAAATCTTTGTTTCAGAATGTTCAAACGGAATGCGGTCGACTTACTTTGAGTGGATGATCAGCTTGTTGGGCCGAGTCTCGTAGATTTATTAGGTATGAATTTTGTTGTGTGTGTTACAGAGTGTGTGTGATGAACCAAACAAGGAAGATTAAGGTAAAGTAGATAGGAGGTGGGGTCGTTGTAAGAGCCCCCTCCAGTGGCGAGAGATTGTGTGGCTTTCCGGGGGGCGCCTCACGTTGGCATGGCGATCACCGAAACCAGCGTCATTTCGGATAACGCCTAACCCTCATGCAGGCAGTAGAAGACAATTGGCCAAGTGACGAGGAATAAAAGAGATACAATTTACTCTACCTGCGCAATTACGTGTCATCCTGACTTAGAGGCTAGAGCCAATAACTTTCAAGACAACTAAGGTATACCTTACACCGGAATCGATTTGCTAGATACATACACCCTATCGTGTCACAATTTACCCAAGCCTACGGTGCTAAGGTATCAACCTCGTAGAAACACCCTGCCCCTTTTCAAGACACTACAGCAGTAATGTCAACGCGGAATGCCTTCCAGTCGTCAATAGCCAACAGTAACCCCTCCCCCCCCATCCCCATGCGCCATGCTAAGCCAGATGCATCACTGACGTACAACGACGCTTCGAAACCAAGAAGACACGGCTTCGATCAGATCAAGGACCCGAGGAAGGATCCTCGTTCCGGACTAAAGTAGGGGCAATCCTCCTCTTCTTGGGAATTGCCGCCTCCTCCTTCTCCGATTCACTAGTGTCTCTCTTCCCAAGTACACTGCCACTCACCGAACTTGGCCGGCTTATTACACCTGACATTGGCGTCTGTGGGGGTGTTGTCCACGGAAGGCCACTGAACGACATGTTCGTGGCTGCAACGCTTGGAACACTACCTAGACTTGGAGTAGGATTATTTATCATTTGAGATGACTGCGTAGCGATTGAGGATGTCGAATTAGACCGTGTGGGGCTGGGAGGGGGAAGAGGAGCGGGTGAGGCTGAAGGTGCCAATACTGGTGTACTTGGTTTGTCAAAAGAAGGAGCAGAAGCAGTGGTTGGACTTGGTTGCGCTGTAGACATTGTCGAGACCGCCGGAGAAGGGTGGTGAGCAGTGGGCACATGCCCGCTATACACCTGTCCCAACTCGCCCGGGTTGAATGTCAGGTTGGAGCAAAATCCGTCCGATGAGCTCATGAGTAGCGTCAGCCCATCACTAGACCTGCGATGAAGTCAGCTTGCGCAGGGACGGCAACAAATGCTAGATTGAACATGGCAAGGCTCGATAAATTGCCGAAATTTCAATAAGAGCACGAGCTGTTGCAGGCAAAGATAGGAACCAGGTGAAAAGGCATCCTCTTAAAAATTGAATAGCCTCAGGCCATTGCGGAGGTCAGGCCGGACGTCTCCAACAGGTGATGAGTAAAACATGATGCTTGAATTGAAACTCACCAGGTCAGGTCTGTAAATGTGGCAAAATGGAGATTACTGATCGTTATCAGCGGTGTCATCTGCTGAGTATCATACACGAGTACGGCATCTTGCGTAGCGACGGCATACACGACGCGGTAAGGTAGGGCAAATACTGAGACCAGACCTTGTGTCGAAGTAGGATCGGTTTCCGTCGGTCTTGGTGAGGATGTAGGGCGCGAAGATTCCATGGGGAAAGGCATGGTTGGTGGCGGTGGGTCCATTGCTGAATGCGTTGAAGGTCTCGATGAGAGTAATGAGTCGGGCAGAGGCGGTATTGCTTCTTCTGCAGACGAAGTATCAATAGTGATGTTGGCAGTAGTCCTTGGCGTAGAGCGAAGGGTATAAAAAATTGGTGAGCATTTGACAGCTATGGATGCCTTCTTGTGCCCCGGGAGATGTGCTATAGGTGGCCTGTTGAGACCTGCTCGAGTGTAGATGTAGACTGTGTTGATCACCTCGTCGGTATTTTTAGCTCCATCCGGTGGGTGAGAGGTCTTGTATTGACCAGCTGGCGTAAAGAGCAAGCTTCCATCTGGGGCGAATGTCAACCTTCGGAAAAACGAAGTGCAAGTTTCATTTCCGTATATGGCTGCATTCTTGGCCCCCATACTACCCATCAAATAAGGATTTGGGGACTTCTCCATTGGCAGTACGGCGGGAAGAGGCATGGACGGCGCTGGAGATGCAGATCGCCGTATCGAGGGCGATGACCCGAAAGAGGAACGACGACTGTGAGATAGCGCAGGTGGGTTCATCGGTAATGCAAGGGATGTTGGAGTCCCAGGCATTGATGGTTGAGGTGATCCGGGGGCTAATGAGGAAGCATCACCAGCTAAATGGCCACGCATGGCTGATTCTGGTGGGGCTGGGCTGTTAGATGATATCCTTCTGCTAGGAAGATCCATTTTCGTCACTCGGTTGTGCTGGTTGAGTGTGAATTGGCCGTCCTTTGTCTTGAGACTGTAGATATGGCACGCTCGATCGGAAGACTGCGTCGCCACATACTCATTAAGTGGGTCCCAGGCAACACCTTGCACGTAATGATTGTGCTCTGCTATCTGCCGTATCATTTGCCCTGTGCGGAGTTAGCCATTTATTTACCTCATCATCAGACAGATACAACATCAATTCGAGTAAGCTATCAATGTACATTGAGACTTGAAAGGAACCAGCCCCTGAAAATCAAGCGAAGGGGAGAGGTACTGACCAGACTGAGCATTGTATATGCGTGCGATGTTGTCCATACTCCCAGTGATGAAGAAGACTCCGTCGGGTGACCAAGCCAAGTCGTATATTTCCGAGCCAGACGAACGGCACATATGCTTGATCCGCCAAGTCTCCTTGTCCTCTAGTGTATCTTCACCAAAAGCGGGGGTATGAGAATGAGTCTCCGATGGTACCCAAAGAAGAGTGTTTCCATCGTCCCCAGCGCTTGCAAGCATTTCTCCTGTACATGTTCAGTTGTCGCTCATTGTCATCGATTGGGGCGTCGTACCGCGAGGAGCAAAGCGGACGACATTGACCGCTTGGGTGTGCTGTGGTACAATTAGTACTAGCATTGGTACCTTCACAGATACTCACCTTTACGAGGGTAGTAAGATATGTGATGTTCCTCTCCTCTCCCTCCTTCTCCACTTTCCACAGCCTAACGTTGTTGTCCCCGCCAGCTGTTGCGAGTCGACCTTTTCCATTGGGCTCGAAGTGTACAGAGTATATTGGCAAGTTGTCATTGTGCCAAGATATGAGTAAAGGTGAGGCCTTCATTGCTGCGTCACGGAGGCTTTGTTGGGGTATGAACGCTGGAAAGTGTAGACAGAGTGAGCTGTAGCTCAGAGTAGTCTTCTCAGCTTGTCGAGGGTGTCACTTTCATGAGAAAGTAGGCGAGCATTTGAATCGATCGTTGTTCGAAAGACAGACAATGCACGGCGTGACAGAATCAATGTTGGATCAGGAGTGCAGATGGTTCTGGAGCTGAAGGTGTCGGTTCAGAGTCGGAATCAGGAGACCGGTTGGCGTTGCACTCTTACTCCGCAGTGATTAACTTACCTTATGTTCGCGTGCCGTGAATGCGCGTGTAAAATACTACTCTAAAAGTAAAATACGCTCGCTAGGGCATGATAAATTACACTTCTATCTGTAGACAAGTCATATATTCAATTATATCTGCAAGATTATTGTCTATCTTGATAGAGAGGCTCCCCTAGACTCGGCTACACTACCACACGTTCTAATGGACTGGGGGAGCTTTTCAAAGCCCTTATGCTTCGGCCCATCTATTGCTTAAGACGAAGATGAAATATGAATTATTCGAATCTCTATATCCTCTACCTTACTTGTCGATAGCAGAGATTCGTCATGGGTGTCACCGGGCTCTGGAATGTCGTCCAGCCTTGCGCTCGCCCTATCAAGATCGAAACGCTCAATAAGAAGCGCCTCGCGGTCGATGCGTCTATTTGGATCTACCAATTTCTCAAGGCAGTCCGTGATAAGGAAGGGAATGCCTTACGTAACTCTCACGTTGTAGGCTTCTTCCGCCGTATCTGCAAGCTACTGTTCTTCGGGATCAAGCCCGTGTTCGTTTTCGATGGAGGCGCGCCAATACTCAAGAGGCAGACTGTTAGTGGGCGTAAGGCAAGAAGGGAGGGAAGAAGAGAGGATGCAGTACGAACGGCAGGAAAGCTGTTAGCAGTGCAAATGCAGAGAAGGGCTGAGGAGGAGGACCGGAGGCGAAGAGAGGAAAGGGACCAGCCAGCAGCAGATCAGGAGGAGGAAGTTCCTGAAAATTTAGTCTATGTAGACGAACTGCAGATGACGGACAAAGAGCGACAACAGAATCGCACTTTCAAAAGAAAAGATGCATATCACTTGCCGAACCTCGATGTTGATCTTGCAGACATGGGTGCACCCAATGACCCAAGAATTATGAGCCATGAGGAGCTGGAGGAATATGCCAGACAATTTCACACAGGCGAGGATGTGAATATTTATGACTTCAGCAAAATTGACTTCAATAGCTCGTTCTTTCTGAGCCTACCAGCTAGTGATCGATATAATATCCTGAATGCAGCTAGGTTGCGATCAAGACTGCGCATGGGGTATAGCAAAGAGCAATTGGACACGATGTTCCCAGACAGAATGGCGTTCTCCAGGTTCCAGATCGATCGAGTCAAGGAAAGAAATGAACTCACCCAACGTTTAATGAACTTGAATGGAATGAATGGGGAGGATGCGATGCTTGGTATAGACAATATTGGACGGGTTGCAGGAGAAAAGGGAAAGGAATATGTGCTTGTGAAGAATGATGGTGTTGAGGGTGGATGGGCATTGGGAGTGGTGAGTAACAGGGGGGAGGGAGAGCGAAACAAACCGATAGACGTGGAAGGTTTTGGAAAGGAAGACGATCATATCGAGGAAGATGAAGCATTTGAGGATGATGGGTTCGAGGATGTTCCGATCGAAGGTTTGAACCGTTTGCCTAGACGTCCAAACCGGTCAACAAACGCAAACGATGATAGTGTTCCCTTCGAATCAGAGGAGCTCAAAAAACGCAGACAGGCTCTGTACGAAGCAAGAATGGAGGCGGTGGGTGTAAAGAGAGCAGCAGCGGGTCTGGATCTGACTGAAGCCGAACCAGACTCGCTCTTTGTCCCACAGCACACGAATGAACGTGTTGAGGCTGATGACAAGGATGTAGACGATCTCTTCGAGGATGTACTGGTTCCTACAGAGGATGAGGATGATCTCAAGCGAGCGATTGCAATGTCTCTTGAAAATCCAGAGAATGATTCAGCTGATGATATGGACATGCCTTCGTTCTTGAACTCGGCCTCCGCAGGCCCTAGAATCGACCAGCCGCTGGAGTTCAACCATAAAAATGCCAAAGCTGGTCGCGACTTTGCCCATCTAGCAAACGCAAGAGCCCATGGGTCAGCCCCTAGGCCTTTTGTGGACGAGAGTGATGATGATGACGACCTTGCCTCGCAGACTGTAATGGCGAAACCCAGGATGACCAAGCACAAACCCCAGGAAGCGCTTGGCTTAAAGGAGAGACACAAAACGTCGGAAGGTCATCAAACATTGACCTCTCCACAAGCTGAGCCGACGGCTACTGGTAAAATGCCCCCATCGCAGGCCGCGTCCTCGCTTCCAGCCACCTTTGATGGTCCACTACCGTTCGAATCCTTAAACCTAGGCACGTCGATACTGGGAAGAAAGAGGAAGCAGACGCCGGCAGAGCCAGCAGGAGGCTTCGAGAAAGAGTCTGAAAAGGAAAAGCCCGCGCAGCCACTTCCACCCTGGTTCTCCGGTGACATCCGTGAAGCTACTGCCGTACAAAAAGCTATAGAAGAGAGGCAGTACGAAGGTGGGAACCTGGACCGTCGATCCCACTCTTCTCATCGCGCTGCAGTCCTGAAGCGGCAGGAGACCGGGGAAGTCATCGATCTCGAAGCTCCAAGGGAAAGTATTGACGAGATCATTGATGTTGAGTCATCAGATGAAGGTAATGAGGACGATGTCATTATGGGAACCAGCCGGCCGATTGACTCTGAAGTCAGCATGGGAGATGTCGCAGATCTGATTATAGCCGAGCCTCCGTCATCAGATTTGCCTCCTAGTGAATCGAATGTCGGTGATGATCAAGAGCAAAAGGTTAAGACCAGGGAAGAAAAAGCCACAGGACACCATTCAGATAGCGAAGAGCTGGTAGAGTGGTCTGAGAGTGAGTCCGAAGGGCGGAGAAGTCCACGGATTGGAAATGATGCCCAAGAACCAGCTGGGGACAATTTGCAGGACCAGCCGGGATCCCTTTCACCTGAGTTTGAGAATGTCGGTATCACAGGCTCTACGAAGCCACCACAAGAATCCGTTGCGTTTCCGAACAGTGAAATGCAACCGTCACCCTCTCTCCCGAGAGACCAATCTTCTGCTGGCCCAGGGCTCGAAGATCTGCCAGCAGGGGATGAAGACATGTACTCCGACCCCGAAGAAGAGGATTTAATGAGGCAACTCGCTATTGAGGCAGAAGAGCATGCGCGGTTTGCGTCCACACTGAATTCGAAATCTCAATTGCAAAACGCTGAGGACTACGAGAAAGAATTACGCCAGCTTCGCAACCAGCAAAAGAAAGATCGCCGTGACGCCGACGAGGTCACGCATATCATGGTCACAGAGTGCCAACAACTCCTCAAGCTCTTTGGCCTACCTTATGTCACTGCGCCTATGGAAGCAGAAGCTCAATGCGCCGAACTTGTCAACCTTGGCATCGTTGACGGTATTGTGACTGACGATTCTGACGTCTTCCTATTCGGCGGCACACGCGTCTATAAGAACATGTTCAATCAAGCCAAATTTGTCGAGTGTTATCTCTCTTCAGACCTCGTAAAAGAGTATTCTCTTGATCGTCAAAAGCTCATCCGCATAGCCCATCTACTAGGCAGTGATTACACCGAGGGTTTACCAAATGTTGGTCCAGTTACAGCCTTGGAAATACTGTCAGAGTTTGAAACGCTTGAGCAATTCTCAGAGTGGTGGGGCACAGTACAGATGGGCCAAAAGCTATCTGCAGAAGACGCTGCAAACCCATTCCGCCGCAAGTTCAGAAAGAATGCCTCCAAGCTTTTCCTACCCGCCGTTTTCCCAGATCTGCGCGTCGACCAAGCTTATCTGCACCCGGAAGTTGATAAAGATCCTTCGCCTTTTCAATGGGGCGTACCTGACTTGGATGCTCTGAGGTCTTTCCTCATGGCCACGATTGGGTGGACTCAAGAGAGGACGGATGAAGTCTTAGTGCCTGTCATCAAGGACATGAATCGTAGGGAGAACGAAGGAACACAAGCGAATATCACGCAATTCTTCGGTGGTGGCGTTGGAGTTGGGGGCAACCCGAATGGCGGGGGTGGCTCTGCATTTGCACCAAGACGGAGGCTGGATGGCAAAAGTAAGAGGATGGAGACTGCACTGGGAAGACTACACGAACAAGCCAGGAATCGGACCGTGGGCGAAGATGAGAACGTTGCTGGAGTGGACGTAGAGCCCGCACCGGTTGGCAATGGTAATGCCGCTGCTGAGCCGAGAGAAAGCCGGCAGCGCAAGTCGAAGAAGCGACCTGCTCCAGTCTCTGCATCCGGTTCCAACAACGACAGCGAGGATGACCATGATGAATACGGTGCTCATACAAAATCGCGGAAAAGTGGCCATCGCAGTGCTAAAGGCGGTACCAAACGACGTAGGAAGGAGAAAACTCGGTCGTGATATGTGCCAAAACGGTTATGTAGGAGTACTTGTACGAAAAGACCTTGGATATTGCATAGCGTTGGCGCATGGGCCTTTTTCGTGTCGCAAGATATTCTAGCTATTTAAAAGAGAATCTGAACTCATCCATGTGGGCGACTGCTGGCTGGGCTTTGGTCTCTCTGGAAAACCTAGCTCTTCGCATTCTTCCCAGCTTTGCCAAACATGTTTTTCGTCCACGTCAAACGACTTTTCCCCACCCATTCATCGCCCCCATCCCTCTACTCTTACACTCTCTTCCCCCTCCCCTCTCCCACGCCGCCCCCCCTCCTCTTCCCCTTCTCACGACCCTCCACCCCACGGTCCCCCACTATCCCTCCCAAGTACCTCCCCCCTCCATCCCCATCCTCACCTCCTCAATCTCATCCTCCATCTCAAACACCGCACAATGCGCCCTATAAAGCTCCTCATCCAGCTCCCCCTCCCTCTCCCTCGCACCCTTATTCACCTCATCAGCCATGACAATCTGCCGTTCCATATCAGCGATGATGCCAAAAAACGCATCCACCATCTTCTTGTCCGGTGGTTCGACGGCGCCGCTTTCGTACTGCAGATGTATATCCCGCATTTCTTGGGCTTCGGCATCTTCGGCCGTCGTGGCCCTTTTTTGCAGTCTGGTGTTGAGGTTTTTCGGCTTCTCGTCGTGCTGCGGTTTCAGAAGCTCTGAGAGACGTTTCCTGCGCTGATTTTCAATGTCCGGCTGCTTGGAGGGGTGGGTGGATATTTCTTGCAAGCAGGCATCGAGCTGACGCTCGATTTTGGAACGGGTGTTTTGGCGACGGTCCAGCTCGGAAGATAGGATTGCGAGCTTTTGGGCTTTTGTGGATGGTGGGGGTAGTGGGGGGTTGGGTTTTGGTTTTGGTGGGTGCCGATTGTCTTGTTTCACAGGTTGGGGGGCTGTGGAAGGTGTCATAGTGGGGAGAGGTGGGAATGCTTCCTTGTCCAAGATTGACGCACGAGTACGGATGGCTAGTGTTGATTCAATTGTAGCTGAAGGATGGTGTTGCGCTGCGTGCTTTGTTGGAAGATGGGTCGTTGTCTTCGTCTGGGCTTTCTCCGTGGTTTTTTGTATGCTAGCCCTTTCTTGATCCGTCTCCCATGGCGAATAATTTTCTACTGCATGTTTCTTCATGCCTGGCTGCGGAGATCTTGCGTGACTGCTCTTGAACGGACGTGGAGTGTTAGAAATAAAGCTTTATTGGGGATTGCCGTGGGCTTGTACTTCTCTGTAAAAGCGAGATAGACGGGAAGACCAATGGAAATAATCAATTGGAAACAATGTCTGCACCATTTGTTACAGACCAAGTAGTTTGGGAAGAGACAACTGGCAGGGAAATTTTTGAAACAATTAGTAGTACAATCAAGAGCCGCAATGCATGCAGTTGACCGGTGACCAATCAAATCTTGATAGGACTTTCTAGGAGATTCAGTCCTGCCGTAACGGTGCTTCCATCAAGCCAATGAGCTCTCTTTTCGTCCTTTTCTCGGTTTCTCTCCTCTTGTTCTCCTCTTCTCCTGTGCATCGTAGGACAGAAAATTTGGGAAACCTTGACATGATTGGATGATTCTTCGACCAACCTGACACGCCACTTCGAGACAACACCAGAGCAACATGGCTATGGAAGCGCTACGAGAGTCTTAAGTCGGCAATCAACTCTCTAAGAAAACATGACTAGGTCCCACGAGATATTTCTTATGTTCTGTGTGAAGTCGCACGTGGGTCGATTGCTGGTTATCCTGACTATGTGATCTAGATTCGTGCGGGGTAGAATAATTATGCAAGAACGTCTGACTGGTAAGCTGAGTAAGACGAGAATCTCCGTGTGGGCTAGAAGAAGGATATAACCTGCTTATCCTCGCACCATTTCAATCACAAACACAAGCTTCTGTCTACCTTCTCATCATCGCAATATGAAGGTCTTCACCATCTCTGCCGCTTTGACGGTCCTCGTCACGACAGCCTCTACTCGATCAGTTGAAGCTCGCACAGTAAGCGACGCAAAATTTACGATGAGTGGGTACGGAGAGAAACTTCCCTACCCAAGCTACACTCTGAGCATTCCTGAAAACAACAAAGCTGTTCAAATCAGTAAGTCTCTTGAATATCCCTTGAACCCCATTGAAAGCTCGTCTCCAGCAGAGATTTATATAGGCGACTAATGTATGTTGTCAACAGCGAATAAGCTCGTCGTCTATTCGATCGACCCAGCTAGTGATCAATACAATTGTACTTTCATAGGCGTCCATGGCAGTGTGACGAATATAGGTCCGACTTCGGACCTGGATCCCCCTCAGGCACAAGTCTCTGTGACTTGCAAATAAACCTTCCGCTACCGCTTACGTTGGCTCGGTTGCACACGTACTTATTGTCGGTGATGAATTTTGATGGATTTGGAGTTTGTTGGTTGAATAAGAATATTGGAAGACGAGACATCATGCTGGAATTTTGCGGCAGGTTTGAGGCCACCGAGGATTGGAGATGGGGACAGCTCTCGCGTAGAGGTCGCCTTAGGTTATTCAGATAAAGTTTTGACGGACCTGATGGCATATAGAAAATTAATCAATGGAAGATCGATCAGAACATGATGACTGCGATACTGAAGCAGGAAACAAAAAAGCGTGACCAGAAAGTTAAAGTATGCTCTGGGGCATTTGGGCTCCCCCTATTGGCGCCTATCCTCTAGGGTATCTAGCCCCCGGAGCCTAAGGTAAGGTATCGACATGCGACACGCACTTGGCCATCTCCGGCATCGCGCGAAAAGGTAGAATCAACTTCATCTCCAACCCCTTTTTTTCCTAATCAGTTGCTTACTACCTACATAAGTGAGTAAGTAGCTATCGGCTAGTCGAGCTTTCGATGACATTTTGGTTATGACTCCCTCCCTTCTTTTTGGGATGGCTGGAGCGGACTCTAATCATTTGCAAAGGAAGAGTGATAAGAATGAACCCGGACAACGGTTGACAGGAGAGTCACATCGCGTGATCCTCTTCAGAGAGAGAAACCGTTCTCCTCATCCAATGAATGGAAATTTGCCAACGGAGTGGCCAGGCGGGGATTGTCGGCTTCATTCCTGGGAGTTGCCTGGCAGGACACCGACGTCGGTAGCTGCTCTTCTGTAGAAGGCGACTGGCACCTTCAAGACGTTGCTAGAGCTCGACTGAATGAGCTGAAGGGCATGGAGTGGTCATGGTTGGCTTGCTCCGAGATCCACGATTACTGTGATACATGGTTTCGTTCTCAAAGCTAGAGTTGACTGTTCTACCTTTGAAGGATTCTGTATTCACTCCTGAGGGGTCTGTAGAAGGAAACGTGTTCAATGACTTCGGAGTCTTTGTGTTGATCCTGTTACCAAACTATCCTCAATGCCGTTTAGCGTCCTTTTCGGTGAGTCGTCGTGAAGAATCTTCCACTTCCTATGAAAACACCGCATCTCTACCTCTTCCGCAGCAATGGTCCTAGATACACAGCCTCTACCGCGACCATCGTACCTCCAAGGCGTAACATTCGAGAATTATGGAAATTACGCGACTAAATGCGCGTTGACGATCTATAAACAGGGCAGGCTCTCAGCTGCGCCTTGTGACTTGGTCTGGAAGTCCCATTCTTCATCATAGGCAGGTTACTTCCATTTCGATAAACTTACTGAGTCTTCATTCTCTACAGTGTGTCAAGAGTAATGAAGTCTGCATTGTAAGACATCAATCGGGTAGATGCATGCGGTGTGCATACTTTGATTTAAAAGTCGTCGAATGCCAAGCTGAAGGAGTGTTGTAAGAATTCTGTACTAGCTACAGTCCTTTCAATTTACTAATTGATCAAATAGGCCATTCACAAAACCTGACATTTTACCACCGGCGCTACCTGTCACACCAGGAATTCAGACAGCATTGGCACGGCCTGATGCCCAGACCGCCCGCCAGTCCGTCTTTCCAGCTCATAATTTCAGCACTTCCAACCCACCTGCGACTATCAATCCGCGTGGCAACACCAATCATAGGACAATCGTCAAACAAAAGCGCAAGCGCCGTGTCTCTGATACCACCGACGCTATTGAGATTAAAGCAAAGCATCTCCGGAACCTCATACAAGCTAGGGCACCAACAGCCATTGAGCATCCTTACCACCCAACCGCTGCTCCGGCAACTACTCGCCCTTCTCTTCCTACCAACGAAGCTGTCGCGACGCTAAACAATCGTACGAGTACTGTCCGTTGGATACCTAAGGGATGTATCGACTAGTAAGCTTATCTTGTGACTATCCATCTTCTTCTCCGCTCACCACGTACAGCGATCTCAGGATCCGCACGGAAGATCCAGTGGCGTGGGCTCAGTGGGCCGTTGACCTAGTATGAGTACTCCACCAAACACCAAAGGAAGGAGCAACCGGCTAACCGTGCTTACTTAGCACAAGGAGATTCATAGTCTTCGTCACATTCAAGATCTGGGGCCGTATACAATGGGTATCACTGAAAAGATGAAAGAGGACGGAGTGTGGCCTGGAAAGTGACGCGGGAATGACGCACGAGTGCAATAAAGAGATGGAACACCAGTATGGATGGATGTGCGATTCATCGATTGTGTTTGTGTCCTGGAAGGAGGATGTGAGAACCGCCTCATACATATCTCAGTGGAGGTGCCACCCAAGCCGTGGCTGTTCTCCATCCGTGTCGTTCTGCAAGAATGGTTAACGCTCTTCTCACCGCTTTCCCTTTCAACAAGTTGTCTGTCGTGAGCCGTAGTGAGCCGTAGCGGGGTCGAAATTCCCCCCGAAACCCATTTTTGCAACCACAAACTCACTGAATTAATACGTATACTGAACTGCAACCCCTTTATGTCATTTATATCCACCAATGCTATCCCTAGCTGGCGTTGCTCGGCTTCTTTTTGAAGTAGAGACGCACTGCATTGCATGTTAGCATTCAACCTCGGAATGAGTGGATTTCTTTGACTATTCAAGTACCGTTCTATGTATGCTGATTCATCAACTTCTATGACTTCTGTTTCATTAGGTATGACGTATCACCGGGTACTACTTCGCTGGATTTTCACCGTCATTGTAATCAGAGGGAGAACACAAGCGGTTCAGTTCCTTCCATTCCTCTCCCATCCTTCACTGGTACTATGATATTCAATCAAACGAGTTCGCTTATCCATGGTTGTTTTCTAATTCCCGTGTGCAGTCGTGTTGTTGATAAAGGAATGGCTCAGTTCTAAAGCGTTCTCTAACAGGTACAAAACTGATATCTCGACACTAGGATCTTCCTTACCCTTGGCCAAAGCTCGTGCTATATCAAGAGGTGTTCGACCACCACTGTTTCTCACCTGGCATAAGACGGGGAGCTCATGAGGCTTGTGTCGCAGGAGTATAACGAGCATCTTTCGACAACCGAATTCTACAGCGAGATGCAAGGCTGTATCTCCATACCCGTTGGCTCGTCCAATTCCATCAGCACTGTATTCCAGAAACAGCTGGACTATACGCTCATCAAGTTCTGAACCCCCTAGGCCGTTATCCAAGTCAGCATTGCTAATTCAAGTCAGGAAATGGAGTTGCTAGACAAGTTTTGGGACCGAACTTTGCTGTTGCCTCGGAAGTATGACATGCGCGTCACGTCCGTTGCTAACAGTCCAGAACGACCTGCGATAAGTACGTACTTATGATTGCTCGATGCAGGGCTGTGTCACCATTATGATCCCGTGCGTGGATGCCTACACGGGCCTTCAACAGCATTTTTACGATGGGTACATTGGCTTCTTCGATAGCGTCAGGCAGTGTCAGTGACCCCTCGTATTCATTCTCTTCGTAGGATGCGGATCTTTGTTTCTCAATACGGTCGAGCAAAACCTGGACAATGGACTCTCGATTCATTCTCACAGCAACCTCCAGCACATTGTATCCTTCTCCATTCTTTTCTAGCAGATTTGCGCCATTATCTAAAAGAAGATAAATAGCCCAGGTTCTCTGGTGATGTAGGGCGGTGAAGAGTGGCGCTTCTCCAAGACCGGACATTTCAACGTTGGCCCCTTGCTCAAGAAGTAACGATGCTATTGCTGGCAGGTCGCGTTCAATAGCGAGATCCAAAGCTGTGTGTCCAAATGGAGTCCTGGTATTAACTTTCGCTTTGGCATTGATCAAGTAAGGTACAGTATCTTGGGGGCGCTTCCCTAACACTGCCGCGTGTACTGGTGTATGACCAAGGGCGTCGACAACCTCAACCTGGGCCTTGTTGTCTAGAAGTAGGTCTGTCATTTCGAATCCCGCATATGTCGCCGCTATGTGTAGCGGTGTGCGATATTTCCAATCTTCGCTGTTGACGTCGGCACCCATCTCGATAAGTTGGCGGGCTAAGTTGATCGCATTCTCCTTCGCAGCAACATGGAACGACGTACAAAATTTTTCTTCTCGAGGCGCAAGGGGAATTAAGCCCTGCACAAGCAGGCTGTCATTTAGGGAACTAATATCCAGTACCGCGGCCCGATACGTGATGGGCACGTCTTCGTATGGGGGAGGATTTTCTCCAAATTCGGGTGCCAGATCCAAAATCCGTTTTTTGAAGTTGGAGAGCAGTCTTGAAAGGTCAGTAACCGCATGACTCTGATCCAAAATCTGTTTTTCGAAATTGGAGATGCCTGGAGTTTTCGCAAAAAGCTGTTTGACTAGCTTTTCTTGGCACACTTCTGCTGCTGTGTAATCGCCCATTTTTTCATAGATGGAAACCATCGTAGGCAGGACGTCCTCACTCAGATGAGACCATGTATGCTCAAGAGAATCTTTCCCATGGGAACCCGAATTCGCTCGGCGAATGAGATATTCGGCATCTCTGTACCGCCCATCGGCTTCGTGTTGCCGTGCCCAAGTCATCATTTCTTGTTCCGCATTACGGAGAGCTTTGTCCAAAAATTCGTTCATTTCCCAGAACAGTTCATCATCCTTGTCCGCCCAAATTTCGTATGAAATCATGTGAAGTTGCTGCAGATCTCCAAGATCCTGCAAGCTAAGATGAGTTAGCGACTTTGGATACGAAGTGAGCCAAACGGTATCCCAATACCAGCGAATTTCGCTTCTCTGGATCGGAGGCGAAGCTGAGCCTGCCGTACTTGGAGTGTCTGGTGAATTACTTGCCCGAGCATTGGACGTCATCGACGATTCTTCACCTTTAGTCCTCATGGCCGAACACTCATAATTATAATGCTGGCATCTGTCGCATTTGTGTCCTGGCCAGTCTCTCTTTTCTGGCAGGCACTTCAAGAATTTATTAGCTCACCGACGATAATAATTATGGGGACATCTGACTTTCTGTCTGTCCTTTCGACACTGATGGCATTTTCTGTATGCGATCTTTTTCTGCTTTGGCATGTCGGCTGACTCTAATCTTGATCGCAAAGAGGAAAAGGTCTAGCTCATCTGAGACTCGCATGCTATAGAGTAGAAGGATGACTCGGGTGTATTTATATAGACGGAAATAGAGAAGAAGTAGGTAAATTTAAGACAATTAATTGAGAGAAGTCCGGCAGGATGTAACCCCACCTTCGCTCTCTCACCTTCGCTTTCACGTCTTCGCTCACCCTTGCATGGTGGCGTTGACATTTGTACAAGGACGGGTGGGCAAAAATGAAGAGCGAACGTGAAGAGCGAAGGTCAAGAGGGTATCTCGGATCTTGGCTGTTTGACTTTATTCCTCATGTGCTTAGTCTAGCTACCATAGAAAAATTTGTACCTTTGTAGGGCTATGGTAATAGCAATGGCCCTAGGTAGCAGCAATAATGGTGCATGGCCCATGGCCGGGTACCTTATGGCGCGTTCTTTTAGCGCAAGGGGGGGTGCCCATGTTACTAGCCTAGATCTACCTAGCGGGAAGAGGGTGGGGACATGTAGTAAAAGGGGATACACCTATCACAACCCACAACCCACCAAAATTTGCATTGCATCAGCCAAAACTGGGCGGAGAGACTAATTTGGCGTGGCCATGCTTTGGGTTGGCCCATGCGGAATGAACCCTGTTACAACCAATCCCTCCCATCCAAGTCCGTAATTTTAGCGCCATTCCGCCTCTGATCCCTGTAATATCTGCAATGTACTCCGTATATTGCCGTCGTTGCTTCTCGCAATACCTTCGCTGTGTCTGCTTGAGCCTGTCTGATATTTCACTGCCTCGTTTTTTTGATCCTCATTTCACGGATGTCCGATGGCTTTGACGTTGTGACTCGATGGCTAGTTCTATTCTTCTGGGCTGGATTTTTCGATTGCCCTCGTTTGATTTTGAATAATCGGCATACATGGAAGTGCAATATAGATAGAGGTCCTGCCCCTTCTCCCCATTTTCCTGTTCTCTTTATTCTCGCGGGCTTCTGATTGTACCTATCGCATGACGAAAAGATAAATAAATTTATTTATATGTGCTCCTCTTAAGGATGACTATAACCAGCATGGTTGACCTTGAACGTGGCCTTGCCGCTGCCACCAGGCACGCTAGCAGCTGCAAAGCAAATGCCAGCCCCAAGGCTTGTGTTATTGCCGTGCAGCACCTCGACGGACGAGCTATCCTTATCAATGCCATCATCCCAGAAGTAGATGGAAGTTTCATCTTGAGCTCATCTCAGAAGCAAATCTTTCAGGCTGTCACCAGAAGCTGGTTCCACAGAATTGTGGGAAACCTAGTCATGGGTCTTGTTGTCGGCACTGCCAGAGTCAAACAGGTAAGCCCGCTTTCTGGTAGCCAGCTTGATGTCTCTCATCTCGCTGATTGTTCTTCTTAAGGTCATGCACTGCGGGCCTCGACCATATTGCGCCGGACATCGCGGATCGCCATTTCGAACTCACCTTGGAGACTTCACTCCCGACCCCTTACTCACAGAAGCACTTTACAACCTGCACCTCTTCTTACGCTCAGTAGATTACCCTGTGGACATCGACAATGTCGGCTCTTTACCTGGACTCAACAACAAAGAGTTTGACCACCTACAGGAAGATATCTGCAGCAATGCCGATGACAAGACATCCCGCGCCTGTATCGAAGCTGACAATCGAGAGATTATTGTCGTCAGACGGGTCATCGACAGAGCCAAAGTAGCGTCGCTGTTAATCCTGCTTCTCTTCTTCTCGCCTACTTTAGGGATCGGAGTTGGCGTCTGCTCTCACAATGCGGATGTCGGTATTGCAGTTAGTGCGGGTGTTTTTGGCCTAGCGTCATTCGTGCAAGGGCTTGTTGCTTGGGTCCAAGGCTAAGAGTCGAGCCGTGAGTAGCTATGTACAATACTCATACACATCCTGCTGCTTTGTCCTAGAAGAAGAAGAAGAGGAGGAAAATAGGGCAAAGCATGAACCTTGATACGATCAACCACGCACAACATATATAGATATATCACATGAAACCTAGATTGAATATCGCGACACATTACCAGTCGGAGAAACGCCATATAGATGCTTTCGTCCCCCAACTCGAAAGTGGGAGGCACTCACATACAGCATTAGTGATACACACGATGACTGGTATGTAAGCTAAGCGAATACTCCAGCTTTCTGGTCACTTTTTGTTCTTTTCGGCCAAAGCCTTCTCATGCTTCGCCACTAGCTCCTTCCTACAAGCCCAATCAGTAAGCTCTTCATATACGACAACACAGAGAGGTCAGCTTACTGCAACTGCATTGGCGCAGGACTGTAATGACTAAATTCCATTCCAAACTCCCCCTTTCCCTGTGTCGCAGCCCTCAACTGCGTGCTGAAACCAAACATACCATTCAAGCTGCAATCAGCATACAGCGTGAAATCTTCAGGTCCAATCTCTGTATCATTGATCGACGCATTTCGCTTGTTCAATAAGCCCACTATGTTTCCTTGAAATTCATTTGGGGCAGTAATGGTTGTTTTCATCAACGGTTCGAGGATTTGTGGACGGCCTTGGTTGAAAGCTTTACGGAAAGCTTGCTGTGTCGCATTCTTGAAAGCCATTTCACTGGAATCGGTCATATGTGTTGCACCGTCATTGATGATCATAGAAGTCCCAAGCACTTTGTGGCCAACTAGGGGGCCTTGGCGGCAGGAGAGCTGGAAGCCCTTATCACAAGCGAAGAGGAATTTGTCGGATATACTGCCGCCGCTGACTTGGTCTTCGAACTTGTTTTCTTCTAAAGCGCCACTGGGCTCCATAAAGCCGACTACTCTAGCATAGTCCCCAGCACCGCCAGTCTGTTTCTTGAGCGTATGGTCAAATTCTACTCTTTGAGTTATAGTCTCACGCCATGCCACTTGGGGCTGACCAGTCTCACAGGCAACCCTGTATTCGCGGCGCATTCGCTCCACGTAGATGTCAAGGTGCAATTCACCCATGCCCGAGATGATGGTTTGTGAGCTTTCGTCGTCGATGTGCACCCGGAACGTAGGATCTTCACGCTGGAAACGAGCCATTGCTTTCGAGAAATTGGGAAGGTCTTTGTTATCTTTTGGCTTGATTGAGAGGGAGATAACAGGCTCAGGGACGAACATGGATGTCATGGAGTACCCAAGCTGACCGTCAGTGAAAGTATCGCCGGATGCGCAATCGATACCGAAGACCGCACAGATCTCTCCTGCACCAATTTCTTGCACTTCCTCCATCTCGTTAGAATGCATGCGTACTATCCTAGGCACTTTGACCTTCTTGTTGGTGCGCGCGTTGAACACGTAGATACCTTTGCGAAGGGAGCCTTGGTAGACGCGGATGTAGGTTAGTTGACCAAAATTGCTCTCTTCGAGTTTGAATGCTAAGCCGACAAAAGGTAAAGAATTATAAGAAATGAGCTTGACTGGTGCCTCCCGCCGCCGTTGATCCAAAGCCAGATTCTCAACTTCGGATGGGTTGGGCAGGTAGTCACAGACACCATCGAGCATTGGCTGTACGGATTTGTCTGCCAGTGCTGAGCCCATAAAGACTGGTGTGAACTTCAGAGCTATCGTGGCACGCCTAATGGCAGCTCTGATCTGCTCGACTGACGGTGTTCGTTCGTCCAGAAATATCTCTGCAATCTCATCATCGACATCGGCCAGAGTCTCTATGAGCTTGGCTCTTTTTTCATCGGCAAGTGGCCGCACATTTGGAGGTATTTCGCCCGACTCTCGTACTGTTTCTCCTTTGAGCCCTTCGCTGTAGATAGCCTTCATCCTGACAAGGTCGACTACGCCCTTGAACTCATCTTCCACTCCAATGGGTACCTGCACAGCTGCTGCGGGCAGCCTAAGCTTGTGGTTGATTTGATCGACTGCCTTGAACGGATTGGCGCCTGCTCGGTCCATCTTGTTGACGAACGATATCCTAGGCACGTTGTACCTCTTCATCTGCCGGTCCACTGTGATTGTTTGTGACTGCACCCCAGAAACCGCACATAGTATCATGCATGCGCCATCTAGTACTCTGAGTGCCCTTTCTACCTCTATCGTAAAGTCGATGTGACCAGGTGTGTCGATCAAGTTGATATGGTATTTCTCGTTTTTGCCATCCTCGCGCTTGATCCAATCGCAGTAGGTGGCAGCAGACTGAATAGTAATACCCTTCTCCCTTTCTAGATCCATAGAGTCCATCTTCGCCCCCACCGCATCTTTGCCTCGGACTTCATGTATGGAGTTGATTCGACCAGTGTAATACAGGACGCGCTCTGTGACGGTTGTCTTTCCGCTATCGATGTGGGCCTGAAGGCATAAATTACCTTGCTGATGTCTTCCACAAGGAAAGCAAACTCACAGCTATTCCAATGTTGCGTACGCGAGATAATCGTTGGGCCTCTTGGGGGGCAAGGTTTTCGATAATGGTCTCTTGGGCAAGATTTTCTGGCTCCGCCGCTTTCTCCAACCTGCTTCAATTAGCATTTGATCCTCGAAAATTTACTGATACCTACACTGCTGCTGCTACACTTGCCTGGCGCCGCTGCTGCCATCGTCGATCTAGAGATAGGTGCTGTGTCTGCAACGGACGAGGGGACGTAGAGGCACATCTTGTCGCGTTGAGGCAGCCTGGCCTCAAAGAATAAAGACGGACTCGCGGATGACTTAAGAGATGCCTGGGCGCTCTCAGCACATTCTGCGATCTCATCTCTGAGCGAATTAGAGACTGGTCACTGCGTCCGGCAAAAACGAAGATCTTGAAGCTGCCAAGCGATTTTTTTCAGCCCTATGTAATAGATCTCTATTTCACCCCCAATATATGACTTTGGTCGACATTTCACTCTTTTTAGTTCTTACATAGCTATTTCCGCGTTCTACTTGATATTTATGAGAAGCTATGGGCATAATACTCTGAGTCTTGCTGAGCGGTGATGTCGAGGTCTGAAGCAGCGTTCCTCTGATATCGTCTCTGATCCAAGATCCACACTCGCTGTTTGAAAGCGGTAGGAAATGTCAACTTCGTTTTTTACATCCTCAATTGTTTTCACTTCTGCCGTGCTCCTCCGAGTCACTCTGTTGCTCTACGGCCTTGTACAAGACAAACTTTCTCCTGTCCCATACACAGACATTGACTATTTCGTTTTTACCGACGCCGCTCGCTACGTCTCCCGTGGCCTCTCCCCCTATGAGCGAGAAACGTACCGCTATACGCCATTACTAGCTTGGATTCTCCTACCAACCGCACGGTCTGGCGCAGCATGGTTCTCCTTTGGCAAAGTCTTATTCGCCCTTGCAGACGTTGTCGCAGGATGGCTTATTGTGCTCGTACTTCGCTCGCCGAGAGGTGGAGCTATGACGACGGATCGGGCGCTGAAGTTTGCTAGTATTTGGCTATTGAATCCCATGGTCGCCACGATTAGCACGCGGGGAAGTTCGGAGGGATTGTTGGGGGTCATGGTGGTTGCATTGCTGTGGGCTGTTCTGAACCAACGAATTATGCTGGCTGGTGTCTTGCTTGGTCTGGCAGTCCACTTCAAAATCTATCCATTCATTTACGGAGTCTCCATCCTTTGGTATCTGGAGCCTCAGGCAACATCGGTGCCTAAGAAAAGTTCCAGCCCATCTGAAAAGAAGCCTTTAGCAACCTCCATCTGGCAATCCCTACTGACATTCCTCACACCATCACGCATCATCCTCGTCGTATTCTCACTTTCCACGTTCATGGCGCTCAATATTCTCATGTACGCCACCTACTCGAAACCCTTTCTCACCCACACTTACCTGCACCATCTTACCCGGATCGACCATCGGCACAACTTCTCACCATACAACACGCTCCTGTACCTATCTTCAGCTGTCCCATCTGCAACTGGTGCTGTCAAATTCGAATCCCTTGCCTTTATCCCACAGCTAGCTCTCAGTGCATTCTTGATCCCTCTCGCCTTAGCGAAGAAGGATCTTGCTGGTACGATGCTAGCACAGACATTTGCCTTTGTAACATTCAACAAGGTGTGTACGAGCCAGGTACGTAAAAGAACGATTTCCCTATACTATAGGAGATACCCTTGCACCAAACGGTAATAATGCTTTATACCCCTTTTTTCAAGTTTGGAGCAATTCATGCACAAGTCCCATTATATTTCACATTAGAACCTGTCCTCCTACATACGGCCACAGACTGTTGAAAACTCGGCTTCCCGTCCGCTCAGCCAAAGATAAGCCTCAGATCGGCTAATTAGTAGTTGGGTCGGTGACGACCAGCGAATACTAGCTGCTGTATGTTTTTGCATTTTCCACCCGAGATCAAGATTTGCGCGGTTGGCGACGAGGTGTGTCTATGCATATACGGACCAGTACCTTCTGTTTTATTTATCGAGCTTTATCATGCTACTCCTCAATTTGTTGATCACCAACACATTAACTGACCTCCCCTCCTAGTATTTCCTCTGGTACATAATCCTCCTCCCCTTCTACCTCCCCTCCTCCACCCTCCTCTCCTCCCCGCGCCTCGGTCTCACCGCCGCATTTCTCTGGCTCGCTACACAGGTACGCCTCCCACTTCCCTATCCCCTCCCCTCGATCCTCCCAAACCCAAACCACCACCATCCCACAACATAACGTATATAAACAAAGAAAAACCATCACTCACCCCACACCAATCAGGCCCTCTGGCTCTACCAAGCCTACCGACTTGAATTTCTCGGCAAAAGCACCTTTTTCCCTGGACTCTTCGTGGCCGGCCTAGCGTTCTTTGCGGTCAATTGTTGGATTTTGGGGATCATGGTCCGGGATATAGGAGCGAAGGGGTCGGATTCGGAACGGCAGAGGGCTGGAGAAACGAGGGTAGGGGACGGGGTGAGACAACAGCGTAAAAAGGTAGAATAAGTAACAAGCAATCTTTTCGTCGTATTGTATTATCACACTTGTTAGCCCAGTCAGCTAAGTACTATTATCATTCATCCCGTACTCGTGCAGAGCAGATCCTCGTGACCCCATTAGATGCCGTAAATCTGGCAAGCTTTTGCAGTGCCACGATAGCAATATCTCCTAAAACACCTGGGTATATTCCCGCATCCCCCGCATCCTTCATATAGCATTAATGGAAACTCCCGACATGCGCCATGGCCTTGTAATATTCCACCCCGACACTCCTCCTTAACCCTGTGGCATCCTTCTCCAGCACCTCCTCCGCTCCATCCATTTTTCCCGGCCATCCAAGAAACCTCACATCCGGGCGCGCTTCCCTTAGGAGCGATAGAATCTCCTCGCTCCAAAGACCCCACGCTCGATTGCCCTCAAGGTGGAACGTAGGATTCAGCTGTGGTGCTGGACTGTCCAGATCGATGAATCGGATACGCAGATTTTTAATAGATGTGTATGTTTGCAGCACTCGCACGCCTTGTACGACGAGAGCCTCGAAACCTTGAATGAATGCGAAATTGTACATCCCTGTCCCGTCATTGTGAGTTGATGGGTCACGACACACATTGTTGACAACAATGTCAATAGATTTGAGGCGTGTGCAGCAGCTGCGTGTCTGCTCTGCCGCTTTGATCGCAGACGAAAATATGGCACCGCATACTCTTCCGGTGTAGGTGAGGCTCTCGAGCTGAGGTGCGACAGCACCAAGGTTGCGGCAGATGTGGTGAGTAGGGTAAAGCTTTCGCCATTTTTTGATCGAGGACGCGTTCTTAGTATAAAGACCTTCTAGGCAGAGGTTGAGACTAGTAATCGTAGGCGGAAAGTCGTAGGCGAGAGAGTCACAGATAGCTCTGTAGGCACCCGTTTTCGGTTTGTGGTAGGTGCAGTGGAACTCACGGATGGAGGGCAGAGCATTTGCAAGGGTGAAGAAGTCGGCGGAGGAGCGGACCATGTTCCAAGCACCCTTAAGGATGAGAGTTGTAGTGTGTGAGAGATGTGGCAGCTGAGGCTCAATTACCTGTGGAAAAGAAGATGGAACATATGGTTTAGACGGACGAAATGTAGGCGAGGTTAATTGAGGATTTTGTTGCAAGAATGCTGGGGTTGACTGATTGGTAATCCTTGAATCGATGGTACCAACATCGGAAGGTATGGTGACCACCGGCCTCAGATCTCGAAGTGCATTGATGACATTTTCTTCGCGAAAGTAGCGAACCTGTGGAGGCCGTTTACAGTGGCCGCCTTCGATTGTGAGAGCGCAGAGATAGGGAAAGAGAGCTTGTGCACATCCAAATATCTCTTCTATCGTAGCATTCTTCGAAGCAAGTCGAAATGCTGTTGGACCAGGTTGACCGTCTTCTGTCCAATTCGGGTTGATTGCAAGGCCCTGGAATGTGTGGAACAGACTGAACTGAGCATCCGGATGTGGATCCACCACAAAGCGGTGTTGAGGCTGTCCAGGCCTCATCTCCCATATTGGGACTAGGACTTCGAAGTGGCGCACGTACACCTGGAGATGACGGTTCCGCAGGAACCATTCAGCGCATTCTTCAAGAGCTGCCCTTGTTCCCTGTATCTTGACTTTTACCGGTGTTAGTGAATTCAAACTTGATCGGGGATGTTGAAGCCTTCTCACTATGCCGGTAGACTCTCTCTTGAACAAGTCTCCTCCATGTCTCTGACACTAGAGCCAGATCCGCCACGTTTTTCCTGCGGGGATGCCGCATTATTGCATTCCAATTCCTTACATTGTTTTGAGAACCGGACAGATCCGATGATGTAGAACCCAGATGACCAACAACATGTCCAAATACGCCTTCCAGTATCTCCGGCGGTAGGTTCTGTACATGCGTTCTGGGAAAATCTGAGTCTTTGCACGGCTTCAGCGGTGGAATAAGGAAAGGGTCATCCGGGGTATCGATGCTCTGATCGCCAGCTTGAGAGAGGCTCTGCACGGATATGTCATCTTCGGTTTGATTCCTGAATCTGGGTTTTGAAGCCGGAGGAGGTTTGACGGTGAGAGCACGTGGGGTGGATTTGCACTGGCCACGGTCAATGAGGGGTGTGGTTGGGGCCTTGAGTGAGCGTTCATTAAGCATGGTTGCGAAGGAGAGCGTATCAGTAGGATCAGAGTAAGTTCGTGCTTTCTATTGAGGGCACATGTTGGGTAAAGGAATGATAGACATGACGCGTTAGCGGAGTCGGCGGCTAGAGGAATCTTAGAATGAGGAGGCAAAATCTCCGGCAGATGTGAATGTTCGAATACCACCTATAGAGTGTGAGAAGAGACTTGTGACAGAGACGATTTAGTATACGAGGGTTCTTTGAAGAAATATTGCAAACGCAAGAGTGTTGTAAATCTTGTGACTGAATTTGCTTTGAGTAAAGTAAGGTAAAGACTTAAAAAGCCTTGTGCCCAATTTCCCTAAAGGTCAAGCTGTCGTCAAATCTAAATGGAGGAATTCGTGTAGCCTCGCATTAGCTCCGGCTAATAGACGCCGGTCGGATCCGTGTGGCCCGTGAGCAATTGGCATCATTATCTTAAGCTAAGTATGTGAATTGCGTAAAGTAAAGTAAGTTATTTATTTTTCATTATTACCTATCGGCCAGATGCTGTGCAATACTACGTGACACATTCATCCCATCTTTCCTTGTCCAAAAACCAATAGAAATGGCAACGATGAATCTCACCCAAGTGTGCAGACATACACGTCAGAGCCTTGGTAAGACCTTCGGCCTGATGACATGGATGGCGAAACATTGCCACACCAGTCTTTCATGAATGGCATAAAAAGAATGTCGAAAGTACCTGCGAGCTGTCTAGCGAGTAAGGTACGACTGTCGCAAGACCTGGAAGCAATGTCCATCACGAGATATTTCGGGGCCTTACGGGCAAGGTTGCCTTCAGCTAACATCCCTCACATTGAGGTAGACCTTCTGCTGCCACATCAAAATAGACTCAAAATTCCGTCGTCCTTCTTCATAGCATCCATCCGATCCCCCCGACCCATTTTTTCCGTGGGGCTATCCTACATTGCAAACATTCTCTACCCTCGCCAACCTCCACGATAGCACAAGTGCCACAGACATTTCGGTTGCAAGAGCGACACGCATAGTCAGCTCCATCTGTCGCTCCACCATCGACTCCCCCCATACAGATGTCTGAGTCCTGAGCTGAAAGCGAAGCTTCGCAATCTTCGCAAGCAACATTGACGGGAGCTTGTGCCATTATCGGCTCAGAGACGGCAGGAGTCGAAGAAGATATGGGCCAAAAATTGTGCAGAGACGATTGTCTTTGTAGTGGCGATGGGCGATTGTTCACATTCTGAGATGGCGTTGAATGCTCAGTGGGAGGAGGGGAACGAGCTGCTAAGAAGAGCCTCTCGTATGTTGTTGCTAATGAAATAGCCTGTCAGCAGAGATGGATGAAAGGGCGCAGAAGCGTACCGAATGCATTGCAAGAGATACGTACCATGTATTTCAGATTCATTGGGTCTATTGTCGCGGAACCTTTTCCTTGTGCGCGAATTGAGATGAGAGGGAAGAATTTCAGGACGGTGTATTGGTTGCGCAGAAAAAGAAGCATCATCGAGCATAGAGATGTCTGGACAGGGGCTCGAAGAAGGGTCGCGTGAGGGAAGAGTGGTGGTGCTTGATGAAGATGGAGAAGTGCCAGAGTCGGAGCGTTTGCGTTTGAAAGTCATGATGTTTAAAGAATAAAGATTGAACTGGATTGAATCTAGTAATGCGTACGATAGTCCTGGAAAGAGCTCTTGTATACGTATATGCGAGGATGTACCTTTTACAAAAATGATGACGGGCACATTTTGCAAGCTCCGAAAACGCGAATCTACGCCAAGCCTATGCACGCGCCAATGGCCAATAGGCAAGACCCAACGATACTTTACTTTACGTCTTATTGATCTAAAATACCTTGTAATTTAATACTCGGCGCTTGTATTGATCCATGCGAGGTTTAATTGATTATTCATGGAAAGGTCAGTGACACTTTGTATACATTCACCAGGCAGGTACTACTAGTTAGGAGAACTCACACTAAACAAAAGTGCCTGCCCAGGCGCCCGATTACTAAATCATCTTCGTCACACGTTTATCTATGCAAGTTGGAAGTCGACGATAATGGGCTCATTGTCCATACGGGAAGCCAGTCATGCTGGATCATGGTATACTGATCACGGTCCAACGCTGACAAGCCAACTCGAAGGCTGGCTAGAAGACGCTGAACGGGGCATGACTGACCAATACCAAGTTCCAAAGCCGGGTGCTAGAATAATTATTGCTCCGTAAGTTGATCATGCTTCTTTCGAGTGGATTAAAAGGCTTCTAATTGTCTTCAGGCACGCTG
This sequence comes from Usnea hakonensis, assembly GCA_013423325.1. Classification (NCBI taxonomy): domain Eukaryota; kingdom Fungi; phylum Ascomycota; class Lecanoromycetes; order Lecanorales; family Parmeliaceae; genus Usnea; species Usnea hakonensis. Next base: position 124,228 of record BLJB01000003.1, on the reverse strand, counting down.
GCTATGCATACTCAGGCCCTGCAGCAGCCTGGGCTTACAGGATGCTCGATGTGTCACAAGCGTACCACACGCCAGCTTCCCCACGACCCTGGTCCATCTACTGATACCGTACAGTAAGCGCATCTTTCTTCTGGGACCCTCTCATCATCTCTATCTTCCCGGTTGTGCTCTATCGAAACACACTCACTACGCCACCCCTAATGGCAATCTTCCACTGGATCAGACTACGATTGAGACGTTGCGCCATACTGAACAATTCAAGAATCTGTCCGCCTCATCTGATTCTTCGGAGCACAGTCTTGAAATGCACTTACCTTACATCTACTATCTTTTGAGCATGTCTTTTAAGAAGGAAGAGTTCCCACCTCTGGTCCCCATCCTGGTTGGGAGTACAAATCCTACGGCAGAAAAGGAATACGGCACATTACTAGCGCCATATGTAGCAGATCCGGCGAATGTTTTCATCATTAGCAGTGATTTTTGTCATTGGGGGTCCCGCTTCAGCTATACCTACTATCTACCTGCCACCAAGGAGGATCCTTCGGAAGGTATAAATCTTAGATCTAAAGACCGACCAAAAGATCCACCTATCCATGAGAGCATTGCCAGGCTTGATAGGTTGGCTATGGCGGCGATCGAACATGGTCAGCACGCCGAATTCCTTGGCACCTTGCGGGACACGGGGAACACCGTTTGCGGAAGGCATCCAATAGGAGTGATTATGGCGGCGATCGAGACTCTGAAAGGTCAAAGACCGCTGGGAGGTAATTCTGATCAGGGTAACTTTCATTTTATCAGATATGAACGCAGTGGCGATGTTGTTGAGGGAAAAGACAGCAGCGTCAGTTACGCTAGCGCGTTCGCAGTGCTATAACAATAACATGAGATCTCGACAATTCAGCAGTGCGAGTTTTTCAAGGTTTTAGTGTGCGCAAAAGACTCGGAAATTGCAGGGACTTGCTATTCGCATGTCGCGTCAAGCACCCGACCATGTTCTTTTCTCGCGCTTACAGGAACCAGGGAAAAAGCCATATTGGCATATAGCCAGCTCTGCGGTAATGCAGTCTAAGTTCATCGATTCGCCCTACATCGAAGACCGTGCCCTACTCACAAATTTCTATTCTCGAGGATTGTCTCATATCACCACAGTCACCAGTCTTGCACCGCTTAGGTGTCTTCCGCACAGCCATTGCAGGGCTCGTTTGCTTTGCTGGCGGTGTGCTTGGACCTTTTGGTCTCATACAAACTTCACACCAGTGGTGAGCGGGCCTATGCCCTCTTGATCTTGCCGAACGCTTGACCGAAGTCGGCCGGGGCATGTCATAGGTCATAGAGTGTGGATCTCCCATCTTTCCATAGCCTGATACTTGACAGTCTTTAGGCGCTCGCGCATGCGCCCCATGCGAGCAAACTTCCGAGTCGGATTTCAAAACACGTTGGTTGGCTCTTTATAGGCTATAGCTATAAATTCCATTCTTCCATTTACTCTGCTACCACTCACGCTCGCAATCCATAGCACGTATCATTATTCGGAAGAATTCTCCCTTCAGCCTTCTGTACCTGCATTGGTCTGTCACTTTCTCTGCTACCATTCACAATGATTTACTCAACAATATATTCTCTCCTCAGCCTCACCGCTCTCATCCCGTTCGCTGTCAGCATACCTGCAAATCGTGCAAGTGACGGGACGAACGCCCTCAGCCTCGTGACCCCTGGCGACAATCCCCTTCCACCGCCATCCCCACCAGACTGGTTCCCTATTCCCGGAACCAGCCTCAGTATGTATATCTCAGTCGCAGCATTCAAGCCTCCACACTTCAAACCCCATTGACGCAAATCCACACCCTCCCCTCCCCCCCTCCATTTTCTCACATACCGCAATTGCTAACACCAACCTTCCCCAACCAACAGGGATCAAACTCAGAGAGCCCCTCGGCGCCCCGATCCCCCCGCAGAACATCGCCCGCTGCGTCACCGCCGCCCAAGCCGCCATCGCCAGCACCATAGCCCGCCAGGGTGACGCGCTCCTCCCCGGCCCGGGCTGGCAATTCACACAATTCAACGTCCACCTGTCCGCTTCCCGCATCTTCCCCAAACTCGGCACCTATAGCCAGCTCTCCGCGGCTATTGGGGCGCTGCAGCGGGTGATGAATTTGCCGGGCCAGCCGGGCGAGAGATCGCTCGATTGGTTTTTGTCGGACGATATTCAGACGCTTGTGATGGCGGGGGGTATTGAGTTGTCTACGGGTGCGGCTGATGGCACTGTGACGGGGGCGACTAGTTGAGGTGTTGGGGGCGCAGGGGGGGGGGTTGGGGTTTCTGAGTGAGGGGATGGGGGAAGGGGGTGAATGAGAGAGAAAAGTTGGTGGGGTATGAGTATGTTGGTTGAGAGCGGGTATAGAATATATAGACTGAGACTGTACATGTATGCAAAACGTATATAAAAGGGGGTGTGCTGTCGATGGATTGCACGTCCAATGCAAGACGGTCAACAGTGTCCATTTTTTAGGTAACTCGATCGCTTCCTGATCTTTCTTCACGGTTGACTTGTACATTCAAGATCTGCACAAATCCAATCAATACGTTCTTACAGATTGACTTTGAGTTTCTCCGCGACGTCACATAAAGCCCCATCAAGCTACTCAGTAGATGTGACGTGGCCCGTCGGGCCAAATCTCACTCTCGATCCCAAGGCAATTCCAGACCGTGACGGTCTCAGCGCCCCCGTGTCGACCACCCCGTTCTTCGAGCGGCACCTACCACCCAGGGCGCTTCCGGATTCTAACCGGCACGTCCATGACTCCCTGGTCGTCCATTGTCTCACGTGTACGTTCCACAGAGTATGCTCCATCCATTCGGAAACCAAACATGGTGGGTCCTCGGAAGGTCTTATCAAAGCCAGCACGACCGCGCTCCTCAACCATCTCCCATGGTCCAATGCCATCATGAAGCTTTCTTATGAATGGATCCGTCTTGACAGGACCGGACCCCTCGTATATCTCCTACTCGCGGACAAGAGCCATTCTTTCCATTGCATGCGATCGCTGACCTGAAAGTTTTGGGACATCTTTTTGGGGGTTAGGTGGAGTGGAGGGGCGCTTTTGACCATGAAACTGTAACCCATGAGCTATGGGCTGCTTTCGACAGTAGGGAGTCTGAGACTCGCAATCTAGGTTCGGCATCAGCATAATGAAGACTGTGTTGGTCCTCAAGGGCTCGAGCAATCTGTAGGTTCCCTTTGCCCCTTTGAGGACACTATTATATCGCAGCGACATTTTGTAAACAACGCGTGCTTCCCGATCACATCTCACAGAGTGAGGCCCGCAAAGCCCCAATGTTGTACACTCGGTAGGCCATACGCAGGTCAAGTCGGCCTGGCCAATGTTTTGGAGTCGGCATAATCGTAGGGCTGAACCTCGCAGTAGGGCTGAAATCTGTCGAGAAAAGTCCAGGAATACAAGGGTAGCCCCTATTCCAGTGTGAATGAAGGAGCTACGAAGTCATTCTTTGGAATCGAGAATATTAGCTGCTATCTTTTATCCTAAGTTCGGGGTGTACGAGGGGTACATTATGTACATGTACATGCTGTACAAAATTGGCCCAAATAAAAATATTACAAATAGACATTACCCACCCGTGAACAACAGAAACCACCTCCTCAACTACCATTACTTTCTCTCCCCCTTCTTTCCACGCTACTCTTTACTTGGTCAACATCCCTAGCGAGGGAATTTCAATCACCAAACCACGCTCCTTCCCCCCTTTCCCTGAGCCTTTTTCTCTTCTTTCCGGCTCTCCAGCTGCTCTTTCATGGTTCTCCAACGTCTCTTCACCAGCAGATAATCTCTCCTCTTCCTCAAGGGCCAACGCTAGCGACAGATATTCTCCACGCGGTTCCGAAGTCGCTGCACGTAGTCGTTCGTCTGTGTCACGAGCTTGCCGGTACATGCAGCCTTCGGGGTCTGATTGTTGGGGGCAGAGGGTCTTGGAGGATGAGCAAGAGCTGGAGTATGGGGCTGGAGATGATGGGGAGGAAGATCGAGGTTTTGAGCTAGATTTGGATGTGCTGGAATGGGTGATGGTGGGTGTGGTGCGGTTCCCTGGTTGATCTAGAGCGTGAGAGCGTGACAACCGGGATCCGTTCGTGTGGGAACCTAAAGCCGCGCATTTCATCAGGTTGCGAATTCTGCGTTCGACTCGCTGTTTTTGCTCGGCGTCGACGTCCGTCTTTTCGGTGTCTGCGTCGTTGGCATCGGCGGTTGGACTTGTGGGCGTGGTCGGGACGCGGACGGGCGAGCGTTTGGCAATCGGTATCGAGGAGGCGTGGGCGGAGGAGCAGGAATCGCAGGGCGAGGCGGGCGTTCTGGTAATGTCGAGGGGTTCGATGTCTTTTTTGGCATTAGAATCTTGAGGGCTTAGACGAGGTGTGGCGTAATAAAGTCCGTGTGGGTCGTTTCCCGAATTGTCATCGTCGCCATCTTCTTCGACCCATCCACCCTGGTTGGTATGCTTCCGTCTGCGGTTCTCGAGAGCTCGACGAGGTCTGACGCTCCGACGATCATTTCGATCGTCGCTGTCAGTGACATAGTCAGGCTCGTCGGTGTCGGATGAATTGGAAGAATCGTCTGAGGTGGATGGGGAGGAGGGGGTCATTATGACCTTATCGCCATCGCTATCCAGGCTCAAGGAATGCTGCTGTTTTGGGAACCTGGCGGCATTGGGATTAGCTTTAGCAATGAAAGTGAGGGAATTGGTGTCCACATGCCGGCTGGATCCGTATACAGCTCGAGTGACAATTACACCACAAGGCACGTCCGGTCCGGGCCAATCATCCTCCTCCTCGGTTAGATCTTCTGGCTCATTGATTAAGGCCCCAACGGGAGCAACGATCTTTTGCGATTCGTAGTCGATGCTAACGGGATCTTCATCTTGTGGAGGCAGGCCTGAGATGCGCACGTTGCTGACAGCGGAAGACGCTTCATTATCAGCATTGTCTGGATATGTGGAAGAAGATTCAACTTGGGCCTCCTGATCTTCAATGTGTTGATAATGCATTGTGCCGAGTCTTGCAATCGTGAAGAGGTCCCCAAGCATCGTGCGATTCTGGGAGATTTCGAAGACTGTAATTGCCAAGCCACAGCCTCCACAGGCCAGCAGGAGGAAGAGGTGAAGATGCAGTAGCGCATATAGTGGTCGGTTGATCGTTTCATCCTCGAGGCAGACTCCCATGAAGTTCCATATTGAACCCAATTCGCGACAGTATAGAGCAGCGGTGGCCACCCATGTGATGAAAATCAGGAAGGCGGACCATAGTAGCTGTGCACGCCCTTCTGGTTGTTGACTGGCTCGCCACGAGTCTTTGATTGTTTCATATAGAGGCTCGAGTCTGAAGGTGAGCATGACCGTAACGGTTGCTGTACTGGCTAAAGCAATAAGATCCAGCACATCATCTACAATGCTAAATGAAGCCATGAGAGGTGCAAAGAGTGTGAGATCTTGATCAAGTGACAAATCTAATCAGGATGAACCAGGAGGTGCGCAAGAGTAATATTAGAGATGCGTTCAGACTGGGACAACAATTTGAAGGATAGCGATTTTTATATCTTTCATGCATGACCGAAAAATACCTCCATACAGCACTGTAAGACTCCACCGAATTGAGGCAGAAAGATCACGACTTCTTTGTGGGCAATCAGGACAACAAGACGACAATTCTACGCCAAGTCCCGGTAACGAGCGTACTACGTCTCACTTAAGTGGGGTGAGTAAATTTTGTAGGGGAATTAATGATGGCGAAATAAGCTCGCAAAAAGAGCAAGCCTGAGATATACAAGCTCCACAAAAAGCTAATTGTGGATACTCAAAGGTGGATGGGCGAAGAAAAAGAAGACGTGATGAGAAATGAGAGAGAGTTTGAGAGGGATCTCTAGAAAAGCTGCAGTGATGGAGAAGCGCGAGAATTTGAATCACTTTAGAACGTGCCTTCTCAAGAGTAGTAACACTTGATAGCGAAGTTGGTCGTCGTCCCGGTTTCGGAGGCCACAAAGCATTGCTCTTATAACTCTCGAACAGCAGAAGATGGAGCCTCAAGATAAGCCTTGTGGGCCGCACTGAAAATTGTGGTCTTGCTATTAGGTTTGTCATCAGATCCTGAAGCCACACAGAAATAAGCTAGGCCAGACCGAACACGGATAACGTCCCTAAAAGCAAAAGCCACATAAGCCTTGCTAGCCATCACAGTTCCGGGTCACTCTCATTGGTACACCTCGGAGATCACAATCATAGGTGTCAGTATCACGTATGGTTGACAATCATGTCCTGCCGGATTTGAGGTAACTCAAGCTGCAAACGGCATAATTGAATTTGGTGGTGAATACGTCCGTCGGACTGCCTGTGGATCTGGTTGAGGAATGGCATCTGGCTTTTGTATTCCCTCGGGTTCTCCGGCCCGTGGTAGCCTTGTTGCAAGAAATACCGTATCCGCCGGACTCATTTTGTCGAAGACGCTATCCATGTATCTTCTCACTTCGTCTGGAGGAGCAACGACTTTCGCGAGCGGCTCCAAGAATCGTGAGTGAGACGTTGACAAACGCATGGTGACTGGTTGGTAGTAATTTCTATTATCCTTATACTTCTCTGGCTTGGCTGTACTTCCTCTTCTAATTACCAAGAATGATACAACGACCTGAGTTCCTCCATAAAGATATTCGAGGATGCTGAATCTTGGGAATGAAAAACGATCGCCTGTGCCACCAAAGTCGAAGACGATAGAGCTGATTTCGGGCTTGTGAACAGTGTACTGTGACTTTGAACCTACTGACGGAGCAGTGAATGGCTGTATTTTGGCAGAGGGTTCAGTCTTGACAGGTGAGTATTTTGCAGTAGGGGTTGAGTATGGCGCAGTCGAAGGAATCTGGGTCCAAGAATGATCTGTCGTTGGAGTAGGAATAACGACTCGAGATACATATTCTTGCCCGCTGCGTGGAGGCGGCTGAGGTCGGCTCTCATCCTGCAATGGTTCACTCAAACCTGGCTGGCTTTTTAGGAGAGTGTTGAGCTCATCAATATGATCTTGAAAATCTTTAAGTTGGGTTGGGGAGGCTTGACCGGAGGCAACTACTTTCATGAGGGTTTTGAGACCGTGATCAGAGGCAGCCCGAGTTGCTAGCATTTGAATGACGGGATCTTGCTTGGGCTCACCATTCTGATCCTTAGCCCCAACCTGCTGACTAGTACTTCTTGCCTCAGGCAGGCTTGGTGGTTTGGGATCAACGATAGACGCTGGAACGGGTATTGGTGCGCGATCCATTGGCGGAGGTCCTTGTGGTCCAAACTGAGCAAAGCCTTCGCGGAATGGAGGAAGGGTGGTTTGTGAGGACTGGTTCCCTTGTTGACTCTGGTATTTAGGAGGTGCAGGAGGTGTGTTGTACTTGTATGGAGGATAGGTCGCAGCGGTTGCAAATGGGTTGTATTGCGGACTAGAAAGTGGAGGGGGTTGCGGGGCCACATAGGCAATGGGATTATCCTTTACAGTGTAGAGTGTGATATCGAAAACGTGGGGCTCGATAATCAACGAACATGCGCCGATCCTCGTCATTGTCTCCTTGGGCGGGTTAGGAGCCTCAAACACAGGCTTTTTCTTAGTTGGTTTCTCCCAATAACGATCGAAGACTTCCTCCTTCAATTTCTGCCGTGATAGCTCGATAGACGCTGCCAATACACCACTGTTACCAGTCGTTAGAATCATAAAATCAAGTTTAAGAGAAGCGCTGACCTCTCGAATATGGTCTGATATTCTTCGGTCAATATATTTACATCCTGTGGCTCAGGAAGAGTTGGAAGTAGGCGTGGATCTTTGAGTCGAAAAGGCAGTCCTTCTTCTGTAGGCTCGATTGTTGCAAGTGGAGCTGACGGTGGAGGAGGTGCTCGAGGTGGTGCTGGAGGGGTCAAAGCCCTTTTCTTCAGCGGAGGCTCACCACGATTTCTGGTAGATAGCCTTCTTTTGTCCATCATGAGGTAAATGATCGAAAAAAAACGAGGACGTTCAAAAGTCCAAGTCAAATCTTGCATGAGCACTAAATAAGCGCGTTACCATACATCGCGAACTCGGTTCCTCGGTACGGGTGTGGCCGTTTCACTAAATTAGTTCAGCCTTTCTTCTTCTGTTTTCCCTTACGATGCTTCCCTACCTACTTGAATTACTTGTCTACTCTGCTCTACCGTCTCACTTTGTTCTTGTCTCACTGAGTGTTTATACGTCTTTGGGAAAAAGACAGGCCGTCCGTAATCAGCTTCTACAAGGCTCCCTGGAAGGGTAAGCTCTATGAATACATAACAGTGGTGTGCGTCTATTGCTTCGCTCTCAGGTTAAGTAAGCTCTTATCACCAACATGATATTCGGTCACTCCTTCGCCTCGAAAAGCTGAGTGGCTTGGCGGGTGAAGAAGCATAGAATTACCAGCGTTGCCATGATAATAGATACTCTCAAATCGTCTATTGTCTTCCATAAATTGCTCCTTGTTCAAAGTAAATCGTTGGGATTCAAATTCAAGGGCGCCGAAAGGTGCTCTTCGCAAAGGGCTGAACGGGGTATCTCTGGGACTAAGATTGGAATTGGGATATAGGAGGCAGAGCTATGAATCGCAGAAACCCTCCCGATCAACCTATAGGTCCATTCTCGCCGGGAACAGAGACAGACTGCGCCGCTGATCCATCTTGATATACTACTATCGACAAGAGCTTTTTCAAAGGAATGCTACTTGCAGTGGAATGATGAGCCCACTCTGATTGGTTTACCTACGTGGCAAAACCATGTAGCTGAACTTTTGTCAGGCATATACTTTCTGTGGGGGCACATGGGGCACTTTTCCTTCTTGTGGGAACTAGAGGTGGAAACTTAAAATGAGCCAAAAGCCCCTTTTAATTCTAAAGACACTCAAACGTTGCCTCTTTTGACGGTGGGCCCTTCCCCGCCATCACCTCTATGACAAGCTGTCCAACTAGACTTGTTCGTCTTCTCCTGACACAATTTCTTAAGTCATGATCGACTGTGGGCCTTGAAAAGTGGATTGCAAAACGCTACGCGTATTTTCGTATAGAAGACATTGTCCCCACACACGTGACATCGGCCTACCGTCTATAGTGAAACAATGGGGTATCTCAGTTGAATGGGCCACCTCTACGTCCACAAAAACGCCAATGCAAATAATCGCTGCAAAAAAAGCTCCTCTAATCCATCTCTTCCAAATCATTCCCCTCTTTCCCAGCTCCTTCATTCTCAGACACCAGTATCCCCACCAAACACTCCCCCAACATATTCTCCCAACTCACCCACGGATGCACCTCCTTGAACAATCTCTCCCCGTCCTCCACCTTTCCAGCCCCCCTCATCAACTCCCCCACCCCTCCCGGATGGAACTTCAAATAGGGCGTCAGATTATACACCTTGCCCTGCCAAACGCCCCACGCGTTTCTCCCTTTCCGCCCATTATGCCATTTCAAAGCGGACGGCGGTACCCGTATGAGTTGCGCTGGTACGTCGGCACCGCGGAGGAAAGTAGCGGTGGGGGGATTGGCGATTAGGTGCGCCCAGTCAAGAGGGGAGTGGCCCGGGTCAAGGAGGACTTTTTTGGAGGGACGTTTGGATGGGGAGAGAGTGGAGGTTGAAAGGGAAGAGATTGGGGGTGCGAGGGAGCGAGAGGGCGGAGCGCGAAGGGTGGAGGCTGTTGAGGGGGGTGGTCGAAGGGATGATGAGAGCGTGGGGGGCGCTCGAAGGGTGGATACGGGGGTCGACGGAGGTGGCATCAGCGAGGATTTTGGCTTTCGCTTTGCGTTTGAGCTTGGTGGAGGTGGGGGTTGCATTGTAGAAAGTAGTGGGTTTGGAGACGTGTCTAGACGGGGTGGTGGCTTGGATTCGGTGTCGGACGTGGCATTCGTAGTTTGACTATCCTTCAGAGGACCGCCATGCGCCACTTCGGTCTCAATTTCTCTCTCATCCAGCGTCACCGTGGGTATGTCAACCATAGTTCTGGCTCCATCATCGTCTTCTGGCTTTGCGGATGGTAATCCTGCACTTTTCCCCCCTGTGTCTTGTTTGCGAGTCCATGCTGAAAGCTGTGGTGTCCGGTACCTATATATAATGACCGAGACAGAGACTATCAGTATGCCGAGCCCAAACAGTACCATAGCAAACGTATCCTAAAACAATGTTTACAAGCAATAGCTGAAACGAAAATGCCATGTCCAAAAGAAGATGACAGCACGCGCCACTCGATCTCCGGGTAATTGGAGTGAAATTTCATAGGCGAAGCTTTCTCAAGGTCCTCATTGACCATGTCATTGAGCTTCCTCTGAAGCTATGTCTCCGCGATGATCATCCGCAACCTGGTTCGCTGTTCGCGGACACTCACCCTCTCACCCAAAACCTTACCCGTCTCTCCCATTCACCACCATCGTCTATCTCAGCGCCTTCCCCCAATCACGCAACCACGTCTTCGCCGCACATTCGCGTCCAAGACCTCCGCCGATGAATCAATAGAAGAACTACAAGAGCTGTCAGTCTTCTAGCCCAGCTCCTCACCTCGTTCAGGTCACTTATAGTAAACACAGCTACGCAACCGCAAAAGACGAGTTCGAGATAGCCTCTGAAGAAACCGATAAGAAGACCGTGTACGCCGCCGACGACAGGGCAGCCGCAAAGGAAGAGTTGGCGAAATTCAAAGAGGTTTATGAGAGGGCTATCGGGTCGGCTGATGGAGAGCAGATAAAAATTAGGATAGGGTCAAGAGTGCGGGAGTTGGAGAGAGCGGTGGAAGCTATGGAAGAGAGGGCCATGGAGGACTGAGAAAGGCTTGGGCTTAAGCCTGAGAATTCTGATACACTGCTTGGCCTGAATATTCTTGATATGCACAGTAGGGTAGTATTATTGTACAATAGGGATACCTTGTAAAGGCACAAGATCTATGAAGAGTGCGAGATGCTGCAAAGGTGCAAAATAAAAGCTCAAGACCGCTAAGCAATGCTACGTCTATCGTCCCTTCTTCTTGAACCTGAATTTCAGCTCATCCTCGCTGTCACTGTCCGAGTCTTGCACAGCATAGGTCTTCTGTTTCTTAGCTGGTCCGCTATTGGCTTGATTTGCAGCTGGCCGCTTCCTTTTGACAGCCTGAGATCTTGTGCTGCTCTCATCCATTTGCTGGGCCCGATCCTGCCGCCGTGTTATTCTCGGAGCGTCAACGCCAATAGACTCAGGCAAATCTCCATCAATGGTAAGCTCGGGGGAGACTCCGACTACCTCACTCTTCGCCGTAGCGAACGGTTGGCTTTGTGACTGAGATTGTGTTGCGCGACCCTTTTCCTTGGGCTTCCTTGTCTTATCACTCTCCACCCAATAGTCATCCCCAATCCCATAGTCCTTTCTCTTGACTTCTTCTAAGGGCACAATAACACTTTGGCCACGTCTCGCTTGAGTGCCCTCCCCACGCCTCCGAAATTTCTTAAAATTCTTCCTGCCGTTCCAGCGGTCATCCCATCGGCTGTCTGAAGGCCCATTGGCCTCTGTTCGTCGTCGTCCTTCTGAACGGTCAGGGACGTCCATGATTTCCACAACTGCAAGCTTCTTCATCTCTTCAATGCTCATGCCCTCTAGAGTGTCTCGAGGGGTTTCTTCATCTCGTTTGGCTGCCTCTTCTTTTTCTTCTTTTTCTCGTCGCTCACGCAGTGCGTCTTTAATGTTGAGCTCTTTCGGCGGTTGCTTTATCTTCTCGGATCTGGACTTCTTCTGAGATGTCTCACGCGACGGCTCGCTGGGAACGCCATTGCGTTGGGAAGCTTCAGCCTCTTCCAGTCTTCGCTTCTTCATGGCCGTAGCAGCTGGCAAAAGATTGTCCAATAATTCATCTTCGTCAATCTCTTCCATTGTTGACGCTGGTCGTTTCCTGGTATTTGCGGCCTCATCCTCGCGGTTGTGTTGATTCTGAGAGTCAATATCCATCGCAGAATCCGCGAAAGACACACCGTTGGAATAGCGTTGTGATCTTTCACTCCGTGGTGCGCTTTCTATTTGTGACTCTACGGGAGCAGGCCGAGAAGCTGGTGGTATTGAAGGCTCGTCTTCATCGTCAGCACCAAATCCTTTGAATCGGCTAATAATGTTTCCACGAGCACGAGCTCGTCGTGGAGCGGGCCTGGAAACCTCTGGCTGATCAGGGGTTTCCGCTTGCATGGCATCTCCTGCCGGCGCTAGAGGTGCTGGTGTTTCATTAGCCCTAGGTGTTGATTCTTCATAGTCTACCTCCAAAGGCCTCCTCAGGATGCTGGCGTCATTTAGTAAGATGGCCTCGATGAACTCGCTTTGTTCAATAAGACGTTGGCCGAGATCTAGAGATACTCTCGTATCCATTTCAGTCGCCCAATCTGCAAAATTTTCCTTCAGCCTGAATCTGACGACCACTACACCCTTACCCTCGCTCCCGTCCTCGAATTCTCCCAGTCCTTTTTCTCCAGCCACACTCTTTACATAACGCACAATTTCGTCGGCCGTAGTCTTTCCGGGATCGGGAATGAACGATACGGCTTTCCCACCACCGTTCGTAATCGGGGCTTGTAGCGACTCGAACTGGGTTGCGTCTAAGAAAACAAAAGTATAGCCTTCGAATACGTTACCACGTTGAGTATTTGGTTCAAAATCTTCAGATGGTCTGTCGGTAGGTTCCCTGCTCTTCGCTGGTAGATGTTCTTTTGGGTTTGGCCAATTGGCGTCGAAGTCCTCCTCAAGCGGCGAAAGACTCTCCAGCTCATTCAAATTTTCCGGAGTTGTTGCATAGACTAGAGCGTCGATGTAGGTCTCCGTGACGATATGTTTGCCATTGATGAGAGCCTGTAGACCTTTGGCAGTATTTCGTTTAGCACTAACAACGTGTGTGGTCACGCCGACGACGTAGGGTATGATGACTTTGATGTCGAGATCCTCAAGTCTGTTGCGGTAGTTGACTAGGGGGTCCTTCCCAGCCTTCGTCTCCTTGGAAGTTAGGGAGAAGGTGAAAACGACTGGTTGCCATTTGATACTAGTGTCCAATCAGCCTCCTCGCCTTTGGTATGACCTTGACACATACCGAAAGACATGGCTAGACTTCCCCAATCGGAAGGTGTGTTCGCTGTCTTTCAACACTCGCTCGTTTTCCTTGATCCGGATGCCGTCAACCTCCGTGCCAAATTTCGTAGCTTCGTCTCTGAGTATGATCTCTGATCGTGTATGGACAAGCGACTGCAGCGGTCAGACCAAGATTGCACTATCTCGATGATGCATGTAAGCTCACTCCATCACCTGACTTGACGGCGGATACAGTCAAGGTAAGATGCTGCCGAGAAACAGTCTTTTCATCCTTGAGCTGGAAGCTCTCTATGAGATGTGAGCGCCGCTCTTTCTTAGCCAGACGAAATCAGGTTGCACAGAGATATGCATACTATTCTTCCCTTTAGACAGGTCCAGCGTTCTCCCGAACAGATATTTCTTTCCCGGGCGTAGCCATATTCTTTTGTCTGGTGCAGCTTGTTAGACTCTCGTATAAGAGCAATTCTGTGCCTCAAACTTACTGTCTAGAATGTTGCTATCACATTCCAAGGTCCACATTGCGTTGAGACAAGCTTTCGAGGAATCACTTTACGCGTTAAGAGGACTGACGCGTCTCGTTCTCTATAGTGGCAGAGGGTATTGCTGTTGCTTTGGCCTCATCATAGACCTCATTGGGTGCTCACCATCAAGATCCTTCTATTCCGAGGCAACTCTTGGTAAATGATCCCGCACACTTAGCAGAGAGGCATTGCAACTACATGTTTTTTCGGAGTGCTCAATATCTTGAGTGCCAAGGGTCTAATATCCGACGCTAGATTTTAAAGCCGAACAATCGAGCTACCTACTTACGGAGTACCTCTTACACGCGCTGGATAGAGTACAAAACGAGATATAAGGGTGCATACGAGAGCCCCAATGGAACATTTGTATCAGTACGCATTCTAATGACCATTGCATTTGCCACGCACGGAGGAACCATAGAATTGCAGAACGGTACGCCTGACAGTAACTTTTCTGGCAGTCAATTTGTTTACGGATGGCGTTGCTCGTGGAAAGGCGTTTGGCTAGCAAATTACATCTCCTTACCTACTCTAACGTGGTTTACAACTATCGAGCTAAGAGGCCTAGAAGAACTATTCAAGTCAGAGCTGATAACTGTTGTTTACCTCCATTGTTACATTCTCCAAAGTAGGAGTGTATGATCTATGATTATCAAAGGCCACCATATCCTGTTCTCGAGACGGGATACTCAAATCGCTTGACTATTCGATCAAATCGAGGTGGATGCACTCGGCTCGGAGACATCTCCGGATTGCTGTGTCAGAGAATGCGCAGAGCAGTAAGCTAAAAACGCCATGGCTGTATTCAAGGCAAGTCCGAATCCAATTCTGACACAAGATATACAATTCAGTCTCAGTGGAATTCGAAGGATTACCATGTAAATTCTGAAAAGATTCGTCGAGTACCCATGATTTGAGAGGCGTGTGTTTGGACCCTTTTGATTTGGGTCGAAAAGACAAAAGAAAGATTATTCTTTGCTAGTCTCAGTAATCAGGCTTTGGACCTGGTCTGTTGATGGCATACTCCACACTTGGAGGCGACCAATGATATTGCAAATTCGTTGCGATCTCTTGAATAGTAAAGTAGTCGGAGCATGTTTCGTTGGACTAAGAGAAGACTAAGGTAATTTGTAAAGTACCTTAACAAGGGTTGTTAGGTCAATCCAAGTGCTGATCATCACGGATCATTAGGTTTTTCCGATGAGGCGAATGTTGTAGCGGCAGAGCTCCTCGGCTTAGCCCAGTTTTGGTTTCGTCGTGAAGAATGGTTTCGGAACGGGCGTCCTAACTTGGTCAGGGTGGCGTTGACTGTTGACTGCTCTCTCTGCATCTGGCCAGTGATGACGACAGAAGCAAAATTTGCGCCCACCATAACAAGCTAGTATATATGCGCTCACGCTTTTGGACGTTTAAGGCCACCCTATCGTTGACCTTCCTCCCACACACCCAGATTCCAGATTCCAGATCTGAAGATTGCCGAGTCGAAAAATTCCGATGCAGCCACTACAGCGTCTTGCATTAGGTAATGATAATAATGTTCCCGAACATTGCGTGCAATGACAAGCGCACGTGCTATCATAAAGTATTTATTAAGGTAAAGTAAAGTAAGGTAAGGTACAAACATGCCTACCACACTAGCTTGACATGGCAAACCTACACTTCCTGTGTGACCGCCACCATATCCTCAGCTACACACGCGAAACAGCCATTCTCGTGTTTATGAGAAAAAATAGTGGTTAGAGGCCCTCTACAGGATGAAAGTATGTGGAGAATCCGAGATTCTCCGCAAAAAACTTGTTCATTCTTGGTCTTGTCCTAGACTCCTAGTGTGACCCTTCGTCCGTGGTACGGATGCTGGTTTCTCGATCTAGAGCACGAGGTGCCCATTCTCGAGCAGAAACTGCTCCAACAATCACATATTATTATGAAGTCTGCAGGCATCCACCAGCAACCGGACCCCCCAAGGCAAGGTCCCCAATTAGGTTGAGATCAACGAGCAATTCCACGGATCTCTAGCTCCCCATCTGGGCTTTTCCATACCATCATTTCATCATCATATCATCAAGACACGTGTTTTGGTCATACCAGTACAAGATGTCTTCTCAAAATTTCTGTCTTTTCCTGCTCAAGCAGGCGTATTTACTACTGTCCTACCCTGTGAAAGTTCTGTGCAGCTGTAGCGATGAACATCGACAACATAGTCATCCCTGGCGGAATCCTTGCGACCTGGGACGGCCCGCAGTCAGCCCAAACGCAACAGAATGGGGAGGATAACGAGAGCTTCGATATTGTAGAGGTGGCGAGAGAACGCGCGAGATCGATTTCCGCGAGCATCGATGCTCAGGATAGCGGTAGAGGAGGTACGCTTGAGCGAATGGCAAGCACCATATCGCCCTACGAAACGACCCAAGCGGCTTCTGGGCAAGAATCTCACAAACCTCATGCGCAGAGGCCAGTTTTTCATCGACAAAGATCAAATTCCATAAATCTAGGTGGCCTTGCAAGATCAAGAGCAACTGGCCTCAGTACTCCCGCGAATCCAGGACTTCGACTTGAGCCGACAGTAACGTTCGAGAAATCTCTCGACTCTAACAACATGATTGATCTCGAGGACTCATATGTGTTCCAACGTCTTGAACATTACAAACCCTCTAATCAGAATCCAGCTCTGCCATCATCCACTGGACCCCTTCTCCTAGCCAGAGGTAGCTCAGTGAACACGGCTCCACCACGCAAGAGGTCTTCCCACGGATATCTTGACAGAACTTCATCGGGAAGGTCGAGACACTCATCCACCAATGTGGCTCGTCGCGCCAGTATCGCTGTTGGGAATGTGGTGGAGAAGGTCAAGGATACCGTCACCGGGCCTCTCCGTCGCAGCAGCATTCAAGAAGTGTACGAAAAGGCCAAGATCCGCCAGGTCCAGCTGATGCGAAGCACTGTGGCTCAGATCAGTTTCCAATATGTCTCTTACCTGCTCATGCTTGCGGCGATTTACTTCGTCTTCGTTGGGTTTCCTCTGTGGGAAGGCTTGGTCTTGGTTATATATGATATTTTTCGTAAGCGATTGGCGATACCGGTCGGCACCGCGGTCTTTCTTGGCATTGCCTTTCTGTAAGTTGAGAGCCCAGTCTGGATTACCTCTGAGCCCAACTGACCTCGTAGCTACGCTTACTTGCCACTTCTCATACCGCTCGAGAAGGAACCCTCCCTGCCACCTGCACCAAACTCTTTGGGCCAAGCCGAGAAAGGCCAAGCGAATGATACAGCACTGCTGATTCCGTGCTATAAGTCGGAGAAGCTGATTGGCGCTACGCTGGAGGCTGCACTCAAAATATTTCCCGCGCAAAACATCTTCGTCAGTATCGCAGTTCCGACGGCAGGAGCAAGTCGGGCTAACATTCAGTCGGGATGCAGGTAGTTGCTAACGGTAATTCACCAACTCCCTTGGACAACACCGCTGCGGTTTGTGACCGATATGGTGTCTCACATACATGGTCACCGATAGGCTCAAAGATCGTGGCACAATTCGTTGGTTGCTACGTGGCGAAGCGGTTCCCTTACGTTCTTCTTATTGATGACGACTGTTTACTGCCACCTAATTTTCCCATAGTGACGGACAGAATCCAGGGAAGAACGTTGTGCATCGGGTACACCATTAAGAGTGTCGGGCCCAATAGTAGCAAAGGAACCTTATGCCAACAAGCACAAGATTTGGAGTACAAACTTAGCGGATTGCAACGCGCATTTGCCGGAAAGATCGGCTCTGCGACGTTTCCGCATGGAGCAATAAGCATCTGGGATCGGAAGCTCTTGATCAAAACTTTCGAAACTCATCCAGGCTTTTCGGTATCCGAGGACTGGTTCTTTGGTCATGTGGCTCGTCAGCTTGGCTGCAGGATCCAGATGTGCACTGCCGTTTTCGTGGAGACCGAGACACCAGATTCAATCTTTTTTTCCGGAGGCGGCGCAAGAGGTGGATTTGGGGAGTAGGTCACATTTTCCCTGCACACCAATCACCGCTGATAGATTTCAGGATGACTATCTTCAAACAACGATTTTATCGCTGGAACTATTTCTTCGTGTCTGGCATCTTTTGGGACATGTCATACATCATCCGCCGTTGGAATTTGGGTGGGTGGGAGCTAGGTGCCAAGATATTTGTCTTTCAAGAAGTCTACGAGACACTGCTATACCTACTCGCACCATTCGTCATCCCCATATCGTTCTATGTTCGACCAAAGTTCTCTGGCTATCTATACTTGGCTACTCTGGCACTCTATCAGATCAATGTTCTACTTTTCAACTACGTATGTCGAGTATCCCATCTGCCAGCCTGATCACATCACTTGTTGGTATGCATGACTAATTAAGCGAATCAGATACATCTACGATCTCGAAAAGAATCAGTGTCCGTTCTCTGTTTGATATATTATCTTCCATACAAGATAATCCTTACCTTTGTCAACATCGCTTCTTGTTACTATAGTATATACAAGTACGCGAAATACTTTGCAAAGCGACACCCCAAGATCATTGAGGACGAAAAAGCTGTTGCAGTGGTACTCAGACTCGAGGAAGAATCACATTCGGCTACGGATAAAGCTGCAAGTCTCTACGGGCGTGCAAGTGTCGATGATACATCGCATCCAGCTAGACGGTTCACCGTTACAGCTGTTGGCACCAATCTAAGCAGCGTTATTCCTCAGGAGTATCAACAAGGAGATGATGCTACGAATGTTGACGTTGTCGACTTCGCAGCTGGGCTTGCACCGCTTCCCAATGACAGCACGTCTAATGAACCTCAACGAAAAAAGGACCGTATGCCGCCACCCATACCTCCTACACGACGCGCATTTTCATGGCATCGGTCGACGTCAAAATCAAGTTCTGGCTCAGGGGTCTCACCATTCCATGAGCGCAACCAGCCCCAGTTTCCGTTGCAGTCCCCGTTAATGACGGGGGTCAGTCAGTCGCTCGAAGAAGCGGATCCAACACCAGACAGGGTTGAATCACCACCGCTGGCCCAGCGCTCCTTCTCTACAGCCTTACTCAGACGACGCTCATCCGACCGTAGTCTATCATTTCGACGAAGTCCATCACCGCGGCTAGGTGCCGGCACACCTCGTCCCAGCTCAACTACAATCCCTCTCTTCTACCAACGAATGCTCGGTCATCACTCCAGCAACACCAAAGACCCGACCCTTGACCTTTCCACCTCTACCATCGAACCTCCTCCTCCAGCCTTGTTGAGTGGACCCTACCACTTTGCAACTCTCGAAAAGGTCGAGGAGGTCGTACGTCGCAGCCCTCCACGCAAGGTGGAACCAAATATCACTCGCTACATCTCCGCCCTTGCGGATACTGACAGGATAAGTTTTGGAAGTAGAGATCGTCTCTTTATCCGCGAGGAGGATGAGGAGGACGAGGAAATAGGGGCGAGACGAAAAGAAGGATCCATTCGGAGGTCAACGCAAACCGATCGGACTAGCTGGGCCAGCAAGAAGAGCAGAGTGTATATTTGCTGATCGGGAACTCGGCCAACTTGTTACGGAGTAAAAGTGTTAAGGTCAGAGGGGTATACTTCGTTGCTTTAAAGAGCGTAAAAAGAACTATAATGCGTTTACTCTTGTAAAACACCTCGCTATGCTTCCGCTTCGCCAAAGCATTCACTACCAACGCCAGCCAATCGTCGTGTTTTTCGTCGCCTCGCCCGGTCTCCTTTATAATATCAGTCTATCATATTCGCACAGCAAGCAAAGCCGAATCACCATCTCTCGTATATAAACCACCCAACCCCTACTCATCCCATCCCCTCCTTCATCATAGCACCTCTAAAACCCCCACTCCGCACCCAACGCACCACCTCTAAATCTAAAGGTCGTGCTCATGACGCATGCTCGATCCCGAACAACACGATACAAAGGTGTCGTTGAGTAGTGGCCCAAATCTGTAAGATCAGAACAGGCCCAAGAACCTATTCTTATTGGAAGAACAATCTCGGCCGCTGTTCGGCCACGAATCCACTTTTCTCCTCTTGACCACTTCTGCTATCATCTGTTTCAACCCAGTCACACATACTCCAACTCTCACTTCTCCCGTTCTCCTCTCCGGTCCAGAGCTTCAACCCCGACGCTTTTACCGACCACAATAAATCCTATCCCCGTCACATTCCACATCCTGTCTCCCTTCCGCTTCTTTACAGAAGCCGCCCACCCAGTGAACTCATTCTCCACTCGTCACCGGCTCTGGAGATGAGCGGTTGCCGCTGAAGACGTTACAGGGTTGGATCTCAACGCCTTCCTTACCTTCCCCGAGATGATTTGCCGGTGATGGTCGCCGCTCCGAACATCACCTTCCGCAGACATCAAAGATCTAACAAATGAGATCGTGTCCGCAGCCCGAGGTTAGGCTTCATACGCTGTGGCTATGAAGTATCATCGTCTAAGGCCATGGAGTAAGAGAGACCTCGAGGCGCAGTTCTTTCCGACACAAACGTCTCGCGAGGTCGAATGCAAGCACTCATCAACTAACCTACGAGTAATACTATCCAGTCCTTTTGTCACAATCGACGGAGGAGAAGTGGTGGGGGGCAGGGCACAGCCACAAGGCTGGAGAGTATAACAGAACCTCGCTTATCGAGGATTATAATAGGTCCGCGAAGTAGACGTTACAGAGGCTAATAGTATCCTAATTCCTAGTCTGAAAGGGTCAGGCGACTTCCGCGCTTGCTCGTGTCGAATGCTGGCATTGCTATTGGATTGGAGAAGGCAGAAAGTAGTGTATTCTTGATATCCTAAGTAAGATAATTCATACGGGTACTTCATACCTTAAATAAGTCTCGACTGACTGCGAGGTCAATTGTTGTATGGCAGTCATCGTTGTTAGTATTATTTCGTAAGGTACCTACTTATATATATTGATATGGTGACAAAGTAGGTTGTACTGCCAACCTATATGAAGATATCAGAAAGGCTGTCAGCAACCTTTGCGCATTAACTACACCGACTCTGCCATCATGTTGAGAACACGTCCGACAGTCCCGGAGCCTATGCTGGATAAAAAAGCGGAAGTGACTGTCAAACAAGATGTTCTGCCCACCCTATCCCAAGGCGGTTCTCCACCTCCCTCATACACTGCCAGCACCTCCCAAGAGCCGCCCGTCGACATTTCTTCTGCTTTCGCCAACTTGAATCTCAACCAGAACTCTACCCCAGCCCAAAAGCCGACACCAGATCAATGCTTGGCACATCTGAAGCTACTGGAAGCATTCCATTCACTCCGAGAAGACATATCTCAGCAAAATGGCCTCTTTGGCATCAGTGACGACTTTGCGATTGCTGATACCGAAGAAGAGCGCGCCCAACTGCTAGCTAAGATAAGGGAGAAGAGGTGGCAAGTCTACGTTTCCAAAGCTAGTAAGAGATTCGAAGCGTGGTGGGAAACCTGCATCGTGCCCAATGCACAACGACAGACACAATCTGCAGTCATGACTATCACGAGAAGCCCGTGGACCGGCAAAACATTAAAGTTCGAACGGGTGAACCTTCCACCACTTGGTAAGCACATGACTTGAAAACGATCATGACACTCTCGTGACTGATTGTCAATGCAGACGTCGTCATGGTCTGGCATGCATATCAACTCAATCCGAGAAATTTCTTGGAAGATTGTATACTCCTGGGCAAGATGGATGCGTGGAGGACGGGATTCCCATGGGCAGTAATCAACTCTTGCATCGACAATGGGTCGTTCGAATACGACACCGGTACCGAAGCAAAGCAACGGTTCGAGTCTTCGACCAAGCATTGCTGGGACAGCCTCCGAGATCCCAATTCGACCGAGATTAAATGTCCAGCGTGCTGCACTTTGCACGCCGTGCCCTGGACCACCTGGGACACTCCGTTCGCATGGCGCAAAAATAAGTACGGGAACTTTAATGGCGAAGCAGATGCTAAGGGTTACGCCGACAAGGATTTCATCTTCATCTGCAGTAGCACGAAAAATTTCTTCCGTCACGGTTCCCTGCGGGCGCAAAAGTTTCGGAGAGATCTCGAATCACTAAAACATCACGCTACTCCGATGCAGGGTACGTGCCTTGATGACAATGGTAAGTTTTTGCAAAATCGACGAGATCAGACAGCCTCAACATTCTGATTTCGAACCATCTGACCGTACCATAGGATTACCCGAAGCCATTCCCAGCTTCCATTCCAGAGCAAGCTTCTTTCCGAATCGTTTGCTCGTGGGTAGGTACTCCGCTGAAGCGCTGTACCCTGAGATCTGTGCTATCGCGGATCCGTATATATCGGTTCCCGGTACCATGGAAAGCGTGCGCACCGAGGTTGAGAAGGGCTTTAAAAATGGGGAATACGTTAAGACGACCAATGGTCACAGACCGACGAAAGAAGAGAGGATTGCTCTTCGCCGCATGATGTCCTGCTATTGGGACAACGCTTCGCCCTTTTCGCTCGACCTCGTCGGTGCAGTCATTCGCCAAGGTACGTTCGTTGAAAAGATGCACAGAATCAATTGGATCCATTCGCCAGCCGCTAAATTCTCCATGCAACGGCTTCTTGTCAAGTACGATCGTTATCTCTTCATCGTGGCCAAATGCAGAAAATCACAAATCGCAGTGCCGACGCTCGACGTTGACTTGGCATGGCACACGCACCAGCTCTGCCCGCCCATGTACTTTCGAAACACTGTCACCCGTCTCAACAGGTTTCTCAACCATGACGACAAAATCGAGGATACAGTGTTGTCAAATGCATTCGAATGGACGAGTAAGACGTATCAGAAGATGTACAACGAACTCTATTCGGAATGCACCTGCTGGTACTGCGAAGCCATTCGTGAATCACACGCATCGAGCTTGAGTGGTCTCAACCTGAGGAAGAAGTTTGGCGGAAAGGCGAGCGTCATCGAAGGACAACTGAATCAAGTCCACTCGGCGAGAGACCCAAGCGCGGAAATGAACCACATCTCCGCCCACAGTTCCATCAAACCAACAACTACAGACGACCGTGCCATCCGCGAGCGCAACATGAAAATCAAGCTCGAGCGCGACTACCAGAAAGCAGTCGTCAGAGCACGCAAGCAAGGCCGTGACCTACCGGCGAGAGATGAGTACTACTACGCATACGGCTACCCGCTCTACATGCCCGTCTACGTACCTTACGAAGGGGATCCGTGCGTGTCTGAAGGCATGTACACCGCCAACCCTAGCTGTGCGTCCTTTGTACCGGGCGCGAGTGGGTATTGCGCGGCCGGGTCTTGTGGTGGCGGAGTTGCTGCTGGCGCCTGTGGTGGGGGCGGGAGCTGTTCGATGGGTGATGGCGGTGGCGGCGATGGTGGTGGATGTGGAGGATGTGGTGGCTGTGGATGAGAACTTGTATTCGACATGGCTCTTTCTTGTTGTTGATTTACTGAAGTATGCACATTCGTAGCAGCATTGAGCGCAGACTCACGGAGACTTGAGCCTCATAGACCTTGGCATTTTGGAGGTTTGGGGAACGCTGGGGGTCAAAGTATCCTTTGAGGATCATGAGTCTTACGATATTGGAGTGTTTGTATCGAACCTTTGGAGCTTAATCTTTTGCCTACGGAAAATGTGGCAAGGCTTAGCACACACGCACATATTGAGCTGCCAGCAGATTTGATAGCTCCATGACCGGTATGCAGTATCAATGTATGATCCCATCATGCGGGGTGCGAGAAGACGGCACGAGGCGTCACGTGTGTTCAATGCATAAGTAGATGCATTTATCCCCGCGACACTAACTCCGTGGACCGCGCGTGTTACCCCACCATCTCCACCCTAAATAACAAACAGCCCCCACACTCCACAAACAAACCTTTCCCCATACAACATACTCCCTTCCTTCCAACACGAACTCCCCCAACCCACCACCATGGCCGACGAAAATACCGCCCCCTCCATCGACACCACCCCCCTCTCCCCCATCGAGCGTCAAGAATCCCTCGAAAAACACCTCCAAATGCGTCCGGACGCCCAAGACTTGAAAAACAGGAATATCCTACGAGACACGAATGCCGCACCGTAAGACACGCCCCCTTTTCCACAGCGTATTTTTTTACATGTGTTGTGTTCAGATATGTGAGCGCGATGCTGACGGAGCGACCAGGGCCCTTCAGTCCGCGCAGTTGGAATTAGAGCGCCAGCAAGCGAGCGATAGTCTGCGGAAAGGGCTGGAGAAGAGGCCCGAGAGGGAGGAGCTGATTGGACGTAAGACTGCTCCGAAAACCCCATTCCCTATTTTTCGGGAGTGCCATATTGTTCAAGAGTGCCCCCAGGAAAACATTGTGAAATGAATGTTTGACTGACATACTGGGTTCTCTTTTTCTGGAAATACAGGAAACATACTCCCCGACTCTACGGCCGCCCCGGCTATACAAGGGCAGCAGAAAGAGTTGGAGAAACATATGCGGGCGGATAGTTTGGAGCAGAAGCTGCTGCAGCGACCGAAGCCGGAGGAGTTGATGAGGGAGGGGATTTTGGATGAGGATCCTACGTCGCCTACGAAGGAGTGAAGGGGGTTGTTGGAGAGTGGGGTTTAGGGGAAATAGATGCATGTGAGCAGAGACACTCTGCGATGTCGACTTGGTGTTTACCATGCTAGATTGGCAATTGGCCTGGAAAAAAGCTTCCCATGACTGATTGGCAATATCTAGCTAAATGTTGGCAAGGATTGCCTATTCTTCCTAGCCATTGTGCCCAACATCAATAACTCTCCACCTCCCCCCTCCTCTCCTCTCCCACGTCCATAACCCAGCCCTTCGGCCTCTCCCTACCCCTCACAATCATCCCATACACAGCCCCCTCCACCTTTTCCACACAAGTCCTCATGACATCCATCTTCTTCTCCACTCTCCTCCCAGCGCCATCCAAGCCTTCAAACCCAGCCCTCAACTGTCTCAGATCAGACAAGATATCTCTGCCCTCCCCAACATCCTCCACCGCACCCCTCGGCAGCGCCCCATTCGTAGCCATGCTCGTAATCGCAAACCGCATCAATTCCCCCACGAGATCAAAAAGACCAAGGAGATAATCCTCTTCCGTCAACATAATTCCCCCGGGAATCTTCGCCTGTGCGCTTCCATGCGATATCAGCCGTTGAGTTTCCAAGTAGTGCTGAAATGAGACGGCTTCCATATACTCCTGGATTCCCGGTGAGATCTGAGATTGGTAGCGCCATGCGTTCAGATGTTGTAGGTCGGGAGCCACAGAGGTGAATAATTCAGTGGTCTTGGTTTGGTAGGACGATACCTCTTTGGCGACGGCGGGAGGTATGGGTGCTTGGAGCTGGCGGACTCTGCAGAGAGGATCCTACTCAGCAAACGTTTGCGGAGCAATCTTTGTTGAACCTGGAAAAGACATACCGCTGAAGCGAGAATATCCTAGAGGCATATGAGAAGACGGACTCTCGCAGATTTGTTCCCGATTGATGTAGCTCACATCTTCTTGCTCAAGGCTGTGATGTCTCTTGATGCTTTTATTATTCTCTCGCGGCGGTCCTGATGTTCGTCGAGCTCGCCTCGGAATGTCTCAAACATGACCATAAAGGGCGACACAGTGGGTAGAGGGTTGGCAGCCTCGTCGTCGCTGCGGGGGTGCTTATTGCCGGCCATTGCTGGCTCGAGTGTGGGAAGATGTTGAAAGCGGAGTTTGCAATTGCGGAGTTCTACAAGATATCGCCGAAGTTTCTCCGAATATAGCAATGTCTTTGGGGCTCTCGGGCTCGAGTACTACCTACGTATCCCAGCACTTGCCAAATCGTGGTTTGCAAGGTAATATCCAAGCTCATTCATACTTGTCTGCGCCGCTGAGCTTCTCGAATCTGTATCCTTCACACGTAGTTCACCAGCAAAGGGCCCTTTGATAGGCAACTCTAGCTATTGATTCTCAAGATATCTAAAACCACACGTGAGGCAGATCGCAGCCCTCCTGTAAGTCAAGAGCGCCGTATAGTCATTTATGCTTTATGCTCGACCGCCTGAATAACGCCAGTCAAACCCCCAATGCTTAGGAGTCAGTCTCAAAGCTAAACAATGATTGGATCAGCATGGCTTCCTTTTTCGGAAGAGGTATCTAAGACTGACCATCACGACACCGACCCCGCCTCTCCTAGAAGCATCAACGTTGTTCTTGGTGTCAACACCACCCGCTATAGGTGCAGTCCTATAGTTGTATAGGTAGTAGTGCAACTGGCCATCTCCTGCTCCAAATTTGAGCGTTTCCAAGAACAGCGGGTTGTCCAAGAGAGTAAGTGCATTAAAGACATCGAAATTGAGCTGCAGGATCTATTAGCTTAGCCGCAAGTCAGAGCAATCTCAACCCTATACCTTTTTGGCGAGGATTAGAGCGTCAGTCATCAACATGGTCATCCTTTCTTTCAACCCCTTTTCTTCCTTCGCAAATGCCGTTTCCGTGGCGTAGTAGAACAAATACGCTGCCCTGACATTGTCATGCTTTGTATTACCAATGACGGAAGACTCCAGGCAATAAAAGGAGAAGAAGTCAGTGATTTTGTGAGTGGTGGGGTCTTCGACTACGTAGCTCCATACGACTTGCTCAGCAGCGCTGTCATCGTGAAACAGCCAATGTTCAACTTCTTCACGGTCGAAGACAGGTGCCATAGTGAAGCGCTTCAAGTACCTGTCGAGCAGATCTAGCACAGCATTAACATCCTTCTTTTGCATTGGCCGTAATCCCGGTGTAGACGTTGAGCTGGGTAGATGAAATCGAGTGATCTGTCGAGCTTTCGTTGAGTTCGATGGAAGTGGAGAGAAGCCAACCTCATACAGTTTGAGCCAGTCCAAGCTTCGATGGAAGTATCGACACGAGCTGACAGGCTTGGGGAGAACGATTCCGCCAGTGTAGAGGCCTTGGAAGATGCCTTGTGTATAGCTTCTTCTGGTAATTTCTTGGATGAGCACAGGGGCGAGGCGCTTAGAGCGTAATTTCTTATGTATACACAGGAAATTGACTTCTGTGCTTTTGAAGACGTTCGATCGAACACGAAGGGATACTGGCACGCCAGATATGAAAGCGACAAGTCTTTGCGACTTGGTTGCACGGACACCAACATGCCATTCTTTCCGCCAGCCGGGGGATTTGAGTGCCCAATTGAGAAAAGACGACGAGTAGTTGAACCGAAACATGGCGCCCTCATCCTCCACATAATGCCCAGTCAGAAGGTCGTAGACCTCTTCCAATTCTTTCTCGTCCAGAAGATTCATGGTAACCCATTCGAATCCATCCAACATTGGCGGAGGTTCTTTTGGGACCTTTTCTGGATCAATGTCCTTGATCTGACCCTCTTCCACCTTTGGTGCCTCATCGAAGCGAGGGACGGGCTGAGTTTGCCAGAATTTGTAGGAGGCCATGTCCTTCTGATTCTTTCCACTAACAGACATCCCAGTAAGAAGATCCGCTACATCCAGCTTTTTCAGAGTGTTGGCTGCCCCTTCTCTGTCCATGCCGGCTACCTCGCTCTTTAATGATGGATTCATTTCCAGCAACTGTTCCACCATTCCGCTTGTAAGCTTACTCGCCGGACTCGAAGAGCTTCCAGATACCTCTGCATCTTCAGTTTCTTTCTTGGATACGCCTAAGGCCTGTTTCAGCTTCGCTTTCTTTGACTTCTTTTTCTTGGCTGCGGAGCCTGCAGCTACCGCGTCTGCGTCTTTGTTGTCTGTGGATTCGATTTCTTCAGCGCTATCCTGGTCGCCACCTCCATTGCTGATTTGGTCGGCGAGTTCTTTCGCAGCGGCTTCGTCGACTTTGGGGTCGACGATCTTTGACCCTTCCATGTTTGGTGATTGTTCGGCGTTGTTTGCAAGATCAGAAACAGATGTGGGGAAACCCTAATCTAGCCGAATCCGGAATCTACGAAATTCTAGGCAGCATTGTTCGTCTACAATTCAGAGCGTCAGAGCACATTTCATCCTTTGGTACTTTGTTTTGCTTGTTCTGCTGTAAATTAGAAAGCACGCCGCACCACCAATCACCGGCACCAATATTTACACCTTTCTATTTGTCAAGTCTTACACTACCCGTCCGCTGGAGTAATTCAGCTACCAGCCCGAACACTCTCCGCCAGTCAGACAGAATGGAACCTGCACACTTGGCGCGAAGTGCTATGAAAATGGTCTAAGGACGAATATTAAAATCGAATGAGACTATTGATTGTCACTCAAAGTGGGATTGAATCGCTATTTGCTTGGTATCTCCGCGAACAACAGTCATACAATACTGCTCACTCTATGTCTACATGTAAAAAGCATTGAAAATGGCTTTGGCTACTATAGGATAAGTGACGACACGGTTGTGACCTGGAAATCCGGTGAGCTCTTGTAGTTACACTGGTCAAATTTTTGGGGCTTAGGAATACCTCCGTAATTGACAATGTCCTGCCTAATAATCTTCCTCCCACCGTCTTCTTGCACTGTTTTCCACAGATTACTCCATCCTGACTCCCGTAAATCAACGTGTGTCTTGAGAGTATTTATCTGCTTAAGCGTGAGACCCTCCACACTAGTGGCATTTGCCGCTGCATGAAACAGGCTATCTGAATGGGACCATGGTATATCATGGTCGTTCGTGGCGTGAATCAAATGCACGTTGACATTCTTGCTTTTGCGAACCAAATTGGCCAATCTTGCAAAGCTGAACCATGTTTCTTGGATACGGTCGGCAAAGAATCGGCTGAGGAAAGGATAAGGTCTCAAAGGCGAGAGAATCGGTATAAGACCACCGAGACTATACGTCGACATAAGGGTTGGAACGTCAGAAAAAGCTGCGCAGAGGACAAGACACCTAAATTCCACAGCATCCTCTAGAGCAAAATATTCCGCTGTAGCCGTCGCGACTGCAGCACCAAGACTCTGACCAACGATGACTATCCTTTCCGGAGGGACACGGGCCACTTCCATTGCATATCTGATTAGAGAAATACCGTCGGTGATAAGGCCGGCTTCAGTCGGACTACCTGTAGATCTCCCATACCCACGATAATCTACGGTCAGTATATGAATCTTCTCGGAGTCGCCAGCAGTTATTGCCCGGTATGTATCCGTGCGCCACCCTTGAGCTACAGTACCGGCGTTGCCGTGGACTATGTGTTGTGAGAAGGAGGTATCGGTTCCTATCCCTGGTCCCAGTCACTTACAGTAAATAATGAGGCGGCTCTCAGGGTCTTCGACTAGAGACTTAAAAGCCCATGAGATCTCATAGTCCTTGGTATCAAAAGCCTGCTCAGTCAAAGTTCCCTCGTTTTTGGCGTACAAGGTAAGAGGTAGGATATGCCATCCCTGCAGTATCTCTCCATCAGGAGTTCTGATATCGAATTGTTGAACCTGGTTTTCTAGACCAGATCAGACAGGATCTATGAAAGCTCGTAGAAAATTAAAAAATAGAGGCTATACTAAGAAATCCGAACTGTTCGGGCTTGTTTGGGTCGTGAAACCATTTCGTGTGCACTTTATGTGCGTAGAAAATTCTGCTTCTGGATTAAATTTGTTTTAGTTGAGCTGAAATGTTACACACTCACTGTCTTTGAATCCAACCGTTGAGAAGGAGAGAGATGAATGCAAAATACAGACCACCTGCAATTACAAGTGACCAATAAACCTTCTTGAATATAGGCGCTATAGCCATCGTGAAATGCAACGAGCACCAAGAAGCGATATATAAAAAGAAAAGACGCCGAAGACTCGTCTCAATTCGATCCAAGATGCAATTCAGGATTAATCGTTCAAAAATGGTCTGATCTCCCGCCTCGGGCCGCCTTACACGTCACGCTTGCGCTAGCTCAACAAGCGGTGCAGTTCGCTTTACTGCCCCCGACCATCTATTATTGCTCCTGACCCTACAATGGACTGTTCTGCAGTAATGATAAGGTACTCAAAAAACCTGCCGAATCAAGTAAGAAATCTCTTGTTCGTGCAAAATACTCGCCGGACCTAGCTCTGCATGTTCTTCTCTTGTAAGGAGAGCGCAGGGAGCTGAGAGTGACTAAATTGACCCGATACTAGTTGACAGAAGAGACTGACGGAGACAACCCGTGGTGCAGGCTTCGCAATATCCCAAGAAGATGCTACACCGGGCCGTTTCTTTATCCCATGAGTACCACGCGACTGGAAGCGCCATTGCACGATCAAGCTCCTGTGCACCGATTCATGACCCTTATGAGACTTACTGTGGAGCAGCAAGATTAGTTTTTATGGGAGACGTTCTTAGCATTGATATTGTTTCTTCAGGTCATACTCTGTCTCTAAACCCTCCTGATAAGGCAATCAAAGGGTACCTTCTCTACCAGGAGAATGGTCTAATAATTGCCTCACGAGCTGATGGAGAAGGCTGCGCGCTAAGAGTTTGACACAGGCGCAGCTACGACTCATCTGTTACAAGTGATGTTCTGATTATAGATCCAATTTCTCCTATGAAGTAGGTCGAGCCCCTCTCCAGCTTCTCCATTACACCGTTAAAAAATCTTTTGTTGCTAAAAAGGCAGCGCTCTCTGGATCTTTTTGAGGCTTGAAAGTAAATGAACATATACTAACAGAATGTTGGGCTGAGAACAAGCTGTGGCTCAGTGAACAAATTATGGGGGGCACATATCGATATGCGGTCCCTGCATATGAAAGAATATTTCCATTGGTTGCCGTACAGAACATTTTTAGCTCTAGAATCTAACCGTCTCAATCAGCATCCGATGTTGACATGGTACGTAGATTTCAACATTTCAGCAGAATTTGTCACCAGTGTACAGGTTCCATTAGGGTCCATGATCGACGACGGTAGCTACCGCATCACTGGTAGAGCTTGCAGCGATAGTGGCTCACCCGAGCACTACCGAACAATGTGCAAGCCATGTTTGGTCATTACTCACGAGTTTATCTAAGCCTGTTGCATAAAATGACACCTTCAATCGAATGGACCATTTTGGCTACTCGCATTAGTTTCTATCCCCGAGCTTCAATTGTAAATGCGGAACTCGACAATAATCGACTGACTATGCCTCATTGATACGAGCAAGATAGTGAGACCGCTATGGATACCAGAGAGTCATCCTATCCAATCATTCCAGGAGTCCACCCTTTTGGAATCCTTTTACTGATCTTTACCAAGATAGGCTACGCTTTAGCTACAATATTTTGGTTAGTCGACACGTGGGAGACATGGGTTTGCCACTTCTCTTAGCAAATGATGTGCTCCAAGAAAGAACTCCAAGTACACCCCAGGTTATGTCAAGTACCCAGACTGATGCTCTGGTGATGTTGCCGTATAAATACTCTCTCCAAGTCTGCGGCCAATAGGCGGATTCCATGCTTGTGGCCGGCTCAGCCTTTCCTTCGAACGCGCATGAGCAATGTTATTGGGTCCTTCCAAGCCCCTCCTCACCGCAATTTTGCTTACAAAGCACAAATGACGCATTTATCCTTGTGGCCGAGCCTCAGCGGTACTCTCACGATTAGAAAGGTAAAGACAGTATATGAGGCTGATACTCTGTTTTTCCATCGTGACTCCTTCAATAAAAGCTTCTTTTGAGGAAATCGTGGTGGAAAGAAAACTGGCCATGTCAACGGCTATTGAATCAGCTGAGATACGTTCATTGGGCCAAGAATCTGGTTTTAACGGTCCAAATACTCTCTTTCCATCCATACTAGCAACAGTCTTACTCTGCGGTATCTTGACAACAAGCTTCACTGCTGCTCGCTTGATAACAAAGCGTCTGATCATAACATACGAGATCGAGGACTGTGAGTTCCGGACGAATCAACACTCAAGAAATTGAACCTCTGACACGGAGCCTTGTCTAGACTTCTTGCTATTGGCATGGGTAGACATCGAATTATTGCTCACGAAGAGGGAAGATTTCTTCGCTGACTATAAGTAGGGCGTAAACTTAGCCTATGCTATGCTACTTCTAGTAGCCGGACTGGATGGTGTTGGTCATCATGTCTGGGACTTCACAGCGACCGAGTTGCCCAGCCTTTCCAAATTACAACAGGTAAGTATGAAATTCAGCTTTCATAAGCTTCCACATACAGACTAATCGCATTTTAACTTTGTTATGAAAGATCTCATGGGTTCTCGAAATTATCTACATTCCCGCAATATGGCTAGCGAAAACATCGTTGCTCTTCCAGCTAATACATATCTTCACGCCCATGAAATCTGGAATTGTCTACTGGGCTTGCCACACCTTGATCTGGGGTAACTTAGCCTTTTACGTCACCATAGTATTCATAGTCATCTTTGAATGCCATCCAATAGACGAGGTCTGGAATCCTGAAACCTTTGACTCCTCGAATAACTGCATCAACCGTAATGCAGTTCTAGTCGCCACAAGCGCGGTCAATGTGTTCTCGGATCTCATGATTCTACTGCTTCCCATCTGGGCAACATGGCGCTTACAGATGGGGCTGAAGAGGAAAATTGGCATTGCCGCCGTATTTACTACAGGTATACTGTAGGAGCTCTCTTTCTCTTCGACTCCTTAAGATGTCGTGGTCAAAGTCCACTCGATACGCCGAATCTAATTAGCTCTATCAACCAGAGCCTTTGTCTCAAGCATCTGCAGACTGATCTACGCTATACGCGTCGATACCCCCATTCGCGCCGACACCTCTTTCATAGTAGCTCAGGTTGGGATGTGGGCGTATGTACCCATGGTCCACGCCATCTGCCTCTCTTAGCACAAATGGACTAACATATACTCAGACTGGCAGAAGTTACCAGCGTTATCCTTTGCATTTGCTTCCCCATGATGCCTCGTCTGGTGAAGCTCATCTCCGACCGGAGAGCCAAGTCCAAATCACACTTGACCCCACCGTTAGAACATGTTACAGACGAGAGTCCAAATGAAGGAAATGTTCCTGGCTCGGGAACGGCAAGGCAGATAATCAGAGACCACACAAGTGCTCCCAGTATAGAGACTACCAGGTCTGGAGATGTTGAACTAGCGATGTGGAGCCCAGTGGATCCACAACATGTTGGCGACTCACCCGAGCAGCAACTCAACATCGATACTGCTCCTCCTTCAATCTCGCATCCCTGAGGGCTTTGTGGAGTCGGCGAGCAAAATACCCATCAGAGGATTGAATTGTCAATGATGAAAGACTGAAAAGATGTCGCTCCATTCGGTCTGACTTGCGCCGAAGTCCTGGCTTTGCGTACTTGTCCCTCAGACTCCACCCTTCGCCACAGTAGGACTGGGGGTTAGTGGTTTCGGATATCGCATTCGCATTACTCGTTTCAGTGGTTTCACGCATGGATTTGTAACATTGATTCGGTGCATGGATTCGGTACACGGGCATGGCCATGGCAAAAGAGAAGCGAGAGACAGTGTACCAGGAGGAGTGCATAAATACTGCTTTTTGCACTGCAATTGCTCTTCAGTCGATTCATCTCTTTCAGATTCTCCTTCAGAGTCATTGCATCCTTTTTTCGCCCACGCACCCCTACCTGTATGTAAATTTTTTTTCGCTCCAGGTCTATATCGAATAGATATGGAAGTCTTCTTAGCGCTGTGGCAATGGGCCTGAATATACCTCTTCAGGTCACTGTTCGGCCTACCCATGGCAATGAGAGCTCCGCTTCTGGATTTGGAGATCCCATTTTTGGGAAGCTTGAAGTTGATGTAGCTTTCAACTGTTAACAATGTTGAAGATCAATCTCGGATGGCTTTGATCAGCGGGTGGGAGAAGAAGAAGATCCAGGTCTAGACTAATGATACTTGCTATGCTATCCTACGTCGCCTTGATCCAACAAACCAACCTCGTGTTAATTGAAGGCTTTCAACTATATCGTCGTCGCTGCTTTTTCGAATGGGTGCCGGGTATGCGGAGAAGCGTTTGCGGAGTCCGAAGTCGAAGAGAAGATAGGTGGGAGGAGGGGGGTTATCGTCTGTCAAAATGTGGCCGAAGGGGTGCTGTATAAGGAATGATAGTAAGGGAACGGTGCGGCACGCGGAGGGTGAGGTTGGAGCGATGAACTGGTGGCTTGGGAGCGTCAAGGTGCCGCTGTGGAGGGCGGAGATGGTGACGTAAGTTTGATAAGGGGATGGAGCGGGAAGAGGTAATAGCGAGGGCGGCATTGTCTTTGCATATCTGGAAAGCGATGGCTCTAAGAGGGGTCCTTACTTGATTCTGATTCGGGGTCAAAAGCAAAGACTCTGCGAAAGACAACTTGTGATTCTCAGATTCCTACCAATATACATGAATAAGAAAGTCCAACCCTCTTCACAAATCCCAAACCAACCATCCACTACAAATCTATCCCCACTCCCACCACCCTTCCCTAAAACCTCTCGTCCCACACTCACCTTCTCAGACCGCATCAATCCACCCCCAACTCAGCAGCAACCTCTCCCCCAACCCAACAGCCATATACAAAACCCCCTTACAAACCTCAATCGGAAACCCCCTTTTCAAAATCCATCTCCGCGGCACTCCCCCGCTCTCACCCTCAACCGGATTCTGCTCTTCGCCATTACATGACCGCCTAGTGCTCGAATTGATGACGCAAGCCTACACTTTAGTATCTAGACCAGCGCTAATACCACGATTCGTGGCTTCGGCGATGCCGAGCATGCACACGGCCGAGTCGTAATTATTAAGCTGCTTCGCCGTGAGGCGGGCGCGTGGTGGAAGAATGTTGTGCCCATGGTAAGAACGATTGGGACGGTTTTGGGCATTCCTGTTAGTGGGGCTATCGATAATGGGTTGAAGCTTGTTGAGATTCGCGAGGCGGTGCTGCAGGTGCCGATATATTGTGGTGTGCCGGTGAGGTTGGAGGGGTGTACGATTGCGGAGAGGGTTACTGGGGAGATGGGAGCGGTGGGGGAGTATAAGCTGGAGAAGGGGGAGGATTAGATTTTGGTGAGTTTGATATTCAATTAAAGGAAGCGAACGGATGATATGGTAAACAAAGTGTTGTCATTATTAGCTGAGAGCGAAGGTCTATTTTCTCATCCAAGAGTCAACAAGTTAGTCGTCATCGTAATTGAATAGCAGGGGTAATACTGTTGTATGGCCTCAAGCCGAAACCACGCTGTGAAACATCAAGCCACATCTGCACCCCCAGCACCGGCCTTAGGCTTCGCCGTTCTTGATTAGCAAAGGACATTCCATGAACCGACCAACCAACAGCCATTGTCTGACCTTGACATGGTGTTTCGCTGCGGAAAGAGCACTGAAGACCTCATCATCCTTGATGTACGAGATCTTTGCACCTTTGCGCACCAGAGCTTTAACAACTTCGAGACGGCCTGTTGCACAGGCGCCCATTAGCGGGGTGCCATGATTGCCGCCTTCGAGCTCGAGATCAGCGCCTGCTTCGAGAAGCATATCTATGCATTTCTCCGCGGATACTGTGGCGGCTGCGTAGAGCGGTGTCCCGGCTCCTAGATCTCGATGTACCAACAGTCTTGGGATAAGCGCGTTTGGCAGTCGTCTTAGTAGCATTTTCAACTGGGTAGGACTATTAGACTCCGCAACGCTGACCAAAACGTTGCTTCCTCGCGGTTCGTACACACTAGATTCTGGCGCTAGGTTGAGTATAAAAGACGAGTAAGAGAACCTTTTGTAGCAAAAAAGCAGTGATATGGGGGACTCTCCGCACAGAGCTTCTGTATTGAGTATGCATCCTTTCGTATTCGTGAGGAGAAATACGACGACTTCACGATGGTTCCATTTGGCTGCATAATGTAGAGCACATTGGTTATATCGGTCTTGCAGTGTAAGATCGGCTCCTCCCTCAATCAAAGCCTGTGTGAGCTCTAAGGAGCCATTTTCCGCGGCCTTCATGCATGGACTCTGCAGACGATCATCAAGAGCGTTCATGTTTGCGCCAGCGTGAATAAGGAGTTTTACAATTTGTGTTCGACCCTCCTGGGCTGCGAAGTGTAAGGGCGTCCGAAGTGAGTCATCCACGCCTTCAACAAAAGCTCCGTGATTGATAAGGAACTTTGTAATCTCAAGACGCCCGAAGTACGCAGCTATATGCAGAGGCCTTGCGGTGGCCAAGTCCCTTCGTGACGAGACTGGATCATTCACTCCAGGCCAGGACTCAGTGTCATGGACAGAAACCTCTTTCACATGGTCGATATTATAGCTTCCTCTGCAGACGTGATCTGAGAGCATTTTTCCTTGAACTTTGACTTTTCAGTCAGATGAATGTATAATGTGGAGGATGTTGTCCTACCCTTGAGGGCATGATCGATGATCAGCTGTACACACTCTATATGTCCATTCGCTATGGCTAGATGTATTGGATGGACTGGCTGGCAGCAGCGCATCAATGTTCGCGGAGCTTTTTCAATTAACGCACGAAGAATCTGAACACGGCCCAGGAGGGCGGCGTCATGAAAAGGAGTCCATCCCCTAAAGAAGCTCGTATCATCAGCTTCCGCAACCGAAGCACCTTCTAGAATCAAGATTTCTGCAATCTCAAGTTGTCCAAGCTTCAATGCGTAAAGGACAGGGGTAAGGCCTTCACAATCCAACATTCGGCTTCCGATACTGACACTCTCCCTCACAACGCTCTGACAGAAAGTCGTGTCTCCTAGTTCAATTGCCAATCTGAGGAGCTTCGAACCACTCTGCCTGTCCTCTTCATCCGTGACTCGGCAGCCAGCCAGATCTAGCATCAGTGAGCTTTGAAGATGTGGTATATAAGCAGATAGGCTCATTCATACCTCCAGCTGATGAGCTTTCCTTCAAAAGTTCTGCTATATCCGAATGACCATACTTCCGTGCGATAAGCTGAGGTGTGAAGCCTGTACCATCTTGTAGAAGCAGATCACATCCCTTATAGATGAATGTCTCGACCACTTCCAGATGCCCACATCGAACAGCAACATGCACTGGGCCTTCTGAGTAACAATTTCGTATTGTATCATTTGCGGCTTTATCGAGCAATAGAGAGACGTTCCTAGAGATCCCAAAAAACGCCGCTATCCAAAGCGCGGTTTCTTTACGCTGGGTAAGACTGTTGATGTCAGTCATAAGGTCGTTTGTCAGAAGGAAATTCAATGCCTGGCCAGAAAGCCTGGCAGCTAAGTGGAGCGCTGTTGCGTTGTGACACCATTTATCATGGAGTTTTGCTATTATCTTTGCATTCCAGTCCAGTGTAATGTTCTTGAGTGAGTACAAAAGTTCTTCGTTTTCAGATTGACAGGCGTAGTGAATCACACTCCATCCGTTAGTATCTGTACTAGAGACGTCGGCACCACGATCAATCAGCATCTTTACAACCGCTACATGGCCTCGCTTGGCGGCCATCATCATCGCGGTTTTGCCTTCCGCAGATTTGTCGTTGGGATCAGAGCCTAGGTCGAGAAGATTTGTTACGACTTGCTTTAAGTCCCAAGCTGCTTCTTCTTCACAGGCAAAAAGCAGCAGTCCACACACCACGCCACCGGTCCCACGGTCGGCTTTGGATCTTCCCTGAAGCTCTTTCAAAAGAAATTGGCTACACCTCCCATAATAGTAAGCAGCTTGAAGAGGGCTCAGTTGAATGATTCGATGGGCCATCGCATCGACTGGTGGGGAATGTTTAAGAATATCTTGAGCTAATTCCTCTTCACCGAAGATGAGGGCGAGACATAGAAAATGAGGATCTTTACACACTCTTGCGAGAAAGCTGACGTTCTTTGTGTTTTCCAGGACCCTGCTGAATGGGTCCACATACCATTCTGGCACACGATAACAGGTTTTTCCGGGATATTTCTGACTGAGAAAACCCTTCTCCCACATTTCTACGAGACTTCTGAGTACCGTATTGCCTATGAGGTCTTCCGATGCTGGATCGGCACCTTTTCTAAGCAATGCCTCAAGCGCGAGGAATCTCGGGCTGCAGTCGGTGTTTTCAAACAGAGGGAATCCGTTACTATGACTGCTGTTGAATTCTAATGAGCAGGCTTTCACACAATAGTGCAAGGCAGTCATGCCATTTGATGATGTGTCGTGAATAGCATCTTTGTCACAATGGTCCAACAAGAAGATCAGGGTCTCTTCCGAATCGGATTGGACAGCGTAGTGAAGGGGCGTTAAGCCTTCATTGTCCTTGGGACGTGGACACATTTGGTTCTCTGGTATGGATTCTTTAAGAATGCTCAAAGCGTGTGTGTTGCCCTTTAAAGCGGCCAAGTGCCACACAGTAAGTCCATGGTCGTCAGTAACGTGGACATTTACATTCTGTTTCAATAAAAACTGAAGACTGAGATAGCGACCTGAGTTTTCCACCGAAGCGTGTAATGGTGTTCGCCCCTTACAATCAAGAAGAGTGAGATCAGCTCCGTGCTCGTGCAAAAATTCGAGGATCTTAACATGATCATTTGAGGCAGCTAAATGCAGCGCTGAACGTTGGTCAGAATGACCCGTTGCATCCACATGAAGCCTGTGATCATGGAAAAGCTGCTCGACTACGCTGAGTTGGCCATATTCGGCGGCAGTCAGGAAAGATCTGATGTAATCGATGTGGGCGGCTTTACTATTTCCCGATCTGTAGACAAATTTCTCCAGAGAGAGGTTTTTAGGGAGCTCCTCAGATCTCAATGCAACTTCTAGCAGAGTCATGCGATCCTCAGGCCGAATTTCGTCCTCGCCAAGACTCTCAAGGATCTTGGAAGCTGATGGACCACTAATTAGTTCGGAGTCGATCATCGCCCCTTTGCGCAGCAATTCGATACATAGAGTTTCGTTGGGCATCTCGACAGCCAGTTGAAGATACGACGACCCAGAAAGGCATCTTTTTTGCACGTCCGCTCCATTATCAATGATCAATTTCACGGTAGCACTGCGAGACGACTGCCTTTCCACGTAGTCTCCAAATCCGGGAGCGAATTTGTTAAATACGGAGCATCCTCTGAAAGCACACTCGAGCGGCGTACCACAAACACTTGTTTGATCAATGGCGCATCCATTTTGTATCAGCCATGCACAAGGCTCAGTCAGACCTAGAATAGCAGCAAAGTGCAGGGGACTCATTGTCCTTAAGTCAGTGATAGATATCTTTTGGAGATTCTCTTCGCCTTCATTCAGGTATGCGTATTGGGCCCAAAGGAAGTCTTGAGTCCAAGAAACAAAATTGAGCGGCTTTGATGGGTGCATAAGTTGCTGCGTTAAAGACATGATGTCCGCGTTTGCCAGATGTTTGCGAGCATGGTCTGCCCAGTAATTGACAGCATACTTGCGGAATGCAAATTCATCCCACCGTACGTAGCTGAATTCCATACTGTTGCGATTCCCGCTGCCAAAATCCTCGAAATTCAGATATCTGAGACACACCTTTGCGGCTTCAATGTCCCCGGTTTCTGGACAGATGTAATAGAGACCATGTTCTTTGTCCAGCGGACCGATCCCTGTTGTAAGGAATTCCTTGACTGTGAAATGGGCCAATTCTAGGCTCTTGCCCGATGCTGATCTTCGTACCAAGCTACTGCACCGGCGAAGAATCTCTTCCTCGTCCGGGACTGCTGATCGATCTAGGGTTGTGTCTCCAAACTCGATCGATACGGCCTCGCAGAGAGCCAAGGAGGTGAGCTGCTCCTTCGAGCATAAAAGCCAGCTCAGGGACCTTTGAACCAGCAGCTGTACCTCTTTACTGCATCTATTGACACGCTGAAGTATCCGTTCATATGTTGCGTGCAATGTAGGAGGTAGTGTGTTGAGTGCTTTACGGCGAGCGGCGTCGTTAGGTAGTTCACATAGATGGTCCATTTGGCAGGCAACCCAGCGAAACCTAACATAGATATTAGCTTAAACAATCCAATTGACGGTCTATCTTAGGCAGAGGTATAGCATTTCGTAGTGAATTTTGATCAGGTCGTCGAAAATCAAAGCGAAGCGAAGATCACATGGAACGAATTTTTACTTACATACCCTCGGCGCCTTCTACCAGCCGTTTCATTATTTCTTCCTTGAGAGATTTGTCTTTGATGCGAAGATCTTTATTGCGAATCCTAAGTTCAATTTCGGCCCCAACAAACAATCTGAGATCGCTGCTCTCCGCAGCGATGGAGACCTGGTTGTAGTCTTCCAAAACTTCACGGATCTCCTGTTCATCCCTACTGAAGAACAGAGTCTTGATGTTGCATATCTCATTGCTACCGTTTAAACTGGAAAGTAGTCTTGTAATTTTCTTGTTCTGGGAACCACACTCGTCCAGAGCGTCGACAATGATCATGACTTCATTGAAGTTTGATGCCATCTCTACAAGCAGATCACGTAACTCATCATGGTGAAAGCCAGTAGATGGTCGATCGGGGGGATTGTGCTTTGCATAGAACGCCTGAAGCTTCACACAGCCTTGCTCATCTTGCAGAGCAAGCTGACATGCAAGAGAACCGAGGATGTTCCGAGGATCCTGCGTTGCAACGTTCTTATAGTCGCAATAGAAAAAAGCGACGGCAATATTAGGAGAGGCTTGTTCCAAAGCTTCCTGAATGGCGGAAGACGCCAAGACGGTTTTACCAGCACCAGGTATACCGTAATACCAGAGTCTCGCGCGAGAGCAGCTCAGCCATAATTTAAATTCGGCACTCTCAATCAGCCAGAGCCCGGTCCCGGGATGCCTGAGGTTCAGACTCATGTTGTGGTTTTGGTGCGGATCATATGGTTGGATCCAGTCGAGGATCTTTCGACGTTCCGTGCTGACAGCAATGCGCGTTTCTACCTCACGCTTCCGCTGAAATTCGGATTTGATGTCGTCGATGCCATTTTGAAGGTCCTTCTGCCTTGATAAAGTTTGGAGAAAAGCCGTCATTCCATCAACATTCAAAGCAAGGCTAAGTGTCGTTTTATGCTGTTCAATTTCCACGCAGAGAGCCTTGACTTCAGAGACGGAAAACGGCCACTTGAGTCTCTTGATCTTCTCCATCTTCTCGGGTCCGGCCGACGATGTGTGGTACTTGTCGAGGATCTTCTCAATCTTTTCCACGGTCTGAACGCAAGAATATACATGGTTGATTTGAATGGTCGTGTCGAACGACTCTCCCTCAAATTCTGCAGCAACAAGTTGGAGATTGTGCAAAATTCCGGACAATGTGCCCAATGCTGACGTTAAGGAAGAAGCCTCATCTGGAGCACCTTTGACAGCTTTGACATAGTTGAACGTTCGACGGAAAACGGTATCCGTAATTGTTATCAGACCAGCAATGCTGGCAGAGACAGAAAGGGGATCTGCCATTATTCATTGGTGGGACTCTGGCGATAAGAACCAAGCTTCTACAGTCGACCGCTATTCGTGAGTGTGAGAAATTGATAGAACAACGACTTGAGAGGGTCAGGTGCTAAACCCTAAAGAAAGAAAGGATAGGAATTTGTTGAAAGAAGATGCAAAACACCGCGCATGTAAAATTATCAAAGGGAAATCCGAGTTGACAGAGGCTCAAGCATATATACATCAAAGTTCAGCCTCCAGGGCCCCAAGGACTTTACACGCACTAAGACTTAACGGGTCATACTGGGCAACTATTACTGTGGAGTCAGATATCTTTGACCACATCTCAGACAAGACCAAGTTACACAGCCATTGTACGTTCTGTGCATATCCCCATGTAGGAAAGAATTGCATCGGGTTCACAGCGAGGTTGACTTCGCAGTGGCTCGTCACATGCAGGGCAATTGTAGAATGTACCGATTGGTTCATTGTTCCGGGCAGCTCGCAAGGCAGCGAGCGACTCGGCTGAGTCTATCTAAGCGTGGATGCTTCGCCTAAGGCTTCCAAGGACGGTACCTTAATTTTTCCATGATCGTATTCACTGCAGTTCTTACCACTCTGAATCTCTGAATCTCTATCGCTCGAGTTAAAACGGGTCTAACCATATCAGGCTAAAGTACAAACCAGCCAATCATTGGTCGGGAAGAACCGAACCCTAACTTCAATCTGTCCTCCAGATAGAGATCGACACAATACCGGTCAATTGAACCCTCTTCACCGGTCCACGCCACCCAAATCAGCACCACCATTCCCTCCACCCCAAACCCAGCCCCAAAAATGCGCCTCACATTCCTCCCCCTCCTCCCTCTCATCCTCCCCCTCGCCCTCACCGCAGAAGTCACAACCGAATACACCCTCCAAAACACCTGCACGCGCAAAACCCAACGCGGGGACAAAATCTCCGTCCACTACCGCGGCACCCTCGCCTCCGACGGTTCCGAGTTCGACGCCAGCTACAACAGGGGTCAGCCGCTGGACTTTACGGTTGGCAAGGGCCAGGTCATCAAGGGGTGGGATGAGGGGTTGTTGGATATGTGTATTGGGGATAAGAGGACGTTGACGATTCCGCCAGAGTTTGGGTACGGGGAGAGGGCGATGGGGCCGATTCCGGCGGGGAGCACGCTTGGTGAGTTTTATGGTGGGTGTAGGGGGTTAGGGGAATTGTGCTAATCTGGTGGCGTAGTTTTTGAGACGGAGTTGGTGGCGATTGATGGGGTGGCGAAGGATGAGCTATGAGGAACCGTTGGGGTTGTAGAAGAGTATATAAGATGTGACAAGGGAAGCGGATGTGGTTCATGACAGCATCGATCACAGAGGAGAAGGGAAGACCTGTCCATCTACTGTTGGACTGTGATCTCATATACAATTAAAATCTAGTTTCTTTCTGCGCATTACTGCCCTATATGAAGATGAAAAGGGATAAATACTTGGGTACAAGGTTTGGGGATCATTAGTCCTCTCCCTCCCGTTGACCACAACCCTCTCTATTCTAGAGCTTCCAATGTTCGCGGTACTTCTTTTCTTGCCTCGTGAACACCGCGCAGACATAATCCCTTGCCACTATGAATGCACAGACGATGTGGACATTTGAGAAAACGTCCATTCGTGTATATAAGATACCGGACTAAGTGACACGATGCGACTTCCTAACTCAAGAGTGTATAACAACGCCCAATTCCTCAATCTTGGCAACCTCCTCGTCATCAAAAGGTTCCTCCTCACTTTCAATTTCCTTCATCCTAGTCTTCTAGTACCCTTTCAGGAAATCCGGCAGTGAGACTCCAAGTTCGGTGTTCTTTTCGGTGAATTCAGCGACAAGGGTTTCTAATTTGCTAATCAAGAGACGCTCTTCGTCATGGATTTCTATACGCTCCGCACTATCAGGACGAGTATGGATAAGGCCTCGACGTGGGACTGTCCTATAGCACGTATGCGTAAGCTCAAGCTTTTCAAAGGTTTCATATCGAATGATATCTTGCGACAATGATTGCCATACCTCGTGGCTATCTCCCAACAACGGACTGAACCATTCAATCATCCATAGTTGAGAATCAATGGGCAGTATTAGGTCTGATTTGCATTGAGAGGGCGCATATTTTCGAAATTCTACCGACGTACTGTGTAGGAGCGGTTTTGCAGGTGTATAGCCGTGGCTCGAGCAGGCACAAATGCAGCTGTCGTAGAGTTTCGAATATAATGATTTGCCCAAAAGATAATCTTCTACTAGTTCTTCCAAAACTCCAGAGAGCCACGTATTCTCCATCGGATGTTTAGATCCACTTTCATCATCCCGGCTATGCCTATCCAGAAACATAGATAATGTGCCGCAGTGATATTTGGACCACGTGGCAAGTACAGGTTCTACTCAGTCTTGCGTTCGGGCTTGGCCTCTTTCGATCTAAGCCACGAAGCGCGTTGTAGAGCAGGCTTGATAGTGGACCATGTTGCATTCGAAATCATCATCAATGGGGTGAAACCAAAAGAGTCGATGTCATCTAGATCGAGGAGCCCACATTTATTAAGTGATTGGCCAACTGCCGGGGTGACTGCCGGGGTAATTCTTTGATGATAGAATACCGTTGTCTGATGGAACGGAACACGCAATGCTGGTGGGATGATAAAATTTCTACGTTCAAAGGCTTTGTAGATATTGAGGGCCTCCTCTTCGAGGATCGGGGACTCCCGATTCTTCTAGATCTTTTTGACATAGCTTTGTGATAGCTAAAGATATCAACCGGCGCCTCCGGTCCATTAACGCATCATACAGGTAAGACCCTATGTCATAAGTCACCTGTTCGCTAAATCCCCAAAGACGATCATAAAAATCCCCTCAGAAATCGCCTGAATTCTTCGCGTACCGAAGAAAGAGGAGCGCACTGCCAGCCTCTGATATCAGCCGCACCGCTTCTGAACATTTACTTGCATAGGCGTATGCCAAAGGAAGCGTCCCTTTGCTGTCCTCTTCATCTAGCCCACTTCTAGGTTGACTTACGCTCCCTAACTATCAGCTTCATTCAGCGGCACTCCAGCGGCAATGAGTCCCTTGAGTAGGGTTAAAGAGCTCTGAAACACCTTGGTATCGATCTGGTCCAAGATGTCCACCAAATTGCCCAATTGCTACACGTAAGAGTCAGCACGTAGCCTGATCTAGGTCATAATGCTTAGATTACGTGAAGTAAAGTCGAGCCATCCTCGACTGGGTCAGTTGGCGAGGCTCTCCCATCCTGGACTAGTTCGTAAAGCTGTTGTATTGCATCCTTAAAGAAGTCGCAGACTTCTATCGATTCTGTCGGTGGCGTGGCAAGTTGTGATGGCGAGAGAAATGACACCTACAGCACTGCCGGCTACTGAAAAGGGGTCGCTCATGACAAAAACCGAGAATTTAACCTATTCGTAACATAAGAGGAGCTCTATATCGAGTCGGAAAAGAAAAGCTGCGTAATGAATGGAGCAGTTTCTCTTGAAAAGAAAAGAAAACGTCGTTTGAGGATGAGTAGGCGAGGCTGTAGCTGAGGCTGGCAGGTCCCTGCAGCTCCGTGGCTGCGGGGTAGGAAGAAAAAGGGAAAAACGAGGCTGAGCGAGCCTCTTTCTCCTCTTTTAC
Source organism: Usnea hakonensis (assembly GCA_013423325.1). Lineage (NCBI taxonomy): Eukaryota > Fungi > Ascomycota > Lecanoromycetes > Lecanorales > Parmeliaceae > Usnea > Usnea hakonensis. The sequence goes on along the minus strand of BLJB01000003.1, from coordinate 79,742 downwards.
AAAACTATCAACACTAGGAAAAAGGGTTGGGTACACAATCACAGCCTTCATTTTGACTGTCCCATATCTCCTGTTCAATCAGTCAGTCAATCAATCACTCGCAGATCCAAACAATCTTCGGTGACTTTTGCAATCCAGACACATTCAGCCTCGCTGCGCCCTGTCCACTCCCGGCCCCTCGACGCCTAAGTCCGTAACCTTACAGCCCCCCACAAGGCAGATTCTCACCCTAGACTGTTCCAAAAGCTGCAAGATGCGCTGTATATGGCGGACGATCAGCCTTGGTGGGATAGTAATCAGGCTACCACTTTCTCAAATTTTTAATTTTGCGCACGAGCTTTCTAGACGTATCGCTCTCACTACTGGCTGTGCGAGTGTCATCAGTAGGCTGACAACATGTTATATACTTTTATTATGTTTAGGGTTTGGTATGAGATACCACTCTTGTTCAATCCAAAAGTAGCCCCTGAAGTTAGTAGCTCTTATAATCAAGCCCTAAAGAGGTTTACATACAACGATAAAGACTCAGAAATTTTAGCCAGTCTCTCTTCCTTGAGCCCTCAATGAAGATGAATAAGATAACATATAACCAGAAGTAGGGCTGCTTTGGGGGGCTATTTCGCCGGCGTCTTTGGGCGGCTACTTGGATATCACGGATTATCTAGACAATTCAGACAATGCCAAATAAAAGTGGCGGTTTAAGTACTCGTATCCAAGCACTGTCCCTACCAAGGCTTATCGACCACCTAGCTTTACTGTTGTACCCTCGCAGAAGATGCCGCAGCAATCGAGTACGAGGCTGAAAGAAAACCCAAGAATAGGAGTATGATTACAATTACTTAGCTCGACCTTTTCAACCCACTAGGCCCCCAACCCCAAGCCCACAAGTAAACAATCCCTCTAACCTCACAGTATACCTTACCTACCTTATAGATGTACCTCCACCCACAAACCACCGGAAAAAACAGTAGCAAAAAACTGAGGTATGGACATGACTGTACCGGATCATATATCCTACACTAGTATGAGTACTTAGATCATGATAGATTTAGGGAGGGGTGGAGAGATGAGGAAATAAGGGTAGGCAGGTGGGGATGTGTTGTTGTAGTAATAACAGGGGATAGGGAATTGATTTTTGAGGCATAGGGATTTGAGGGTTGGGTGTACCTTATGTGGTTTAGAAAGTACTGATTTCGATCCTTTGAGAATCAGCGATGCAGGCTCGACTCCACGCGCGCGCAGTCCTCCGCTCAGTTTTTCGATAATGACTAGATAACTGTCCACTATATATACGAGTATATCCACTAGACACCGTCCACCATTAAAATTCAGCACGCTCTTCCATAACCCCTGATCATAACATAGTTGCTCATGGGTAGCCCTGATGCTCCGCCACTGGCTCAACCTCATACCTTGCTGTCTTGTCCCCCATCAGACTCTCACTTTCCATCGTCGCGTTCGCCGCTCTACCATTATCAGAATGCCTCCACGCGCGCCCCAAGCGGGGATGATGGGCGTCCACTCCTTCGGGTATGCCCAACAGATCATTCTGCCTCGTCACGGGCACGGAACTCGCTCCTCCACTCCAGTAGCCTTGCCCAGCTTCCTCGTAAGCCAATCTTTGCATCTGCAGTTTCGAGTCGATTTTCCATTGCAGACCCTTGTGTTTCTTCCATTTGAACACATGACGGAGGGCTCCCACAACAAGAGGCAAGATGAGGCTGATGGAGAGCAGCAAGCTACCGACAATCAGGATGATCGCGACGCCCAGCACGGAGAATGAGATGGTTCCATTGAAACTTCTGACGATCTGATTCTTGCAAATCTTCTCTTGTGCTGACGAGGGCCTGCTCAGAACCGCTCCGTTGGGTATGGAACCTGGCCCGGTGGCGTATCCAATTACTTTTTGCTGTAACTTGGCCATGGAGACGGCAAACCATGTGTTGACCTCTGTTATCCATTGCGTGTTCGGAAGTTGAATTTGTATCAAATCGCTCACAGTCTCCGAAGCTCGCAAGGCGTTAGCTCCGCGTGAATAGACGCTGCTATAGATATTGAGAGATGGAGTGATTGGCACAAGTTGTAGTGCAGTCACATTTTGGTCCTGGTTGAGGCCTATCTTGTTCTCGGCCACGGCTTGGCCTGCGAGGGCGGACGACGTCAAGGGTGTACATTGCTTGTTTGTTGGGTTGCAGTATTGGTATTCTACGCAGATATCGGAGTCAGCACTGCTTATTTGAGGTAGTGAGGAGAGTTGAAGACATGTCTCGGGTGTGAAATGATGTCCGGCCATGCGATTGCATTGCAAGGAAGGAAGGTCCAGCTCGGAGATTCACGTACGGTCAGTGCATGCGAGAGCGTTGACTAGTACGCTTGGTTGGTAATACCCCGAGTTGGTGCCGTTAGGATACGTAAATGGGGTGCTAGCATTATAGAAAGGATCTGTCACGGGAGCATCGTAGAGGATTGAGTTTGAGGCAAGTAAAAAGAGGGATACGTCGGCGTCGATGCGGTTGAGGGCATCAACTGGATACCAAGCATTAGTACCCAGCCCGGCGAAGTAGATAAAAGACCTATGAGCGTGGATCAGTCAAGATCCTGGATCAATCCACGACAGAAAGCTTACGTCAGTGAGTAGCCGTTGCTCAATAGTGAATTGTGGACGTCATATTGATAGGTGTAATTTGAGACTCCAGCAACGGAACCATAATTATATTGGAGCAATAGGTCACCGTAATCAGTATCAGTTGGATTAGTGTCATTCAGTCCCGTTGTGTATCCCTTGGTAAGGATGGGGGAGCCTAATGTTCTCTGTATCAGTATTTCATCCAGAAGATAGCCAAAGCAAAGGGGCAGACGGGGATGTAGGGGCAGCTCACACGTTGAGACTTTGCGATATTGGACTCGCTCAGATTTCGGTGCATTTACTCCAAGCGCTTCGTGTGAATCGATATAGCCAGTGTCCATCTCGTAGGCAGACGAGCCGCCATAAGTACATATGCCATTTGTAAAGGGACAAGTAGCATTTTGGTTGACTTTCCAGGGTAGCTGTTGTTTAGGGTACTGCGCACATTGCAAGATGTTCTGCGTGCTACCATAGCAGGCCCTGGAGTATGTGGTGGCGGCAAGCGTGTCACGAGTGTCGATTGCTTCAAAGGCAGACAAAGCCTGCTGGCTGCCAGGGTTCGTAAATTTGAGGAGTCCACAATCAGGAGATCTTATTAAAGTCTCATTTCCCGCTGCCCTCGTGACTTCTGAGGAAAAGATGCCGGCGAGACCTGCGTAGCATATAAAGTCAGCAATGCTGTTCGAAGGTTGTGACTGTATGAAACAAGTAGAGGCAGACCAGGAAAGAAAATTCATCTTCCTTCCCAGACAAATCCTGCATCGCAGTTTAAATATCGAACGAGACAGACTCCTCCAACTATGGACGTACCAAACAAAGCAAAGTTGACAGAAGCCAGAGCTATTAGCGGTAGAGTTCGAATAAAGGGTCTCAGTGCATGCTTCTGGATGATTATTACCGAGTCAGCTATGCTCATTGAAAGTGGCTACAGCGGGCGCGGGATCGTGTCTAGAGAGTGAAGAGACGCTCGTTCCAGAAGAGGACGAGTTGACCCCAAGAATACGTACCCTCCATGACCAAGCCACATGAGCGAGCTCAAAAGATGCCTTACCCGGACTTCCAGTGTTGCGGAGGATGACTTGCTGTTGATGATGAATGCCGTCCTGAGAAACACTCAGACTGCGATGTTGGTGCAGCGCAAAGCTCATTAATTTCCAGCACGCAGCACCGGCCGTAGTGACAAAGATGCCCAGAAAGGCGGTGAGTAAGGCGCCATCCTGCTGATTAAGGGTTATGGTAGAGCCGAGGACAAGTCCATGAGACCAATTGATCCATGGACCTGTATAGACAAAAGATGTAGCTGTTTGTGACATGTGGAAAATGGGATGGGGTGAGAATAGAGATGAGAGGAATGACGACTTAGACTTTTATTGTTTCTATTGTTTCTGCATGTTTAGATAGGAAGATTCTGAGCAGGGTAGTTCCGTACTCATATACTTTAAGGTACCTTACCTTATGTGCCTGTCTAGAGGCTGTCCCTATTCAGAGTTAGTACACAAAGCTCCAACGCATTACCGGACGATACCTACTATTATAGCTTGACAATAAACTTCATGTAGAGACGAAGAATGCCAGCTGAAAAGCATCGGAAATTGAGCATTAATTGCAGCTCGGCCCCCCGATAGAGCCGAGGCTTGCTTGATATGGACTAAGATATCTCACCAGTAAAAGTATCCCAGCCTGCGCACCAATCAGAAACACGAACAGCCGAAGACACAATTTAAAGTACCAGAGTTACTTTAGTCTTTGACTTCAGCTCCAAACACATAGTACAGCAAGTATACCTCTTTCCCACCATTGGGTACGAGCACTATGGACGCACAACATCTGTGGGTCAGTACCTGGTTCGACCGTTGTGGGATGAGGAAAATCCGATGAAAACTCATCCAAAGACGACTCCTCCTCAACCTTGCAGCCTTGCGACGCAACTAGCTAGGTGTTAAACGGTACTCCCGGCAACAGCGGCTTACTCTAGCGCTTGAATTGCCGCACAATGCTTGGTAGCAACTTCCATGAGTACAATTGCTTATGATCAATAGTAAATCTTGGAGTCACTGTTTCACCCAGTCTTTTGAAAGCAAGACACACTTGTGTAAGGATAACCCTATAATTCACCCATTGGTCCCTGCGCTCTACTTATTCTACTGAATATGACTTGAGTCTTGGATTTTTTTATTTTGCCTCAGTCTCGTTCCCGCCCCATAATCGGCGCAAAACAAGCCGAGATCAAAATGGCGAGAACATACTGATACTCAACGAGCTCCGTTGATGCCATTAGTGGTACTTGGACCGCTAACATCATTGATCTTTTCTACAACCGAGTGCGTGATATCAAGCGTTCCAGACGCTAAAGTGACTGGCACCGAGGCGATCGTAGCACCAATATCTGCTCTGTATCCGTAAGAACATCCTGTGACATCCGAACCCTGCTTGTCTGTGAATGTCACCGAGGGAGGTGGGTCCAACGGGATCAGTTGACCACTCGGATCATGTTCAGCGACCATCCATATCACCACCTGATATGTGTTACCAATGCCCGTTGACGGATCGTAATTGTTGTGGATGTGGGTCAAAGTGATTGTACGAATGTTGGCCGAGGTTTTCTGTCGAAGCATCAGTCGATGGCGTAGACCCATTTAGAGAAGTAGGTCTGGGAGCGACCAACCTGGTCGACTCTGACTTCCTGATATTCACCTTTGGCGTCAGGATTAGGATCGGGAGGTGATCCTGTGTTTTGGTGCTGAGGAAGATCTGTTGGGGCGCTACTTCGGCTGACTCCATCATCAAGAAAAAGACTATACCACTGCGTGATGTTAAAGAGAAGTCTGACAGCCTGTGGCTCGTTGTATAGACTCACATTGTCTTTACCAGGGTAGATATGCAGAGTGATCGGATTCACGGTCCCATCGCCAATGTAGTCACGCACACCGATTTGCGGGATAACTGCACCTACAGAAACCATGAGCGTCTACCTAGTCGACGACCTGTAATGGATGGCATACCTTCTCTGATATAGATTGGTGTGATGTAAGGGGTATGAGAAGGATCGGAGCTTATCCTAGCGTTGAATGGGAAAATGCTTCCACCCTCTACAGGAGCAAGCAAAGGGACACCAACCAAACTCGAATCGTCCTCCGTACGCAGATTGAAGGAAAACCAGCTGTCTGGACGGGGTAGATAAACGAGACGAGAGCCTCCGTTGACATCGTCTGGATCCATGACCGGACAAACAAGGATGTAATGGCCCAAAAGATACTGAGTATCAATGAACGCTGCTGCTTGGTTGAACAAAGCTGTGTCGTCTGGGTCAGTGATGAGCATCGATCTGACAATCGGGAGACCATTGATCAAGTTCTCGAACATGCGGTCGTACAAAGCCTGCATGAGACTGTATCTCAATCTGACATAGTACCTGCAAATTGGCAAAACGCTTGCGTATAGATCGCGTTGATTATCTGCAATTTGGATCTGGGGGTAATCCTGCTCTATGGTGGCAAACTTGTACACCTCTTGGAAAAGTTTTTGGCCTTGCTTGCCGTTATAATGATTGCGATACCATGGCAGTAGGAAAGCACCAGAATACCATCGGATGAATAAGTCAGGATCACACCATTGGCCATTGTCACTGCCGGGTGTGAAACCCCCCATGTCGACACCAGCAATAGAAATCCCACTAAAGCCCAGAGCAATCACTTGAGCAACAGTGATTCTCCAGAAGTCCCAGGTACTCCCATTGTCCCCAGTCCACAAGCCAGCGAATCGATGCATTCCAGTGGAACTGCCCCTCCCAATGATGAAATTGCGTTTATTCTCTCGGCTTGCTGAGTTTTGGAGTGCTTTGTAAGTGGCCTTGTGCAAGTTGTAAGAGTACAACGCCCACAATTCGATAGCGGCCTTTTGTGGAGGCAGAACATCAGGTTCTTGTGCATATGGATCGGTCGAGACCAGCAAGCGTCCAGGAAAGCCGAGCATGTCTCCATAGCAGTACGCCACTGCCGGTGTAGTCATGTCCTGCCAAACAAATTCTAGGCCTTTGTTGAAAAGATCCTCGTACTGAGACGCCCAAAAGTTTTCGCGCACAGCCTGTCTGTTCAAGTCTGGATAGAAGCCTGGTATACCCAGATCAGCCCCATAGGAGACGCCCCCATGGTAAGGGTAACCCGAATTGAAATTTTCTTCGAATTGATAATTATCCGGTCCATCCTTGTACCGTGGCCTATCACTTGAGCTCGGAGATGTCACTAGGGCTTGTCCACTACTATAACGTAGATATTGCTGGTCCTTCGCCTGTTGAGACGGAAGACCATCCAGAAGTCGCTTGTCCATAATCAAGAAGTTTTTGGACGGGTTGGTATGATCGTTCTGATCCCAAGCAGCGTTAATGGTAGGGTAAGGATCGTCATTTGTCCGATAACCATCGAGGGAAATAATTGGCGTGATGTTTGTGCAGCATTTCACACCTTGGTTTCTCAGCCGGCCAAACATTCCCTTGACATCCGGGAAGTTGCCATCGTCTGTGGTGAAGGTTCTATACTTATGCTGAAAGTCAACATCGATGTGCAGACCATCGAGTGGTATGCCGGCTTTGCGATAGTTTGAAACGACATTTTCAAGCTGCGGCCCATTTGCATCGCCATAAGCACCCTGATGGTGGCCTAGAATAAATCTTGGCTTCAATCTGGGCCGACCAACGATTGAGGTGAATAGCCAGATCAGCTCCGGCACTTTATCTGCAGACAAAAAGTAGCAATCGAGTAAACCAAATCTTATACCCAAGGCAATACGACCACTATCGGATCGTCCAAGGTCAACAAAAACTTGCGAGTAGTTGTCAATCAATGTTGCTGTCACATTATGATAGCCTGGAGTACCGTTCAGCTCCAAGAAGAAGGGTTGGGAATGATACAGAGGTTCTCGCGCATCAAGCGGGCCTTGATTGTAGACTTGCTTATAGTTGAAATTGTCATAGCAGAAGTAGTTCATCAAGGTAGCAGATTTCATCACAGTCCGTCCACCCTGCTCACCAAAGCCTATATACTCTGCTGGGCCTGGTTTCGTGACATTCAAAATAACATTGGTTGCCCGAGGTCCCTCAGGACTTTGCAGAAAAGTCCGAGTTGGGGAAGTCTGCCAGATAATCTTTTCGACACTCGAGGTACTAAGCCCAGGAGGTGCAGTATAGGGGTCAAGCTGCGGCTGAACAATCCTTGTGCATTGAATCTGGAATGGATCCTTTCGAAAATATGCTTTAATTTGAACAGCACCGTTAGTCCCCGCATTCGCATCTTTCTGCGACGGGTAGCGAAGGGATGATAGGACCCAGCCGCTAGCATCATTTGTCTCTGAGAAGGTAGTGGCCCAGCAAGAGTCGGGTTGGGCATCGGGTGCATTCCAAGCCTTATCCGTCCGACGAAGCTGTATTTGCAGTTCATCGACCAGGTCGGCAAAAGAATTCTGCACAATCGTGCGGCTATCGGCCGGTCACTGATCTGTTTATTTTGTGGATGTTGAGGATGAGACTTACGAATTGGCGTCGGAATAGTCGGAAGCACTTTTGGCGGATGGATCGAAACGAAGACGCCAAAGTTGCGGTGTTACAAATTGGAAGAGGCATGTCGAGCCTTGGTCGAAGGTAAGGAGCGCTGCGTATCGCAGAGGCTCCTTTGGGTCAATAGACTGTGTCGAGCTGGCGGAAGTAAGTGACTTCGGCCCTTTGGTATTTGGAGTTTTAGCAAAGAATTCCTCTGCCTTTAGGAATCTCATAGAATCGGAAAGGCCAGCCATATTGTCAAGGGAGGGTAAGGGGGTGCAGGAATTGGAGGTAGTATACTGAGGGGAAGGACCACAGGATAGATGGAGCTACGGAGGCTTCCTGCAGAACAGAACCTTGAGAAGAAATGTATGTTCGCTGATAGTAGCCAAATTAGGTTGTTCTTGGTTTTTGAGGAAGAGAAGTAACCATATATCGTAAAACACGTTTGCAAGTAGCGCGCGACGCAGTGCTAGGAAAGCCAAGACACGAGAAAGTGGTAAGACGAGACTTTCGCCTTTGCAAAATTGCACACCAATTACATGACTGAGATGATCTTTAGCTTCGTATTGAGGACGCCTTTCTTGGCTTTCATTTCAATGAGTATATCTACGCGAAAAGTGATTTGGCAGTATGCAGGCTGGAACGTGTTGTCAGCCTGCATTTCTCTTGTACGAGGCTTTGCGCCTCGACTCGTCCACATGCATAATGCTTGTGCAGGGTGCTTTAGCCGACCCTCTCCTTTAATTTGTTCTGACTGTCAAGAGTCAGCAGTACCTAACGTGTATACATCGTGATAGGATTTTTCAATCTGATTTGTTGAAACTCAATAATGTTGGTGTCGAGTCGTTGGCGGGGGACTGCAGAAAAAGCCCTTATTCAGGAAATTTGGCTTACACCTAAGGTAGCTGAGGGGGTATCTTGGCAACATCTTTGCGTTGGTTGTGCCTAAAGTCCGAGCCTAAGGTTACTTTAGCGAGCTTACCAATCTACCTACCCTAAAGTATAATTCGACATCCCACTTTACCTTACCTACCTATTCTCTTCCTCTACCCGCACCACCCACTTCTACTGATCCTCGTCTGGATCTAGTCTACGGAGTACGTATAGTGAAATAGCTCAATTATTTCAATTAGTTCAACTATCAAAGATAGCCGCCAGCCTATTTTTTGGGACCAATGCATCTTCTGATAGCTTAAAAAAGGGTTTGATATCGTGGAAAATAGCTCTTCATCGACTACAAAAGACTTCATACTGGACATAGTAAGACTTTTCTAACTATTTACAAAATAGTCTTCCAATGAAAATGCGGGGGCAACCTGCACTTTGCATTTGTTCGCTCGCGACTATGCCTTCTTTGAGTAACGCACCGGGTCCCTGCGACATTTAAAATACTACCGAGCGAGCCATCCAGCCAAGCCATGAAATCTTGGCTGTAGGCCCAGATGCCTTGAAGAAGATGCTGCATATCCTTTACCCTTTTCACCGTACTCATGAGGGCGCCACCAAGAGACATGCTGGTAGGTAGCGTTTCGAGAATCGGACCTCTAGATCGCTCGGCATCTTGGCAATGGAAAAGCAAGTGATAAGAGAGGTGTGAAAAACTCTGGAACATTCAATTTTCCATTTTATCGCTCGCTCAATAGACTTCATTCGGCTGCTATCTCTTTTTCTCAGGTATTATACTCGTACCATGAAGTTCTTCCGCCGTATTGCAGACCTTTGGTTACACGCCATATTGTTGACTGATGGCCCGCAAGAGCCTGTCGGTGGTCTTCCACCTTCAGAACGTGTGATTGCTGCCGGGCAAGGCCTGCAATCTGCTTCATCTCTCGAAGACTCATCATCTGAATGTATTCATGGCGCAACTAACAGACAGTGTTGGAGCCCTGGCTTCAATATCACAACGGACTATGAGCGTGCCTGGCCAAACACGGGCAAAGTGAAGCAGGTGAGTTCGCACGTGAGCATGTAGATTCTCCAGGCTTACAAGCTGCAGTACACGCTGGTACTCACAAATGAGTGGAGTGCCCCGGATGGTTACAATGTCTCACGCATGCTGATTAACGGAACTTATCCCGGTCCCCTCGTTGAGGCAGACTGGGGAGATCTTTTGAACATCACTGTGATCAACCGATTATCTAATCACAACGGCACCTCCATCCACTGGCATGGAATCAGGCAACTCAACACCGTGTGGCAAGATGGCATTGCTGGCGTAACCCGTACGTACAAACTTGGAGCTGACCCTTCCTATTCAATAAAATCGAGTCGCTTGTACAATTTTGCGAGCAAGAGGAAATTCATATCCAGAGACCTATATTGCAACTCCATCGCTTGCCTTGGGTAAACAGTACTGACATCGAAAAAATCTTAGAATGTCCCGTTCCTCCAGGCCAGCAGTATGTGTACACCTGGCGCGCTACTCAGTACGGAGTTTCTTGGTATCACTCCCATTTCTCACTTCAGTATGCAGATGGGCTCGTTGGCCCATTGAAGATAAATGGCCCTACAAGTATGAATTATGATCGTGACTTGGGGCCGGTGCTTATTACAGATTGGATCCACAAAGATGCTTTCAGCCTCTTCCAGCTTGAGATGCTTGGTCGCCCTGCAACACCTGACTCGAATCTGCTGAATGGCAAAGGTCCATATTATTGTTGCCCAAGCCTGGATGTGCAATGCACCGGGACGACTCCTTTCACTGAATTCAATTTCGCCAAGGGCAGCTCATACAAGATGAGTCTTGTCAACACAGCAATATCAACCCATTTTACATTCTGGATTGACCAGCATGACTTTTATGTGGTGGCTACAGACTTTGTCCCAATCCAGCCTTATCGTACCAGTACCATAAATATTGCCATTGGACAGCGATATGACATCGTCATTATTGCCAAAAATGGAACACAGGCAATGCCCTCGCCGAATTACTGGATCCATGCCCGTGACTGCAACAATATAGGACAACGTTCTGGTCTTGGAATTATTCGATATGATGCTAGCAACAAAGATTTCCCTCTTTCAGCCCCCCCGGACCGACTTTGCTATGGCTGCTTGGATGAAGACTCAAAGAACCTCCACCCTCTTGTCACGCGTAGAGTGGGCAGCAGTTCCAACAACTATGGCGGAAAAGATTCGTTGGATGTATATTTGCAAGGATACCCAGATGCCAATGACCAGAATTCCATCCTGCACAAATGGGTACTGAAAGATTCTTCATTCTATATCGATTGGACAGAGCCAAGTCTGAGCCTCATCACTATAAATGGCGATAGGATGGATGATCCGTTCCCTCAAGATTACAATCCAGTATTTCTAGACCAAAGCATAGACTCATGGGTCTATTTTCTCATCGAAGGTAAGTTCACGCAGGGCGACCAGAAGATATACAAAAGGCAAGCCCCAGTGGCTCACCCGCTACATCTTCACGGCCATGATTTCCTCATTCTAGCTTCGGGTAACCACACATATGACCCAGTCAAGGACAAGCCCAATGTGGATAATCCTCCAAGGCGCGATGTCGCGCTACTGCCGGTGAATGGTTTCTTGCTCATAGCGTTCCAAATCAACAATCCTGGTACGTGGCTCATGCATTGCCACATTGCCTGGTAAGTCTGCTCTAGCAATGGAGATTACCCTTGCTCTGAGTATTGATTTCCATGCAGGCATGCTAGTGGTGGTCTTGCGCTGCAATTCGTTGAGAAACAGAAGGACATTGTGCCGCTAATGCAAAAAGCGGACGTCTATGGACAGTACTTTGACACATGCGCCAAATGGGGAGCTTATTACAAGGTTTTCAACGAGAAGTACAATCTGACCATGGACGACTCCGGTGTCTGAGCCGGTAAATCTCTGGGAACATCAAATCCCACTCCTCGCAATGTCTCGCAAGGGACCAAGGACAAGCACTAAGATCAGAACATCTGGTTGGATGGAGGTTTGACAAGTTTGAGTAATATTTGTGTACGTAGTGGTAGGTATAGTGAAACCAACTATAATTGATGTAGGACATGCCCATTTGTTGAGGACCAAGGATTGAATTCACTGGTGTTGATGTTTTTGAATCATACCTTACATTCTTCACCTGTGTCAAATGCCAAATGCGGTTACCCTTTTTTGCTTTATTCCATTCCCTAATCTCCTATTCTGAAACATTTTGAAATGTTCCCTTGTTCTGAATCTCTGGGCTTACATCCCACCGCAAACATGGTACTGCATGTTACCATCGCACTTCTTGATTCATTGTCAATGCTTCTATTCATTTGGCTTTGTCAGGACACTGCCTGCAGACGCTGCTCCTCGTCGATATCTTGTTTCCGTCATTACAAAAATGCCGACCTCTGCCCATCGCCACAAGAGCAAGCACTATCATAGCGCAAACACTTGGTTGCCATGTTCACGAATCTTTTAAAATCCAATTTTGGCGATTCTGCCACGCCTCTTATTTTGCCTCTAGAGCCTCGTTTGAAAAGTGGCCAAGATGCTGCCAGCGCTCGACCTCCTCCTGATATTTTCCAAACGGGTTTGGGAGACCTACATGTGCCTCGACAAAGAGACCCCAAGAAACCTAGTTACGAGATGATCAAAGATGCTCGCAATGGTGTTCTATCGGGCTTCCTCCGCTCCGGCAAGATTATTCGTGCTTCGGACCTCGTGGGAGAAGTAAACCCCAAGACAGCAATCATTACACTGCATAATATCTACGAACTCGAAACACGGCGTCTTGCTGCTATAGAGAGCAAGCCAGCCCCCCAGCTTCACTTAAGCTCTATGGTCTCACTCAACAAAGGAGCCGAAGATGAGAAGAATCTTAGAAACCTGTTTTTCATTGCCTTGGCTCCCGATGAGCTACCATCCTTTCATTTCTGGACGAAGCCGAATGACAAGGATCCTGTGACCGCTGGAGCACCGATCGATTGGGGCAGAGTGTTTGACGAGAACCCACCCTCGCCAGCAACAACAGCTAGGATTACGACGTTGGAGAATGAGCGAAAAGAGCGAGCACAGCGTGGATCTGAACGAAATATGGAAGGTAGCCAGCCACTTGCATTTCTAGACAGTTACGCTGTCGCCAATCTCCCAAATTCCGGAAGAGAGCATGTTCAAGGGCAACCTGCTAATGATGGTGGCTCGATACCTCAAACGGACTCAGCACCGACCTTGGAAAATCCACCGAAGGAGGCCGAAGTTCTACTTCATTTCAACAGAGGGGGCATGTATCTCAGGGAATTCACTCACAGAGCTCTCTATAACATGGCTGGCTGGTTGGTCAAGAACGAGGAAGATGAAGATGATGGTGACGCCAGGAATGCTCCGCACGAGGCTGATGAGATGTTCCTTGATATCATGGAGCCTAGGAAAGACGTTCGCGAAGAAAAAATTGCATCTGTATCTCGGGTCTCAAACCGGACTTTTCAAGAGAAGATCAAGCCAAGCTTTGGCGGGCCAGAAAATAGGTTCCGTGTACGCTCCGCGAAATTTCAATCCTGGTGGAACTACCAGACCGGCTTTGACTCAGGCGGTGTGGGCGACCTGAAGCATGACCTGAAGCTGGTGCGCCCAAACGTTGGCTACTGCTACTGTTCGGCAAGTTGGCACGACGCTGCACGATTGCCCAAGAACAGTGAACATTTTGAAAAGGCAGTTCAGTTTTTGTTCGATTGGGAGCAGTCTGCGTACCCGAAATCGAACCGTTTGAGCCTCGATATACCCGGCCACGGCTCCTTTGATCTCGATCGCGACTCAGACCTGTTGCTAAAGGCGAGCATTCAGAAGATCTTTGCTGAGCTCTCTACGACTCCAGCAGCATTTGACTCCCGCCCTGAAGAAATATTTATTCGCGATATCACGGAGGATATAACAGACATATCTGATATGCTAGGCCCACACTCCCCTATGACTCCGAAATCCAATCTCGAGAGAGGTGCCAGAGGATCACCCGATGAGCTTTATTCAAGGAAGGTCGGTGGAGGTTCAGAAGTACCTTCGATCCATTCGCGGTTGCTCACCAACGCTGAGATTAAGAAGCTACAAGAGCGGTTGAGCTTGGCAGAAGCGATGGCAGAAGCGAGCGTTGTTGAGAATGATGACCTACAGGAGCAGTTGAAGGTCGCAGAGGAGAAGCTTGCTGAGATGAGTAGCCTCGGAGAGCGGCTAAAAGCTTCGGAAGACAGAGTCAGGCTAAAGTCTTCCTGTCCATTCTGTCCGCAGGATTGGACGGGGGCGACAAAACAGGTAAAATTGCTCTGGACGTGGGAAGGTGGATAGTGCTGACTTCACAAAGCAACAACAAGATCATCTCAAACTACACCAAAAGGACATTGTTCATCAACCAGCCGCACAACAATGCCCGCACCCAGATTGTAAATGCTTGTTGGGCGAAAACCAGGATGACTCGACCCATGAGGTAAGATCCTGAATTATAAGCTTCAAGCCACCCACTGATGATATTCAGGCCATTGCGCAGCACCTGCGATTCCATATTGACGAAGAACACGCTGAAGACGGCATCTGTGAACATCCACATTGCCACGCAAATATGTATGCCCTGACAGGCGAGGTAAAGGAACAATGCTTTCAGTCACTAGTATTGTGGCTAACAACAAGTAGCAACAAGAGGCGCATGAATCCAGCCATCTGAATACCGTAGAGACAGAAGGTAAGTGTGATCAGCTACAGGAGAAAGTCAAAAGCCTCGAAGAAGCGTTAAAGAAGCTGGACCGGTCACAAGGACAGGCCAGAGACCTCGAAGACATTGTCAAGGAGCGTGACCAGCTACAAGAACGGGTAAAAGGTCTTGAAGATACGGCCACGGAACGTGAACTATTACAGCAGCAGACTCTCCAAACGGCCACAAACGAGCAGGCTCAAAGACAGGAGGCTTTTATGCAAGTCTCATCAGAGCGCGACGTGTTGAAAGATAGGGTTGTAGAACTTGAAGGGCAGCTGCAAGCTACTTCAACTCGTGAGGAAAGGCTGCAAACGAATTCACGAGGCCCAGAGACACAGATAGAGGTGGAAGAGGATCCCGAATCTGCCAATCAACCCAAGGGTCCGCGAAGCCTACTGTACTGCAACATTTGTTTGAAGAGCGTGGACAAATTGAGCGATACTGTGAGTCTATTCAGCTAAGACGGCGCCTGTTCTAATTTACTTTACAGGCCAAAACCAAGCATGCAGATAAATGCGAAACTAGTGTGTCAGACTTCAAACTCCTGACCACAGCAGAAGCAAAAGCCGAAAGGGAGAGAAAGGATGCTCGCGACGTCGTCAGGCCAAAGGAACGAGAGGCAGAAGAAGAGTCCTCGGGGGCGCCAGTTACCAGGAAGAAAGGAAAGGAAAAAGGCTTAGCCAAAGCTGGTTCCTCAGAGAGCCTGCGGCACGAAACAGAGGCTGCGAGCACGACGCAGCCTTCGGAAGCCAGCAAGACGACGGGTCATAAAGCAGTAAAGCGCAAAGCCGACACCTTCAAACCTTCAAAAGAAGATGAGTCCGACGACGAAGAACCCGAAGCGCCCAAGAAGAAGCCCAAGCTCAAAGCCAAGCCCGTCAAAGCCCAGAGCCAAGAGGCTCCGCATACGAGAAGGTCTGCGAGGCACAAGGAGTCTGCCGAGCCTCGTGAAACGGAAGGAAACGAGGATAAGGATGGAGAAGGAGCCGATAAGGAGCGTTCTTCATCCGGGAGAGGAGGTAGGGAGAAGAAGAGGTCGAGGTCCAGGAAATAGGCTTTGGGACGAGCGAATGGATGGACGTTGGAAGGGTGAGGAGCAGGCTACTTTTCGTATCTATACTGGCGTTCATATCATAGCAGCGTATCTTTCACTCTCATCAGGATCCACATTGTCTCAAAGCTATGTTATGGCAGAGTATAGAAAGCGCTCGCTTCGAAAGAAAACCGTAACATTAACCCGACTTGACTCGTGGCAGCGTCCCTGCACCAAAAACCCCATCTCGCGCTCTACCCCAAGGGCCCCGAAAATGAAGAAAGACCTCAGGAAATTTGGTATACGGCCTCGAGTTCATTGCTTCGCGACTGTTTTGTCGGGGGTTTTAGGGAGATACAACATATTTTTACGTACGAGGCGGTATATTAAAATTCTTGGTGAGGCTCTGGGCCGACCGCCCGGTAGCCTGGCTACTCGTATATACCCGGATATGCACCACCCTGGGATATGCACCATTAGGGCTAGGGCTTCCCCTAGTAGATAACACATATTCGAGCCTCCTACCTTGTTATTCTATATACAACAAGTATAGGCCCACGAAAAATTTTCGTGATACTCGGTCCTAAATAATAGTTTTATTTGAAAGTTATTTCTGGTGTGAAAGTTCTCTAGGGGGTTTTTTAATTCCTAGGGGGAGATCCCCTAGAACCCCCCTTCCCCCGGGGGGAGATTTCTTTAAAAGATTATATCACTACGTATATTAAACCGATTTTAATAATTTTAATATTATTAGCAAGCGTAAATAACGCTCTATAATTATAGAAGTTATTAAAAAACTATATATATAGGGAATAAAGTTATTGAAATTGTAAGTCTTTTTTAGTAGAAAGGATTTTGGTGGTCGCGGCCACTTTTTTCACCGTGCTTACTCAGCTGCCAAGAGTCCCAAATAGGAAGCGACCCTGATTTTTTGATTAGTCGGTTGAGTCTTAGCTCTTATGTCTTTATATATACTGATTAAGCTCTATAGCCGGCAATATAACTAGGAATATTACGACCGTATACTACATTTGCGAGTATTTTAATTCTAAAATTATAAGGTAATATAGGGCTAATTACTACTCTAGATACTCCTAATAACTTCCCCCTCGTATATCGCTGTCCTCAACTTAATAACAACGTCATTATCTAATACAGGCAGTCCGATACTATAAGATAGGGGGGTAGGTATGCTCTTGAGGCCTAGGGTCTCTTTTTGGGGTAGAGAAATGGCTATATAAGAAGTATGCAAATTACCATATAAGAAGCATTCAAATTACTATGCCTAAAGTATACAAATGGCCATATAAGAAGCATTCAAATTACCATGCCTGAAGTATTACTATTGCTATTGCAGAGAGTATTTATTGCCTACCACCAAATTTGGGTGGGAAGCCCTAACCCTAATGGTGCATATCCCAGGGTGGTGCATTTCCGGGTGAAAACGAGTACCTTAAGCATTAAATTAATTAATGTTGTATGACCCGCCAAAAAAAGCTGCATACAACATGCACAAAATCCTTGCATTTCCCCCCTCCATCTTCAATGTTCAATTCAATCTGCACCTTCCCCATTCGCTCCGATCTATTCACTCAAGCCATCCACCCCACCTCCCCTCTCCTCGCCCTAGGTCTCGCCTCGGGCCACGTTCAACTCCAGCGCCTCCCCTCCTCAGACGCCCACGAGGCCCGCAACAGCACCATCGAGACCGCATGGCGCACCCGTCGGCACAAAGGGAGCTGTCGCAGCCTATGCTTCGGCCATGATGGCGAGCATTTGTTTTCTGCAGGAACGGATGGGATTGTGAAAGTTGCGGCGACGGAGACGGGTCAGGTTGCCAGTAAAGTTGCTGTACCGCTACACGGGTATCTACTCAATTTTTTTTCCAAGCCTATATTTTCACCTGATCGCGATCCTTTTCTTTTTCCCTTGCTAACATGCTGTTGCTGTACTAGCAACTCTATTGACCCGACCTCCGTCCTCCACGCCCAATCGCCCCAAACGCTCCTCCTCTCCACCGACTCCTCTGCCCTCTACCTCTACGATCTCCGCACCAACTCCACCTTTGCGTCCTCCAAACCTCAACAAACGCACCATCCACACGACGAATACGTCTCCTCCATAACCCCACTACCGCCAACCGACACCTCCACAAGCGGACTCAGCAAACAATGGGCAACCACAGGTGGGGGTACCATAGCGATAATGGATTTGCGAAAAGGAATACTGATCCAGAGCGAGGATCAGGGAGAGGAAATACTGAGCTCTTGCGTTGTAGATGAAAAGTTGGTGGTTGGGAGTGAGAAGGGAAGTTTGAGGATATGGCAGGTGGGGTCGTGGGATGATAATGAGCAAACTATTGCCGTGGTGGGGAAGGGGGCTAGTGCTGACGTGCTGGCTGCGGTGGGGGAGAGGCCGTTGGTGGCGGTGGGGATGGATGATGGGTCTGTTAGATTTGTGTATTTGGGTAGGAAGAGACCAAAAGTGCTGCACGAGGCAGAGGTGAGACATGACGAGGTGGAGGGTGTTTTGGGATTGGGATTCGAGGTTGGGGAGAGGCTGATCAGTGGGGGCGGGCAGGTCGTCAAGGTCTGGGAGGAGACTTATGGGGTGGATGATGGCGAGGCCGAAGAGGGTGAAGACGAGGAGTTGGGGGTAACAAACGGCAAGAGGCTTAACGGCTTTGGTAGTGATGAGGATGGTAGTGAGGAAGGTGGGCAAGATAGCAGCGAGGAAGAGCAACGGAAGCGGAAAAAGAAGAAAAAGAAGCGAAATAAAGGTAAAACCCAGAGCGGAGGACAGCAACACATAACAGCCTTCAAAGGCCTGGATTGAAATTCCTCTGCTCCAGACATGCCGAAATGCTCCCTTCCTTGGCAAAGCTTCTCAACCTCCTAATCTAACCAAACCTAACCAGTCATCCCTGACCCTACCCACATCATTTCACCGTGATAGTTCTCCCCACGCAACAGTAGAAAACACCTTCCCCCCCCCACACAAACACACACAAATCTCAAACATCAAGGCGTCGGCACCACCAAAGCCGCCCAACAAGCCGCCTGGCACGACCCATACGCCGCATTGCAAGCCAGCACCGCGGGCGGGGCCGCCGCGCCCGCCGTCACGCCCATAACCGCTCCGGCGGCAGAATAGCAGGCCACGGCGACGGTGGCGCAGCCTGCTTGACAGATGCCGTAGGCGGCGGGGCCGGCGAGGGCGGGGGTGGGGAGGGTGAGGGTGAGGGCGAGGGCGAGGGCGGTGGTGAGGGGGGTGGGGTGCATGGTGCTTGTTGTTGGGGATTGAGGGACCGTTGTCTCGGGGTTTTGAGTTGGTGGATTAGGTTGGATGGATTGTATGTTGGTTGTTGATGATGGAGGAGTGGGTCTGGTGGATGAGGTGAGGGGTTGATTTATATAACAAGTATTGGCTTGGGACAAGGGAGACTCTGACGAATCTGATAGGTGATGTATCTACCAGGAAGCTTATCCGATCCTATCAATCACAGGTTTATTCCGGATTTCTACTCCCTTTTCCATGGTTTTGGTCCTTTCTCTCTGCCAATGGTCCAAGGCTGATCGCTGAATCATCCGTTGGACCCTATCGAATTGCATATCGGACGTGAGCACATCACCAAAAATGGCCACCTGCATCCGAGTGACGTCCAACGAGAACGAAGCTGATGGTATAAGACCCGTGCGGGCGACCAGTCATATGCTCCTTTGATCGAACTGAAGTAAGAATACCATGCGAGTAACGCGCACCCTTTTCACGATGTTCGTTCCCCATGGAAATCTCTTTGATGCGGGGGATGCTTGCTTTAGCACTCATCGACGAGACCTGTGGGTAGCCCCTAGATCGGCGGCGTTGGAACGGAACATCTCACATCGTGAACCCCGTCATGATTCCAAACTGTCTTGCGGAGAGTGCAATGCGAACATGCTTGCAGTTTTGTCTGTCGATCTGGTCGCAGAGCCTACCTATTGAGGTTTTGTCGCGTTGGTTTTCTCATTTGTCTTTGTTTTTGGCTTGGCTTTGAGCTTCCATTTCCTGGGCCGCAGCCTGTTTGTTCGGTTTGCATCCTGTACGTCCTTGTCTCGGATCAGGAATCAACATACCAACAGAAGAGTAACCCAAGCACCACTGCTACCGAGACGGCAATGCCAGCTATATCACCTGACGTCAAGCCTTGCTCGGGCCCATTAGCGCTGTGAATGTGCAAGAACTCCTTTGTCGTCCGGGCACTTACCTGTGTCAACAGCTCCTCCAGGCGATGTGGTCCTTCCAGGTGTGCTGGTTGCACTGGGAACTGCAGATGGTTGAACTTCTGTCGCTGTACCATTTGTTGTCTTCGAGAAGGAAGTCGAGATCGTTGCCGTGTAACTAAGTGCGCTAGTGATAAATCCAGAATTTGTGAGAGATTGCCGCAAGCTGTCTGGGCTTTGCGGCTGGCTATCAGCAGTGGCTTGCATTGAGACGGCTTTTGGATTCAATGGCCCTGAGGGGTGTATTGATTTATTACTCAAGAGTGCAGTTCGGCTTTACAGGATAGAACAGTCGCCACCTGTCCTTGACTTGACTGGAAAATTGAATAGACGTTGAAGTCGCAAGGGCTTCCGCTATCTTCTTATACATTGGGCTGAAAGGAGCCCACCAGGCCTAGAACTGAGGGGGCTGACATCGCGGCACGGCTGAGCACTTACAACCATTGGGGTCGCCTCAGGGATTCGGTAAATCCTTATCCATATCCCATTCAAAAAGGCAAAAGTTGACGACAATCTAGACCCATCGGGCGTAAACGCATTTTTGAACCGTCAGATATCCACGACAACCACACATAACCATCCTCTCCACAATAAATCAGCAATGGTGAACAGGACGGTCGTCGACTGTGGCAGCCTTACCTCCAGAACAAATTTTCCGAATTACATCGCGAAGATTAGAAACACCACCGCTAATGATTTCGCTCTTGTTGACCAGTGCAAGGCTGAAATATGCAATGCCCTGTGGGGCTCGGGCAATCCAGACATTTCGGGGGTCGGGGTACGCAAATGCTTGTCCCTTTTGCACGAGACGCTGCTGACAGGGTACGAAGATGATTGTCGGCTACATAATCGAAAACGTCGTTGGCTTGGTCCTTATTTCCCTCTTATATACCTTGCTCCTAAGAACGAGCAAAAAAAGAAACACAATGCCCTCTGAATCGCTCGTTAGATACATCTCCGTGATCAGACGGGGTTGCAGCTCTTTTTACGACTGCGCAGTCTTCTTCACTTTCTCTGTCCAACTTGCGTGCATCGTCGTACTTGTCCGTCTCGATTTTGGGATCAATGCCAACGGTATGGGGGACAGTACCGCTAAGATCACCTGGGCGGTGTCGTTGTTGACCATCATCCCACTCCTTTACGTGGCATTCAATCCTAGTCTCCTGCGGGAACCGCACAGGGACCATGTCAGCACTATCAAGGGTCAGAAAAGCCAAGAACGCAAGGAGCAGTTGAGGTTCCTCCTGTTCGCACTATGCTGGTTGTTGTTCATCTATCCTTTCCTGAGCCGGATGACGGAGACATTTGGTACAAGTGCGATAGGTGGAAAGAGTCAAGTCATTTCAACGAATGATTGGAACATGATCGAGGCAGCTTGTACCGTAGGCGTTGATGCACTGTCGAACCGTGAGGTCATTGCCATGGACTTCTTCAGCGTGGCTGGATCCGTCTTCGTCTGTCTGTTGGCCTTGGTCAAAATCATTTGGCTTGCACTACAAAGGCACCACGAGAACTCATGGCTCCTTCAACGACTCCGCGCACGATATCCGACAAAGGAAAGTCAATTGTCTTGGCTGTCCATCGTCATCTTCACTGCCGTACCAGTCATCGCCATAAGCCAACTATGGACTATCTTCAGACTGCGGAGTTTCCAACAGCAGATGGCTCAGAATGCCGGAAATGATGACACGGATAGTCAGTGGACATTTGGTCAGATAGCGGCGGTCACGATCTTCGTTCCCGTTGCGGTGGAATGCTGCTTCGCTTGGCTATACGATTGAGGGCGGCCTGATACGGATTTGGAGATTCTCATGTTTTAGTATGGGTGTTACATCACGGCCGTGGGGCACGAATATCCCTGGGCATAGTGGTAGAGTTCTATAAGAGAAGGCAGAAATACTTCTCATGTTTCCAAGGGTGTTAGCAGCTTAAATCAATTGTAGACAGAAGCTCAGATGTGAACAGATGATGAAGTCTAGTTTATTGCCAAGCACACCATTACTAGTGAAGAAGCGCACCTCTAAACTTGAAGCTCTCAATGACGCTTGGGATCGTGAGAACTGCACACTGGGATATACTAATAGTTCTCGAATGCGTACAAATATCTATTACTCCTAGCTAGATTCAAACATCTCGCTCACCCTCATCCCTTTCCTCCTCGCTCCTCTTTCAAGGACTCTTCTCACTCGCGGGTTTCTCAAACACAGGCTTCCAGAAATCATACCACGACGAGCGTCTATTCAGCGCCTTCCTCGTTCCCTCCGTGCTCACGCTCACACTTGACGATGAATACGACCTCGGACTCATCATCTCCGAGTGCGCCAACGCCGCTTTCGACACCACGCGGGGACTAACGGAACTGGGTCTCCGATTCGGCTGATTCACGTAGGCTTGAGGAATTGGAGGCGGTGGGAAGGGGAAGTCACTCAGGGACGGAGACTCGTCCGCTGGGTAGACGCTGCTGGCGGGCCGCGGTTTGTGGAGGGACTCTGGTGTGCTGGGTGGGGATGGGTATGGGTAGGTGGTTGGGTTGAAGGATTGCTGTTGCGGTCGCGAGGGGTGTTTGGCTGGAGGCGGGTCTTGAGCGAAGGAGACTGAGGTTTTCCTGGGGGTGGGTACGGGCGAGGGCGCGTAGGGGTGCTTCGTGCCCGGTTGGCGGAGGTAGGATTGGTTGTAGTCCATGGCTGGGAACGCGCCGGATTCTCGGTAGAATTTGCTGTCTTTGAGCGGAGGAGTGGGGCGGCATGTCTCGTCTTCTTCTTCCTCTTCCTCTTCCGAGTCTAGGAGTTTGATGCCGAGGCCGACTGGCCATTGGGGCGGGGGAGTAGTGGCCCGTGTCTCATACGAATCGTCGGAGTACAGGTGATCGCTGTTGTACTCTTCGATGGGCACGCCTTGGTTTGCTGACGAAGCATGAGAGTCTCGTTGATTTAGACTTGATGTAGAAGTGGAATGAATGACTGGGAATGGGATTAGCCTCTTGTGACAGTCTTGACAAATTGACATGCTCTGATTACTGAAACCCTCAATGGGACGAAAAGGGTGGTCACACTCACATTGCTCGTTGCTTTCCGTATTGGCCCTGTCCAAGCCGTGGGGAATAGGTGGTCGGGATGCCTGCGACCCTTTCGATGTATCTTTGCGAGAAAGCTTCGGCATCGGGGGCAACTCCTTCGGCGTCGTCGGATGTGCACACGCTGTACACATCCATAACCCGTTACTAGCATACCCGGTACCAGGTGAATTCGGTTCACCGCACAGGGAACATACGATAGGACCGATGTTCTCCGCTTTTTGGCAAGCTTGACAGACCCAAAGGTTAGTAATTCTATCGCGGTAGCCCCCAGGGCAATCATTGGAGCTAGACCCACATATATAGCACTTCGGGCCTTTTGCCTTCTCGGCTTCCTTGGCTTTTCTGACCGCTTTCGCGGGATCGAGAATGGATGAGAAGCGGCTATTCTGCACCGGGCCGTTGCCTTGACCTGGCGCACTGTAGGTCGGTTGCGATTCGCGTAGGGCAGTGGGCCTCTGCGATGACGGCGTACTACGTTCCTGATGAAGGAAATCGGAAAATCGGGTATTACGGCTTGACTTGTCTGTTTGGCCACGGTTGGGCGAGGGTCTGGCGCGATAGTTATTTGAAAGGGTGTGCTCAAGGTGAACACTATTATGTATTGGAGGCAGCTGAGTGATCTTGACCGCGTGCTTATGAACCTCCCCTCTTTTTTTGTTGTAGACTGGAATTGGTTTCCTTCCTATGCCTGACTGGAGATCGGCCGCATGATCTTGATCTGGTCGCGTTGAGGTGGTTCGGCGATGTTCGCTTCGAATTGTTGAGCGACCGCGAGCCTGTCTTGTATGATCTAATTTCTTCTTAGCTTGTTGGTCCCTCCACTTTCGGTACAAATAATGCAGCTCGCCCCATGGCGTATGGTGATGGGCCTCGTACTCACCTGAGTCTTCTCTGTCTGTAGCCTGTCTTCTCACTGCTTCCGAGCCAGGCTTCGTCTGTCGCTGGGTTTGCTTGTTGACGATGTGCGAATTGCTGGACTTCTTCTTAGCGCGTCGTTTATCCATAAAATCATCTACCCACTTCCATAGTAAGAGAAACTCATCTCCAGCGTGGTAATTCTTGATTTCGCCGAAACAACCTGCTTCTTTTTGATCGTCCGAGGCGGGAGAAGTATGATGCTGTACCTGCGGCATCGGTCTTTGTTGGGACATTTGAGGTTCTGTGACTCGAGGAGCATAGAATTCTCGAAATCCGTCGTTCGTTGCGGACGCACCTGGCGCCATGATGATGTCCTGCGACTTGATGTTTCTGCAAGTAAGTCAACGACGGTATGATTGCAGTTCAAGAGTTTTGGGTAATTAATGGGTTGTAGGAGTGTAAAAGGAAGAGCAAGGTGGCTGTCTCAAGCAACAACAAAGAGGTGTTGTTACCAACAATAGACGAACAAAGACAAGGTTGTTAGGATCTTAACATTGCGTCATGATTGTATACGTTCTTTATGGACTTACTGTGCAGGTATAGTAGAGCTTTGTTTGTGAAGGACAAGCTTTGACGGGCACAGAACCAAGCACGATCGATGGAGTTCAGAAGGGGTGAAGATAATAGTATTGATAATTATGGTAACATCAGAGTATCATCCCATGTAAATGAAGTCCTTCAGTCCAAATTCCACAATGGTAACAGATACCTTAAGCGAATAAGAATAACGCATCCCATCAACGCCTAGGGAAGGGATATTAGCACTTGCCAGGCGGAAAAGAGCTCTGGGAAGCATACCTAAAGTAAAGATCAAACAAATACCGCCATTTCTTCCAGTGTTTGTCATAGCACAAAAACGAAGCCGGTAATTAGAGCCGCTAACGCAGCTATGAAAGATGAGATGTCGACCGTCAAAAGTTGGCTCGCACCACCTGTGAAGGGAACAGTGCTGTTGCCGCTGGACGCTGGGGCGCCGTTGGCAGTGGCGACCTGGCCAGCCTGAGATGGGAGTGGGTAAGGTGCAGGAGCTTCGGAAGCCGACCCAGCTGGGGCCGCGGCGCCATTCTCAGCGGGAGCCGCAGCACCAGGAGCTGCGTTGGAAGGTGATCCGGCACTTGATCCAGCTGGAGCCGCGGCGCCATTCTCAGCGGGAGCTGCAGCAGAATTTGGAGAGCTGGCGGGTGATCCGGCACTTGATCCAGCTGGAGCCGCGGCGCCGTTCTCAGCAGGAGCCGCAGCACCAGGAGCTGCGGCGGCATTTGGAGCGTTGGCAGGTGATCCGGCACCTGATCCAGCCGGAGCCGAGGCGCCATTCTCAGCAGGAGCCGCAGCACCAGGAGCTGCGGCAGAATTTGGAGCGTTGGCAGGTGCGGCAGCAGGGGCGCCAGGAGCACCTGGAGCGACAGGGGCTGCAGCGGGAGCTGCCGCAGGTGGTGGTGCTGCACTTCCAGCTCCGGCCGCAGATGTGGGGACGGCGGGGGCTGCTGCTGGAGTAGCGAGAGCGGAAGCCAAAGCTGGCCCAGGCGTGGTCTGCGCATACTGCGATTTGCCTGCTTCACAGACAGAGCATGGCACAGTCGATACAGTAAATCCTTGTGGAATATAGCCAGATCCTCGCGCAAGACCAGTGCTCGGGCAGGGTTCCGTGACCGTGTAGGTTGCCTCCTCCAGGCCGGTTGGGCAAACCTGAGAGTATTGGGTCACGTACGTCGTTAAGGATCCGCCTGGGAAAGTCGTCATACCGGCTGCCTCGCAAGGTGGGCAGTAGGTTTCAATGTCGGTAGCCGTAACGATGCCTCCAGAGGTGGTGCAAGTATTATAGTATACGGTCCTTGTCGAAGTCGAGTTCTGTGCTGTGGCACCGACTGCCAACATCGTGGCGGCGACGAATGTCTGCTTCATTGTGGCTATTGAGATAATAGATTTATCGGTGGAGAGGAGTATATAGAGTCAATTGAGCAGGGTGATGACTTTTGGGGGGAGCCGTGTTCAAGGAAAGGAGCGACGGTAAGAAAGATAAGTAGATTTGCAGCAAAGACGAAAATATGCAGAGTAAAGAGCGTGGAGGAACAAAGCTGATGGTTGGGAGACTCGAAACGGCAGTTGAACTATAAATGATGGCTGGGAGACGTGCTGTTAATTGCATATCTTGGAGTAGTACCCAAGCGAGGAATGTCAGGCACGAAAACATCACAACAAATACACTCGCAGCAGGAATGAAACAGAGATTGCCTGTCTCGATGATCTTGAAATAGAAAAGGCTGCACCCATTCCGGAGAACGGCTAGCCTCTTGATGGACCGCAAGCGGTCGATATTGTATTGAACGTGTGGTGTAGCAGGTCCGCCAACACGCTATTCTTCTCTAGATATTTGACACCGAAAGCATCGAATAGAAGATACTCATCATGCTCGGTAAAAGATGATACGTATCAAAGATGGCAATCGAAAGCATGTAGCCCATCTATCGACATTCCCCTCCCATCGCCCTTAATTAAAAAGACTCAACGAGAAGGAAACTTCCTATTTATCCGGGCTTTACTTTGTTCTCCAGAACCACTGTGACACGTAGTCACATGGCAACACATTGCTGTAGAGTCCAAACAATGGTCGTGGCTGGTTCTGTTACTTTTTGATGAAGAAGGAAAAAGGATTTGAAAAGTGCAAATTTTTATTACTTATCTACTTAAGGTACCCTAGTATGCCGCTAAAGGCAACGCTAGTGTACCGAAGGCTGCATGAGTTAGTGCCAAGATTCAACGCGTATCAACCTCCAAGAGCACGCTAGCGTCTACGCGCATCTATCATTCTATCCATCCTGTTGACTTCTGATAAGTATTTGGTGTCATCGTCATGGCGCTATGCTGCTCCGTTCGAATGACCCTCAAGCCAACTTACGGTCCATTCTTAATGAACGTGCATCGAATGAGGCCTATCCTGTTGGTTTCTCCCAACCTCGCATGATCAGTTCTCGATCGTAATTTTGACCTTCTTCTCTGGCTCAGGAATGATCTGATCTTCCTTCTTTCCTTTTAAAGATGGGAGCTCCTTCATGGCCTCATCGATGATGTTTAATGCTTTCTGGATCTCCTCTCTGGTGATGACAAGTGGGGGTGTGAGGCGAATGATATTCTCATGTGTCGGTTTCGCCTTCAATTGATCAGCATTCCCACCATTCTTTACATGAGCAATCTTGACAGCTCTGCCCACCAATAAACCCTTCTGCTTCATCAGCATACACAAATCCCACGCACTGTGACCTCCTGTCTTCGTCTCGTCGATGACTACAGCGTTGAAAAGACCTTTGCCGCGGACTGTGACTATCATCGGACTATCAAGTCTCCTAATCCCATCGCGGAATATCTCGCCCAGCTCTTGGGAGCGGTTGACCAAGTCTTCATCTCGGACTATTTCCAAGGCTCGGATTGCGACAGCACACCCAAGCGGATTCCCGCCGTATGTGGACCCATGAGTGCCAGGCTCAATCGTCAGCATAACATCTTTTGACCCTAGGACACATGACACCGGATACATGCCCCCAGAGATTGCTTTGCCCAAAAGCACCAAGTCAGGCTTGATACCGCTCCACTCATGGCACAACAGCTTGCCAGTCCTTGCAATGCCGCTCTGAATCTCATCGCAAATGAAAAGGACATTATACTTGTCGCAAAGGTCTCGAACATTCTTGAGATAGCTATCACTAGGCACGACAATCCCTGCTTCGCCTTGGATAGGCTCCACCAGGAAGGCTGCGACTTTTGTACCGTGTGCCGAGAAGGCAGACTCGAGTCCAGCTATGTCGTTATACTGGAGATTTTTTCTTGTCTTGGGACAATGAGAGCCAAGGTTAGGCACAAGAGGGCCATAATTGTCCCGAGATTCGGGATCGGTAGACATGGAAATCGCTGAAAACTAGAAGAAGCCTGTGAGCGCCCAGCATCGCAGCGCAAGATTATAACAAAGGCTTACCGTTCTACCATGAAAATTCTCCCCTACACTCAGAACCAAAGCTTCATTTTGTGGAATGCCTTTCACCTTGTATCCCCATTTTCTTGCGATCTTTACAGCCGTCTCGACAGCTTCAGCCCCTGTATTCATTGGCAGGACCATGTCGAAGCCAAAGAATTTGGTAACAAACTCGGCAAATTTAGGGAAGACATCGTTATAGAAGGCTCGCGAACTCAATGTCAGCCTTGACGCTTGTTCGATCAAAGCCTTGACCAATTCTGGATGGCAGTGGCCTTGATTGACAGCACCATAAGCGGAGAGAAAATCCAGATATCTAGGCATCTTAAAGTCAGCCTAAATACCTTTTGCCGGTCATCAGATAGGAAACACAGGTCACAGAAATAAGATGAGCTTCCGCTATTGTGACAAATGTTTCGCCACTTGGAATTGGGTATTGACCAGAGGAATTGTCTCATAGGATCGCACCTACTCCTTGCCCTCAGGATCCCAGACAGAACAGCCAGCAGCTCTCGAGAAGACGATAGGAAGCGGATGGTAGTTGTGGGCAGCATGAGTGTTTTCATTGTGTATGGCTTCGTCGGTCGAGGAAGCATGATATTTAGAAGGATCTGGGGTTCCTGTTGGGTGAAATGAAGGCGCGGTTGCTTTCAGTATGGTTCCATTGGTAGTACCATCTGCATGATTTGTTTGGAGGGTAGCCGCCGGCGCCATATTGGGCGTGTTTTCCTTTGTTTGAGAAGACGATAGCTTTTCGAATGACAAAAAAAAAGACTTGGAGGAATGATTTTGTAATTCGGAGTTGGAAATAATCAAGAAGAGTTTGAAGGGGGTACTTTGTAGTAGAGTGGGGTTGAGGAGAATGGATTTGCGTGACTGATCTGCATTGACGAGTACTTGGCCTTTAAGTGCAGCTACACGCCTTCCCAATGGTTCATAGGTCATGAGACGTAAAAAAGTAGAAAATTTCGTGTGTACCTGCCTTTAGAGTTAGAGGGCAGAAAGGTTGCATGTAGGCCATCGGTCTCTCGGAGTTTAAAGTGGGGCTTCGTGGGGTAAAGTTAAAGTCAGCCCTACGCTACGGAGTACTCTAATGTTGAGAGGTGCCTCTACACACCTCACTGCTGCATCCGGATCTCACCACTGCATCCGGACCTCACTGCTGCATCCGGTACACGTACCACTAAATACCTGCCGTACCGTGGCTGTCCCGCGAGCTTTCTTTGCGCCGTGTTCGTTCTCCAACACTTGGTCTCGGCATGAACTTTCGCCCCAAGGCAAATGTGTTGCAATGTCGTCGCTGCCCTCGACACCCATGTCGCAGGCCTCGACAAAGTTTGGCCTCGACAGTTCCATCGAGCTAGATGACCACAAAAGTGTTCGAAGGCACGCCATAGAACGGGTCAAAGAGGTGTCTGTGTCGCAAGACATATTGTTGTTCTTGGTTGCCTTCAGGATCCTCAATGCTTTGAGTACCAAGACTTTTTTTCAACCTGACGAGTATTTTCAATCGCTCGAGCCGGCGTGGCAGATGGCTTTTGGAGCTGACAGCGGCGCATGGATTACCTGGGTATGTAAAACTGCAACCAAGCTATGATCGACAATCGCTGAGGCCTGGCGTAGGAGTGGAGGGAACACCTCCGTTCTGCGATACATCCCGCAATCTTTGCCGCCGTGTATAGGCTGTCGTCAAGCCTCTCCTGGGTCCTGCATCTACCTCCCACGTACCGCGCCGACCTCCTAGTAATGGCGCCAAAAGTGACTCAGGCCATCTTCGCTGCGTTGGGAGATCACTATACGTGGAAGCTTGGGGAATGTGTCTACGGGGCAGGCAGCAATGAAGCATGGGCGGCTGTAGGTGACGGCAATAATTTCTCCTGTGGACAAATTAGGGCGTTAGCTGATTGCAACGGTCTTGGATCTTATAGCTTGCTCTCACAGTCTGCAGCCCTTGGCAGTGGTTTTGTTCCACGCGCACGCTTTCCAATTGCATCGAGACTACCTTGACGGTAGTCGCGCTGAGTTTCTGGCCTTGGCACTGGTCGATGGACCCAGAAGAAGACGACGAAATTGACAAGGATGGTCTGCGCACAGACGTTGAGCCAAAAAACGTTGATGAGAAGGCAAAGTTGGTGCTCGAATTTTGGGGTTGCAGAGAGCGTAATCCTGACCACATGCATAGACTTCGTCGGTGTCTGTTACTTGCTGCTTTGGCTTGTATACTACGACCAACCAATATCCTGATCTGGATGTGCTTTGCTACCTTCGCGCTCGTGCGTGTCACGACGCATGATAAAATGCTGTCATTACCTTGGGAGGGTATGCAGATGTGGGTCCACGTCTCTTCTCTGTCCTTTCTCCCTGCGACCAAGCAAGAGAGAAAGGTCCTAGTGACAGAGGCTTGTTTCTGCGGGTACGTTCCTAGTAATTTCCAATCTATCATAGCTGACTGAGTCCGTAGGTCTTTGATGTTAATGCTTTCCACTCTTGTTGATCGTCTCTACTACGAACAATGGACCTTTCCCCCTTTTCGGTTTCTCTATTTCAACCTCGCGCAATCCCTCGCAGTGTTTTACGGTAGAAACGATTGGCATTACTATCTATCACAAGGATATCCACTCCTTCTTACGACTTTCCTTCCATTTGGCTTGATCGGCATCTGGCAATCAGTCTTTCCTCCTGAGAATGCTTCTCAATATCTGAATGACTCGATGTTTACGAAGACCATCAGATATCAACTCGCCACAACAGCGATCCTAGTTCCTTGTATACTGTCATTCATTTCTCACAAGGAAGTGAGATTCATCTACCCTCTCCTTCCTCTTCTCCACACTCTCGCTGCGGTACCTTTCACGACATTCTTCCTTCCAGGGGTCTCCCTCGCCATACCGCGTCCTTCACCTTTCACAGCCAAGCGTTTTCTCCTCGCCCTTCTCGTAATTGTTAATATCGGTATCGCGATCGCAACAACAACGTTACACCAAACAGCTCCACTTACAGTAATGACTTATCTCCGCAATCAACACACGAAATACTATCTCAGCCAGCCACCTTCCAATTTTGTCGCGCCTGAACCGTCGACGATGACCGTGGGTTTTTTGATGCCCTGCCATAGCACGCCCTGGCGGTCTCACTTCGTCTACCCTTCCATAAAAGCTTGGGCTCTGTCGTGCGAGCCACCTGTCAATATGGACGCCTCCGCTCGAGCCAGCTACCAGGATGAAGCCGATCGGTTTTACGCTGACCCTAAGCAATTCCTTGCTACAACATTAGGAACCCCTCCTGCGTTGAAAACACCCCAATCGTCATGGTTCAAATGGTTGTTCGGCAACCGCAAGCGCCTGAAGAATGGTTCTGGCAGAAACGACTTGATTGATGCGGATGCATGGGATGGTAGGGAAGGTCGAAAAGGCTGGCCCGAGTACGTTGTCTTCTTCGAACAGATGGAGCCCATGATGAAAGAGATTTTGAGGGAAAGTGCATACAGAGACTGCTGGCGAGGTTGGAACAGCTGGGGTCATGATGATTGGAGAAGGAAGGGCGATATTCTGGTGTGGTGTTTGAGGAAGCAAGAGGAAAAGGAGAAGAAGAAAGGCCTACTTTGGTAGGACTATGAGATATGACTTTGTATATAATATTGAGTCGGATTGACTCAAGCGATACCCTTGTTGTACCAGATATTGACTCTTCATATACGATTGTTAATCTCTCTGGCTCAATTGAAAGCTTGGCCCTGCGCCGCTCTCAGCCTCAGATTAAACGCGTGCTTCTTCCTGTACGAGTGGAGGAAACATCTTCCCTAGAACATCTTTCTTCATTTCATAACCGCCTAAACAACATGTCTTACCAATTCTTCCATGAATGACCGGGGTCCAGTTTCAACAAGCCTCGGCGGGGGCGTATGCTTACCAAATCAGCCGAACAAACCCTTCCAGAGCAGAGTGTGGCGATAATGATGGCGTCAGTCACCCACGAGGCTTGCCGCAACAGGTGTGAGGGTTCATGGGCGACGCTGGATGGACTTCATGAAATGCGATACCGTACTCGTACGAGTAATACAATCATGATGATAATCTGATTTCAAATGCGACTGTTTGGGCACTTGGCCCACGGATGGGCACACTATTTTGCCGAGGAACGGAGCGTGTACGACTTCAGACGGGGTAAGATTTGGCAAATCAACAAACCTCCATTTGTGTCTGGTGTCGAGATGATTCAGCTGATTTTTTCTTTTGCGCTTTAGGCGAACGCTTACATACCTTTTAATCCTCTACTCGTATCTCGTATTTCCGAGAGCGAAGGCCGAAGATGGTGCCGAGATGCCGGGTGTGACCACTGACCGCATTTATTAATCGATCGGCGCTTGGTGGGGATTTTCTTAGTCTATTTACCTTAAGGTTCCTTAAGGTGCTCACTGCTATCATCCTGCGTCACAGGCCCCCCATCCCACACTCTTCACCGACACTCCACGGATCATTCCCGGCCTTCTAATACGTCTCCGGTGCCATGGACTCCCCTCGAAACCATCCGTGATTTTCACACAAGACAATGGCAGAATCAGGGAAACAAGAGAAGGAGTATGCTTCCACAGATCCTGTTGGAGCTGTCAATGAGACAAACTCCTCTGAGCCCGTTGCCACAGAACCCCTACAATATGTCGAATCCGACAGCGACAGCTCGTCTTCCAAACAACAACCGAAGGAGGCTCAACTCCACGTCCAGAGGACTGTCACTGCAACTACAACCACCTCGACTTTGACGGTGGAATCGCAACCAAACGAGGTAAAACCATGGTACAAACGTCTGCATCCACTGAAGAGATCAATCAAGCCTCCGGTTCCGAAGGAAAGGAGGATATCAAGGGAATATGGCGCTCCCTTCCTCAGTCTGTTGACCTTTCAATGGATGGCGCCACTCATGAGTACCGGTTATCAACGGACACTGGAGCTCAACGATATCTGGCTGGTCAATCCGAAACGCGCATCTCCCATCCTCTCAGATAAGCTCAGTACCTCGTTTCAACGGCGAGTGGCTCGCGGCGACAAGTATCCTCTTGTCTGGGCCCTGCACGAAACCTTCAAGTTCGAATTCTGGCTGGGTGGAATTTGCCAATTGTGCTCCAGCATCCTCCAGGTCATGGCACCCTTCACTCTTCGATATTTAATTGCTTTCGCCACCGAAGCATATGAAGCGAACGTCTCTCATAAATCGCCACCCCACATCAGTAAAGGGATAGGATTGGTTATCGGCATCTCGATCATGCAGATGTTACAAAGCTTGTGTACAAATCAATTCATATACCGAGGCCAGATAGTTGGAGCGCAGTCAAGGGGTTCATTGATAACGGTCATTTTTGAAAAAGCTATGAAGATCTCGGGGCGGGCCAAAGCAGGTGGCAAGACTATTGAGGATACTATTAAGCAAGACGGGGAGGTCGAGAATGAAACGAAAAAGCAAAATTTTCTCAAGCGCATGCTCGATAACAAGCTCCATCCAACGGGGGGCCCGCAGGTCACACCTGACAAGGCAAAAGGCATATCTGGTGATGGAGCTGGCTGGGGCAACGGAAGAGTGGTCAATCTCATGTCCACAGATACCTATCGTGTTGACCAAGCTTCAGGCATGTTTCACATGGTGTGGACATCACCAGTAGCGATCGTGATCACTTTGATTGTGTTGCTCATCAATTTGACCTACTCTGCGCTAGCGGGATTCGCGCTCTTGGTGATCGGCATTCCGGCATTGACCAAGGCAATCAAGCTGCTCTTTGCGCGGAGGCGAGCGATAAATAAGATTACAGATCAAAGGGTATCTCTTACCCAGGAAATTCTTCAAGCGGTGCGCTTTGTGAAGTACTTTGGATGGGAGAGTGCTTTCCTTGAGCGCATTGGTCAGATCAGGAGACGCGAGATTCATGGGATTCAAATCTTGTTGATCATCAGAAGTGCGATAAACGCGTGCTCAATGTCGTTGCCCATCTTCGCTTCCATGCTCTCATTCGTAACTTTCTCGCTCTCTAAGCACGATTTGAATCCAGCTCCCATCTTCTCTTCCTTGGCTTTGTTCAATTCGCTTCGAATGCCTCTCAATCTACTACCACTGGTCATTGGTCAGGTCGTGGATGCTTGGTCCTCCCTCGGACGAATACAGGACTTCCTCATCGCAGAAGAGCAAAATGACGACTTTGTATGGGAAATGGAGGGGAAAAACGCCATCTCCATGGAGCATGCCGACTTCACTTGGGAACGAAACATCACTCATATTCCCGAAAGCAAGACCGGCTTGCAAGGCAATAAGAAGCAGACTAGGGCGCTCAAAGATGCAGAGAAAGCGGCGGCCAAGGAACTAAAATCTGCCAGTGCCAAGAGTGGGGAGGACAGTTCGAGCACACTTACTCAAGTCGAGCCGTTTAAATTGCACGACATGGAGTTTTCGGTTGGGCGTAATGAGCTCATCGCAGTTATTGGCGGCGTTGGCTCCGGCAAAAGTTCACTGCTTGCTGCCCTGGCCGGTGATATGCGCAGGACCCACGGCAGCGTGACCATGGGTGCCACACGAGCTTTTTGTCCACAATATGCTTGGATCCAAAATACCTCTGTGAAGGAGAATATACTCTTCGGCAAACCATTCGATAGGAAATGGTATGATGCCGTTATAGACGCGTGCGCACTGCGCCCGGATCTCGATATGCTTCCTAATGGTGATATGACTGAAATTGGCGAAAGAGGTATTACGGTTTCAGGAGGACAGAAGCAGCGTTTAAACATTGCCCGTGCCATTTATTTCAACAGTGACATTGTCCTCATGGATGATCCTCTCTCAGCAGTTGACGCCCATGTTGGGCGCCACATTTTCGATAATGCGATTTGCGGTCTGCTCAAGAACAAATGCCGAGTCCTAGCGACTCATCAGCTTCATGTTCTCAGTCGCTGCGATCGTATCATATGGATGCAGGAAGGGCATGTTGAGGCAGTGGATACTTTTGCAAATTTAATCAACAACAATGAGGCCTTTCAAAAGTTGATGGCAAGCACAGCTCAAGAGGAGAAGGCCGAAAAGGTAGAGGCCATCAACGAGGACCATGCTGAGGATGACAAAAAGGACGCAAAGAAAAGAAAGATCAACAAACGCGGAGCCGCACTTATGCAGCAGGAAGAACGAGCAGTAAAGAGTGTAAGCTCGAATGTATATGTTGCTTACGCTCGGGCCTCGGGCTCAGTACTAGTCGCGCCGGTGGTTTTCATCCTCCTGGTCATTTCTCAGGGTGCAAACATCACAACAAGCCTTTGGCTATCATGGTGGACATCAAACAAATTCGGCTTCACGGAGGGACAGTATATTGGTGCCTACGTTGCCCTTGGAGTGGTGCAGGCATTGTTGATGTTCCTTTTTGCCGTGTCTCTCACCATATCAGGCACAAAAGCGTCAAGGGTGATGCTGCACAATGCTATGACTCGGGTTTTGAGAGCACCAATGAGCTTCTTCGACACCACTCCACTTGGACGGATTACCAACAGATTTGCTAAGGATGTTGACATTATGGACAACAATCTGACAGATGCCATGAGAATGTACTTTCTTACCCTGGCAATGATTACTTCGGTATTCATCTTGATCATCGTCTACTTCCATTACTTCGCTATCGCCCTCGGACCTTTGTTTATTATGTTTCTGTTCTCTGCGAGCTATTACCGATCATCCGCAAGAGAGATCAAGCGCCATGAGTCCGTCCTTCGATCTGAGGTGTTTGCACGCTTCGGAGAAGGGGTGTCCGGCACGGCTAGTATTCGAGCGTATGGTCTGCAGGATTACTTCAACAAAGGTATTCAAAAGGCTGTCGACCAAATGAACTCGGCTTACTACCTCACTTTTGCCAATCAAAGATGGTTGAGTGTAAGACTTGACGCAATAGGGAATCTCTTGGTTTTCACGACAGGCATTCTGGTGGTGACCTCACGATTTAACGTGTCTCCCAGTACGGGCGGGTTAGTCCTGTCTTACATCTTGTCCATTGTACAGATGATCCAATTCACCGTCCGACAGCTTGCAGAAGTGGAAAATGCAATGGTGTCCACAGAGCGTCTCTACTACTACGGCACTGAACTTGATGAAGAACCTCCTCTACACTTGAAAGAGATACCCGAGAGCTGGCCACAGAGAGGCGAGATTGTCTTCAACGAAGTCCAAATGCGCTATCGAGATGGTCTTCCCTTGGTCCTGAAAGGTCTCAATTTGAACGTAGCAGGGGGCGAGCGTATCGGCATTGTCGGCCGCACTGGAGCTGGCAAATCGAGCATCATGTCGACTCTCTTTAGACTTGTCGAGCTCTCCGGCGGATCGATCAGCATAGACGGTATCAACATCGCCCAAGTCGGCCTCAAAGACCTCCGCACACGCCTTGCAATCATCCCGCAAGACCCTACCCTCTTCCGTGGCACCATTCGCTCCAACCTCGATCCGTTCAACCAACACAGCGATCTCGAGCTCTGGTCAGCACTGCGGCAATCCGATCTCGTAGATGCGGATGCCAACCTCGACGACAAGACCCACGGTCGTATCCATCTTGACGGTACCGTTGAAGAGGAGGGGTTGAATTTCTCCCTCGGGCAGCGTCAGCTCATGGCCTTGGCCCGAGCGCTGGTCCGCGGGTCCCAAATCATCGTCTGCGACGAAGCCACCTCGTCTGTGGACATGGAGACGGACCAGAAGATCCAGCGGACGATCCAGACGGGGTTCAAGGGCAAGACGTTGCTTTGCATCGCGCATCGGCTCAAGACCATCATCAACTATGATCGGATCTGCGTCATGGAGCAGGGGACGATAGCGGAATTGGACAGACCGTTGACGCTATGGGAGGAAGGAGGGATATTCAGAGGCATGTGTGATAAGAGTGGCATCCGGAGAGAGGATTTCGATGAGGCCAAGCTAGGGTAGTAGTCTCCCCACCACGAGACGAGGAGATGCAAATTTCCGGACGATGACATGAAATGATGACGACGTAATGGGCATAACTCGGCATATTAAGCATAGCACCTGCATCTTACTTGATTATACGGAGTATACATAAACAACTATTCGTAGTTCTTGCTCTTCTCTTCTTTTCTTTCCACGGCCACACATCCCTATTCCCCGTCCTCCCTCCCATCAATAACCCCCGCAACCAAAATATCCACACTGTTCTCCTCTCCCTCCTCCCTCGCTCCCTTGCTCGAGTGCGGATACAAGTACAGATACAGGTAAGTAAGTAAAACATAGAAGATCAATGGTCGTTTCATGGGGGCCCCATTAGGATGAGTGTGTGGTTCTGGGAGCCTTGAGAATGAGGATGAGGATGAGTGAGTTGTGGGTTCTAGGATGCCAGTTATGTGTGTGGAACCTGACTGAACGGCTGTGTATTGGCTCGTTTAGACGGGGGAGGGGGGTAAATCGGGAGGGAAGAATTAGGAAGAATTTTTTCGATGCGTTGAACATCAGGGAGAGGAGAGGGCGGAGGAGCCACCTCGATTGAGAATTTGTCGAATTGTTTTCGAGCGTCACGGCTGTACATATATGTATATAGCATACACATGATCAGAGAACAGAAAGAGAAGACTGCGAAAGCAAGGCATCAGAGATGCGTCAACGGAATCGTAGGATGAAAGACGAACGATTGCGTCAATTGGAATGAATTAGCAAGCTATCCAGAGGACGCCCGTCCTTTTGCTGACGTAGTCCTGCTTGTTTGGAGCTCCGGGCTCCTCTATCGACACATACAACGCTTCGAATGTGAGCACCTTTCTGCAACCGTTTCTATACATGTGCAGATAGCCAACGCCGTCTCGTCAAGCCTTTGTATTCTTACATCGTTGTGCATCTACCTGGCATACAAGCAGGTGTGCTGTGCGTTCGACGCGCTCTGAGCAAGCCGTAAAATGTGCAAGGCGAATCGCCAGGAAATTTTTGTCAAGTCCTCAGATCTATGAGGAAAGTGTCATGGAGGGCACTCGACTTCCTGGAGATCCTCCAGGTGGATGAAAAGAGCATTGTCGTAATGACGTTGCGAGAGGCATTAGACATCAGTGAAGGACTCGCTGTACAAGACCGATGGATCGTAACGTTGAGAGCGACCGTCTAGAGGTTGCAACCGACCTCAATGGAGATAAAGCACGTAAGTGTAATCTTTGCAGCGTCAGTTGTGGTGGTCCCCTTCTAGAAGGGGATGAGAAAATGGGCATACCAATATCACTCCACACCTATCAATTATTGACGCTGTTACCAATTGGAGCGCTTGTATTGCTGGAAGTCCTAAAGACCCCACCACCAACCGCCTTCGTTATGCCAACTCCCAAGCCTGTTATCGCCCCAATGATAAGGATGGCAATCAAGACTTTTACCCAGACTTTTTGCCTCTTGCTCATTCGTTGAAAGGGACTGTATGACTTGTGGCCCTTGCTCTTGACCATGAGCCCGTGCTGCTTTCGGGCGTTACTGGATGGCCACACTGCATCATCTGTAGGGCAACGTTGTGGCGGTTCGGGTTGTACGTATGTTGTGACTCGTGAGCCGTTTTCGAGGTCATGTTCATAGACCTGGAACCTGACTTTGGATTCGGACTTCTTTTGTTCGAGAGAGGTACGGGTGGTAGGGTGAGAGTAAAAGGGGGAGAACGGATGATCTGAAGAAGGTGGGTAGTCTTCTCTTGAAGTAGGATCGTACTCGGAGGGGGGATATAAGGTCGAGTTGGAGATGCTCTGGGTTTTGGTGAGGGTGTTATTGCAAGGTGGTACCTGCGGTGGTTCTAGGTGAACGACTTGGGCACCAACGATATCTTTCTCACTAAAGTAGGACATGACTGCAGCGGAGTGTGCAGTGTGACTGACGATCTTGACTGGTAGTTGGAGAGAACGTGGGCGAATGCCAGGACAGATGTGTTCGAATTGATGTAGGATTGGAAGGAGGAAGGAGGATGAGAGCCCACTTTGAAGAGCTGTTTTCAATTGGTCTTATGTCGATGATTCCCGAGATGTAGAACGATTCGATAATTGTTTCGATAGATGGACGGCGGTGGATGGAATTGGAGAATGAGGTTAGTCAAGTCTTGGAAGGCAATATTGAAGGCGGCGTGTTTGCACGAGTATGGAGTGGTTTCAAGTATGAATTAGAGACTACAGGTGAGCCACAGGATAGAAATGGATTGGAGGCATTTAGACTCGCTCCAGACTCGTTCTCTTAGAGAGAGTACTCTAGTGTAAAGGGCGTCGAAGGAGTGGCTATTGAGTAACAAGTAGTAGTGGGTACTAGTCTTGAGCTGGATAGGGTGTGTAAGAAGAAGAAGGAAAAGAGAAGTGGGAGTTGGAATAAAAGAGAGGCAATTGGATTGGAAAGGGAGAGACTGAAAGAAAAGACTAACGTTCAAGGGTCAGAGTATACTTACAAGTACCTGTATGATCCATATCTGATTCGTTGAGCATCTCAATTTGGAAGGCGCGCCTAGTGAATCTTCATAGCGCGTTATACTATCACTAATACAGACTAATGCCCAGTCACGCTACTTTATACTCCCGTCTTATCCCTGTACCTTGTTTCCCTCAATCGGGTTTGCCTCTCGCTTTGCTGTTGGTCTAATTGTCTCGTCTCGTCGTGTCATATCCCACCTCATCTCCTCCATCACGCCACTTGGACTTGGAATATGAAGAGAAATCAAAACCCGGAATTGGAGCTTGACGCTGTCGTTGGTGATGGATACAGCGTCATACATGAATTATCTTGCAGAAAACTTGTGCATGGAAGCTGCAGGCAAGGGGGATAGCTGGATATGCACGATGCACTGTTTCATCAGCGCCAATCGGCCATCCATTTTGTTCCTGGGATTAAGACCCTTGTTCCTGACTCCAATCGGCTCTTGCCGAATGGGTCGCCCGCATAACGATAGACTATAGTACATACCTTACTTATCATAAAATCAAATCATGGATACTTCAAGTACTCTCCTTTAGCATGTAATAATGATAAGTAGGTAGAGTAAGACCTACAAGGCTACAAAGCCTGCAATAACTTTAATTGACGAGCTGATGATGCAGCTAAGGAATGCTAGCTCCAAGATCGGTGCCAAGGGGGAATTATCTGGGCGTCGACGAATTGGGCCTGTTGCATCAGAAATCTGCACCATGAGTCATGTGTTTTATCACCAACTCAGTCACTCTTTTTCCACAAATGGCGTCGTCCGGACCACGAATTTTAGCTGTGGGAAAGCTATCTTCATACCTTGTCATCTCTTTACAGGACTAAACAAGGGTATATTGGAATGCCCAAAAGTATCTTCACTGGTCTCCACGACGCCGTCGTGTGACGAGCCAGCACACCATGGACAGCAGACAACCCTACGATAGGTACTTGGAGAACCACTCAATGCCCTGCTGTGCCGACTCGTCCATAGCCTTTTTGTCCTTCTCGCTGCTCCAGTCACTGCGAAGCGCAAATCCGTGAACCTGATCCTCATACAGCTGACCCATTATGTCAGCCCCAGCCCGAAATGACCTTCAACTCCTGAAATTGAGCTAACTCACCCTAATCTCATGTGGCACCTCCGTCTTTGTCGCCATCAGATCCTGAATCTTTCCTACGGTTCCTTGATCCAAAAGAGAATCTTTTGTCCCCATTGCCAGACTCAGCGGCTTCCCCACAGGTTCGAAATCGGCCGGCACAGCGACCAAGCTTGGATGGCACTAGTAGAGCTAAGTGTCAGCATGTTCATTCCGGGATCAATGCTCGCACCACGAGGCTTGCTAAAAGAGTATGACATTTGGCACGACAAGCAACATACTCGAGCCAAACGTGTCGTGACTGGAGCCGCAGGATTGAACAGGAAAAAACAATAGAAAAGTGGCTTACAGCATACGCCGCATCCACGCCCCCAATATCACTGCCCTTTCCGCTCTTGTCCTGCCCGTGGGCCTGCAAAATCGCATACCGCCCTCCCCAGCAGAACCCGATTGCGCCGATCTTGTTCGTGCCAGGTATCATACGCACGGTATTGACGAAGCCGTCGATCAAGGGCCGGGAGACACCTTCGCGATGTTTGGCAAGCCACGGACCCAAAGTGGCCGGCACAATGGCGGCATTCTTGGCCTTGTCAACTAAGCTGAGCTGCTCTTGCGTCTTGAGATTGGGCTCGACGTTGTCCAAAAAAGAAAGTG
Source organism: Usnea hakonensis (assembly GCA_013423325.1). Classification (NCBI taxonomy): domain Eukaryota; kingdom Fungi; phylum Ascomycota; class Lecanoromycetes; order Lecanorales; family Parmeliaceae; genus Usnea; species Usnea hakonensis. The sequence goes on along the minus strand of BLJB01000003.1, from coordinate 38,485 downwards.
GCAAGGAGTCGCCTTGATGGAAGTCGGGCACGTAAGTGTAGAAGCCGGCTTTGGCATATTCGTCGGCCAGGAGGCGGATGTTGGGGAATTTGTAGCCGAAGACTGAAGATTGGTGTATTAGCAGGGCAAGGACACGGGAGTAGGAACGGGAGACGAGGCAACACACTGTCGCAGATGAAGATGATGGACTGCGCATTGGAATGGTTCTCCGGCTCGGATATGTAGGTTGGGAGACCGCCAATTTCATCCTCTCTGCCGGCGGGTTGGCCTTGATGCACCTTGCCGCTCAGGCAGCAATTGCTCATGCCTACATTTTGAGACATTGTGTTTGTATCTAAAGTCGGTCAATTAATAACACAGAGATGATATAGAGAGGAGTACAAGAGTGTCTAATTTCGGGCGTGATTGAAGGGGCTTTGTGGGTCCAGGCTTCGCAATGACGTATGCAATTTGAAATCCGCTTTGCGGGGAAATGTTTTTACTCCTGCTCAATTGAAGCTTAATTCGCCGGCTGTGGACTCGGTAGTGAAGCATATTTACATTCATCCCATATTATCCAGAAAGACTGTCAACTCTTCAAGTCTGCATAAGCCCGCGCTGCCCCCCTTGTAACCTCCATTCCCTCCTCCGCCCCACCCATTCCTCAAGTATGCCCAAACGGACATTTCCCCTGCACATAGTGGGCCTGATCAGGACACGAGCCGCTGATATACATGGGCAACGCGCTCATACATGACATGTTCAGCGAGTTATCCCCATTCAAAAAGGCCACCGACCCGCCCGCCTGGCCCGCAAAAGTGCAGTCATACGCCCCGTCAAACAGCGCCGGCATATTTGCCCCCATCGCCTGCGTCCACGCGGTGATAAGCGGCGCCATGTTCGAGTTCTTGAACGAGTACTGACGGCCCGTGACGGGCGACCAGTATGACGAAGCGCATATCGGACCCGTCGTGCAAGGGTTGGAGGAAACGACGGAGCCAGGCGTGGCGGACATGGAGTTGCTGGCTAGCATTTCCGAGAGAATGAAAGTGGCTAGGGCACCGTTAATATTTTGCATGAAGCCGGAGGCTTGGTCGGCCGAGACCGTTGGGGTGGAGAAGAGGCCGTTGCCGGCAAAGGCGATGAAGGTGCCGACGTCGCTCATGATGAGATCGAGGCCGGCGGTCAGGATGGAGGCGACCTTTGTACCGTCGAGGCTAGTGAGGGAGCTGGTGGCCGGATTGAGTGTCGATGGCCACATTGCCATCGCGACATTGGGGCTTTGCTTCAGGGCATTGGTGAAGATGGCGGAGGGTGAGGGCAATGAGTTGGAGGTGGTGGAGTCGGCTTCGGTGTCCGTTTCGTCTGTACAGTTGGTTGCTGCTTGTCTGCGATGGTGTCGGCCACCTTGGTAATAGCTATCCATGAAACTGTAGGTGCAACTGGTGTTACTGGGAATGTCACGCTTGGTGTTGGAGGTGACGGTCGTGCCGTCGTTGGTGGAGCTGCTGGCCTGGGTGCCTGTGCTACCGGTGGTTGGGACCTTGAAAAAGTTAATTTGGTGGATGGTAAGTGCGAGAGGTCAGGAGTATGTACCTCGGAAAATGGCAGACCAAGAGTCAATGCTGCCATCGCATTCTGTAGATTCACGTTCACGTTTCCCAGATTCAGCTGCGGGAAAGTGGAGGAAACAGAGGACAAGGCGTGTTCTTCGGTCGACATCACTCTTTGGAGAGCTAGATTTGCGGTCAACGCCTCATGATCATGTAGGACATGTGAAAAGCGACTGACCCATGTAATACGCAGAAAAGAAATTATTGATCGTCACGATGTTAAGTACCACATAGTTCACCTGTGAGGCAATGGACGCATCTAAACCTTCTAGTTGCATGCTCGACAGAAGAGGGCACATTGTTGTGGAGATTTTGGTGCAGTCGTAAAAGTTCTGCTTAGTAGCTAAGCGTAGGAAGCAGGTCGACCATGGCTCGGAAGGCCCGCAAGTAGTTGTCGCCTTCCAATTTGTCAGGTATGACATGATATCGAGAGCATCCCAGCATGAACTGTCATAAGCATCGGCATTATTGACCTGAGTTCCTATATTGCAAATCGGTGCCTGTCTGGCTTCGAGGGATCCAGAGTAAACACTATCAGGAAAAGGCGCAGCAGCAGCAAAGGACAGTAATGCCGACGCAGTGAACATGAACGAAAACGCTATAATGACAGCTTTTGCATAGGAGCATTACACGGAGAAAACACCACCGTGCAACTCGAAGTACTTTGCGGGGTTCTTAAGGATGAACAGACTTTGCATTACATAACATTGTCGGGTCGCAAATGGCGCATCGCAGATCGGAGAGGCTGAGATGGATAGCGAACCATCACTGCGCTTAGCTGTCTTGGACGTACACCGTTACTGTCAAAGTACACAAGGCACATGTTCCTCTGTGAAACCGACGATACCAGTCTGGGCATAGTCACATGTGCTGGAATAGACAAAAACACATAGAATGCGTTGATTAATTGTATATGCGAACAGCATATAGAGGCGTATATCATGCGCGCATATCGGCGGGCCGACGATGTCTCGGATGTATCATGTAAAACACTCGAGCGGAACTAGAAGTTGCAGAACTCTTGTTATCGAGTATCGATAGATGCAAATGCTAGGCTCAGATTCCGTTCTTTGGTTACCAACCGTTAGTACGAAAGTGTTGCTGTCCTCACTCGCCAGAAATCCTGCCGCGCCCGTTGCGATCTGTCTTTGCGACATCATACACTTCCGACCAGTATATGGTCTGTTTCATAGATCAAAAAAGTGGTAGGCTCACGGAATACACGAGCTAGAACGGACCTTGTTGGCCTACTTAGCCTCCACTGACCCCGTTGACTGGTGGAACAAGAGATCCAAGCGTTGTGCCTTATTAGCGACAAGACAGCAGATGAAACAGAGTAAAGCACATATGGTGTTGTCCTATTTCACTCCGGACTCAAGGCGGGCTTGCGACTGAACAATGTCACAGACTGGTCGCGAGTGTAGTGAGATTGTCGTTGTAGTATTGCAAATGCAGCATTGCTGCAACTTTACCTCCCTAAAGAATGCGCTGGCTCGGCTATACTTTCAAACAAGCTAAGGTAGATCTCCCGTTTCTCCAGCCGCTATGCCTCATGCGGTCGAGGGTGGAAGATCCTCGGATGTTTTCTTCTTTTGGCAAGACAAAATGATGTTTGCGTGCGGATTCTTGCGGAGCGAATTGCGTCCTTTGAATGCTCAGCTTGACCATTATTTAATCATCAAAATCCTGATGATGTCAGCGTATATTGATCGTCTGCCCCTACCCATCTCCTCCTATCCCGTCTGGCACGAAAGTGTTCCTCAACTTAGTAGGCCTTCTTCCGCCACTACACTTCCACTACGTCTGGATATGCGTCGGACTATCTAGTAGTATGAGTTCGTTATGGCTGCCTCCGTACTTATAACTGGTGGTACTGGCTTTCTGGGTACTGCTATTGTCCAAGCCGTACAAGAACAACATCCGGAGTGGGTGATCACTGTTCTAGACCTAACATTTCCGATCGAGCCCAAGCCAAACATCACATATAAAAGTGGCGACGTCACCAATGCTACTTGTGTCAACGCTCTTGTGGATAGTATCAAGCCAGATGTCATCATACATTCCGCCGGATTGGTTCCAGAACTTGCTTTTCGCTACGGGAGAGAACAACAGGACCGTGTTTTCAATGTCAATATTAATGGCACTCGCAACATGCTTGCAGCCGCTAAGAGCTCAGGCGTCAAAGCGTTCGTATGGACTGGCTCCTGCACTGCCATTACAGACGACATGAGTCGTGAGTATCGTAACATCGATGAGCGGTGGCCAACGTCAGCTCATTCATTGATATATGGAGAGTCCAAGGCGAGTCGCTGTTCTTGGAAATGATAGATGCGCTCTTACTAACCCTATCGTAAGGCTGCGGCTGAGGCGATAGTGCTCGGCGAATGCGATGATAATCTTGCGACCTGTGCTCTTCGACCTTCCGTACTATTCGGCCCTGGAGATTACCAGCTTATTCCATCGGTCCACGCGTGCATTGCCAAAGGAGAAACGCCGTTCGTCGTGGGTGATGGCGAGAACTTATGGGATGTGACTTACGTAGGTAATGTCGCAGATGCTCACGTACTGGCGGTAGAGAACCTGTTGTCGACAAGGACTGCTGCTGGGGAAGCAATCTTCGTTTCCAACGAAGAACCCATTCCATTTCGAGACTTTTGTCTGGAAGTATGGAAAAACTTTGGCCATTATCCATCATTTGAGGTGCACATACCCGTACCTCTTGCGGCAATGGCTGGGTACATTGCCGAGTTGGCAACCTGGGTTACTGGCACCCCAGCCACGTTGAGCCGCGGGAGCGTCTTTGACGCATGTGGCACGAGGTATTGTAGCGGTGAGAAAGCCCGCCGGATTCTCGGATACAAGCCTCGGGTGGGCATCGAAGAGGGTATCCGCATTGGTTGCATGGTAAGTGTCACAAGAAATTCTTCCGCTCCCCTACATCTCATAGCCGGGTCTCGCTAATCTGTAGAAGGACTACGCCCAACGCTTGAAACTGTCCACGAGCAATGGTAAAGAGCAAAACTCTGATTCAATAATGAGTACTGAAGACGTGACACCTTTTTGGACGAGATTTTCTCCGACTGCAGCACTTAAAGCTTCAGAAATTTAACAATAGTGATAGAAGCAGTGGCACTAGGATAGTCCGGGAACTGGGGACTCCGTTTGGAGTAGCTACAGTGAATTTTCGTCATTTGGATGTTGAAGCAAAAGCACTTTTGATACCGACGATGACTCCGCTTTTTTCGAGAGCAGTCGTAATAAGACTGAAATAGAATTTTTAAACCTAATCCATGCGTTGCCTTGACCTTTACATGAATTCGAGGTGATGACCCCCAAGAACATCGCTGCAATGGCCGCAAATGACGTAGAGAAAAAAAGACAGTCTACACAATCAAGCCCCAGCCAAAAGAACCTATTCCTTTCGACACGCGACCCACAACCCAATAAACAATCGTCTAAAACCCAAGCCATCAGGTTCAGCGAAGCCCAAAGACCATCATCAACGAAGTCTCTCGGCCAATGTCCGTTCACATCCGGATCGCCGAGAACGTAGCGTTTTGCGCGATGAAGGATGGTCAATTCGCGTCTCGGGGTTCGCGCTATTCGTGAGGGGTTTGATATGCATTGCTCCGCGGGGTTTGACGTGGCTGCAACTTTGGAGAGGTTGAGCTCGTTCGTTTCTGTGGCAGTAGAGGAGTGGGGGAGTCGCCTGGCTACTGTGCTTGCTTTTGGGAGCGTTGACGATGCCCTGGCGGGATGCAGTGGATGCTTTTCAGCAGAGGCTGACCAACAGCCACGAGTTCCTCAAATTTAGGGTAGATGGGGACAGATTTGATTTGTACCAATTCATAGCGAGTGGAGTGTAAACGTGTTCAAGATAACAAGCAGGTTTCACAGGTCCTCATATGTTAGGGGTAATAATTTAGGTGATGTGGAACCGCTGGATGCTGTGCGGAATGTAGTAGACTTTATATGTGGCTGGGAACATGCAGAAGAAGAGTAGACGATAATGAGGAGGTGAGAAGATGGGAGATGTCGCTCACATGCCGGTCGAGGGTCTTTGGTACTATTAAGTCAAATTGAGCTACATGTAGAAGAGGTGAAATCGTTGTCACTGACTCTGAGCATGAGCAATCAACTGCCATCGCGAAAATGGGTATCTCGATTCACATTTCCACAAGAGCGCCACTCTGTTACGACGCCGACACCTGGGCGAGCAATTAAATCTGTGCTCGAACGGAAATTGCTATCCCTAAAGTGTTTGTGAAAGCTCAATATTGCTTCTCGAAGATCTTTTGTATAGGTTTGGCGGCCTAGTATGGGTCAGCATTGCGCGTTCGCATGAAGTATCCCATATTCCAAAGTCACATACATCGATGAACGTCTCCAGATCTTTGTCCAAGCTCGCGAGGTCATCCTTCCGTTTCTTGTTGTCCGCAATCAAGCCCTGCTTCTTCTTGAGTAAACCCTGCCGCTCCTGCTCCAACAATTCTCGCTCCGAGAGCTCGTGATTGATGCGCGCAAACATCATTGTCTTTTCGTCATCTCCTGTGTGCTCGGGATGCACTTCAAGGAACTCTTCTACGGGTATCAAGGGGAGCTGTTGGTATTTATGGCTGAAAAGGCGAAAGTTAGCCTTTTTCTGTGGCGAGATTTTGCGAGTCAACCCTACTCGTAGGACTCGCAGGCGGCGATCTCGCCCCGGAGATGCCTCTCCTCATAGTAGAGATTTTGAAGCTGCAGATGTAGCCTGTCGATTTCTTGCCGCGCCTCTGCCGTTGTCTGCTTTGTATTCCTCACTTTGAGAATAGCATTGCGATTCAGTTCGCGCAAACGGCCAAGACAGGAGTACAGTAGACGTTGCTGCTTCGATACGTCAAGTTGGATTTGAACTGAAGGTGTCTGTGAGACGGTACTGCCATTGGCTTCGACAAGATTGATGAGATACATGCATTGTTCACGAGTGTGGAGGGATGTGGCCAAGACGGATTGAAGGTAGTCGTCAGTGACTATGTCCCCAGTCTCCATGTCAGCAATGGACGCTGACATGATGGAGGTTTGCCTTTCGATACCTTTATCGATTGAGATCGTAGGGTTTGTTAGTAGTCGAAGAACGTTATATATTACCACTAACACTTACAGTACCTTAGTCTGCCCCTTGAGGTAAGGTACTCGTACTAGCTGAATTAGGGTGCTTTTTGAGGGCCCGGACCCTGCGCCGCCACTCATGTGTTCTTGCTCTTCTGCTTGATCCTACTACAACGCCTGCAGGTCCCACGTGCGTATTGTGTGCCCTATACATAACTCAATCCATTCTTTTCAAGTCCCTCATATCTAAGGTACTCTGCTCTACTCTGGTATATCACTAATTCATCTGATGGCTTTATTCCCCCCTCACCCTAATCAAGTGAACCGATCCAAGAGCCCCGCCTCCCCCTCCTGACCAACAACTCGCCGAAGCTGAACCTAAGTAATCAATCTACTCCAACCCATTCCGGTCGAGACAAATTCAACTTCAGATGCCCTCTCTTTCATCAGCATCGCTCATCATGGCCTGTTCTACCCCTTCACTGACACTTTCGTCTCATGACGGCGCATCAGACGCTCACACCACCGCAATACCTCCACCTGCATCGCCATTGTCTCAGCGCAGGCGGCACTCATCCCATCAGCAATGGAGGAGGCGCTCTCACGATTTAGACTCGGATGCCATATTTATGAAGGTTTGTTTCTGGTGTTGCAATCATAGTATCGTTTGTACGCTAACGCACCAACCAGGTTGACCTCTTCATCTCCGAGCTGGGACGACGGTTGGACTGGATAGAAAATTACGGCAACTTGAAGCTCGATGCCACGGTCAACGGCGCATACTTCACTCTAGATGCCATACGAGAATCATGTTCACTCGTCTCGGGCGAGCTGATTGGCGCCGGACGACGACGGGCAAGGATACTTGTTGAGACGGTAGAGAGCAGATACAACGATGCATTACCGACTCGAGAGACATTAGAAACAAAAGCCCAAGCTGGTATGCGACTCATGGACAAGTTCCTATCGGATTTGGAGGCTCGTGCCCTTGCTGTCAAGGATACGGGATTCTCCGAGATCATAGACGGAGGCTGGCGCATGGCAGAAGAAGGTTTCGAAAAGGCGAAAGAGATTGTAGATGAGGGGTTGGACAAGGCACGCCGGGCTAAAGAGACATTGAAGGAAAACATTGAGCATGCTGTCAAGAGGGCAAAAGAGCACCGCCTCATCACATACGACGACCTTCCGTATCCATGGCGAGTCAATCCTCACATCACGAGAGGCTATCGGTTCTCCGAGAACAAGATCGACTGCATCAAATCGGCTTTCAGCTTTTCGAACGAGACTGTGAATATCTGGTCTCATGCCATCGGCTTGGTCATTGTCCTGGCCATAGCGTTCTACTTCTACCCCTCCTCTGTCAATTTCTCTCATTCTTCCAAAACCGATGTCTTCTTCGCTGCCGCTTTCTTCTTTGCCGCTTGCAAATGTCTCGTCTGCTCATGCATGTGGCATACGATGAGCAGTATCTCACAACAGACCCTCATGGAACGCTTTGCTTGCGTCGACTATACCGGTATCTCGCTATTAATCGCTGCTTCCATCATGACCACGGAATACACTGCTTTCTATTGCGAACCTGTCAGTCGATGGATCTATATCACAACTACCGCCACTCTAGGTGTAGGGGGTGTTATACTACCCTGGCATCCAACGTTCAATCGCGCAGATATGAATTGGTTCCGTGTCCTCTTCTATGTTGCCCTTGCGGCCACTGGATTTGCCCCAATCTTCCAGTTGAGCTGGACTAGAAGTCCAGGATGGGCATGGGCGTTTTATGCGCCTATTGGAAAATCGATCACCGTGTATTTTGTCGGTGCTCTCATTTACGCTGCTCAGGTAAGTAGTCGATAGCATAGAACGTGAGCTGGACTGATCCATGAGCAGGTGCCGGAGCGGTGGTTACATGGCTGGTTTGACTATATCGGAGGTAGTCACAACATCTGGCATCTGGCAGTACTGGGCGGCATCCTCTTTCATTACATGGCGATGCAGAGTTTTTTCTCTGTAGCCTTTGAACGAGGGCAAGAAGAGTGCGGGTACGACATTTTGACGCGATAAAACAGGTAGACAAGTGCCGAAAAGACCACTGGCTCAAGAGCTGACTAGTGGCTGAGAGGGTGATAGAGTAAATAGTATCATGTCTATGGAAATAATACATATTCTCAAAATTGCATACCGTAGAGAATAGATTTGATAGGCTCGTTGCAAGTAAAATGGAGATATGTGCCTCATAATGCTTGGTCTGAGTCGGAGAGAAGTAAAGATCTGCAATTTTGGGCAGCAACTGACTGCAGAATCCTTCTTCGGCTCTTCATCAATGCAAGGGCACAACCTAGAGCCTCCACTCTCAAGACTCACTGGCGATGATCTGTTCCAGAATCACGATTGTACGTCAAGTAGCAGATCATTGAGCATACCGAACGACATTTCCACTAACAGCCTCACCCTCTCTCGCTCTCCGGGGCGTAAGGCGCTGACCTTTCGCATCTCCGCCTTGTACCCTAAATTTCCTCCGTTGCAACGTTTGCTAGGGAGAGTACCTCGCCAAACCAGTGATCAGGATGCATGAGCTTCCTTGCTTACGCGGTTCGGCGTCTGAAGATCGATGCACACGTCGCCTGGGGTTGCCTACGGTGTCCAAATGCAGGACTGGTTTCTGCATTGACAACGAACGCGCACGCAATTGAGGCGACGCGAATGATGCACTAATGTCCTTGCCTTCAAAGTCTGCATCCACAATGCATATGCTTTTTCAGACTGGCATCTTGGTATTCTCCACAAGTATTCGTCGATTGACGAAGGGAACCAGTCTGATACGCAATCACAAGGATCGAAAGCTCGGCCTTTCAATCCCTAGTCTCCATCAGTCCTCGCTATTCGTCTATCATTCATGCCTCATGGCTACCCAATCCCCAGATACCGTTAGCGCCGCGCTTTATTTCCAGACACTTACAAAGTGGAAAAGCGATAGTTCTGTCTCCGTACTCAAGCTAAGGGAATTGGCGGTTCGATTGCAAGCGGGCTCTTGGTCTGTTTCATGCTATTCTCGCCACACTCTCGGAATGTCCATGGAAAAGGCTCACCGCATTGGATGAGAAAATGCTTTTCATCGTTCGATTTTAACTTTTTTTGTTTTGCCTGTCCAGCCAGCCGACTGGACCACAACACCAAGATGCATACCGCCATTTGACCGTAGACTGCCATCACCGGACAACCTCTCAGGCGCCAACTCATCGCACTGGAAGCCCTGCCTCAACAGATCCTCAACAGCAAGGGCTGCATCGTTGAAATTAAACCCTGGAATTCTGAATGAGTTTTCCAGAAGTAATGCCTGCTATCTGCTCCTTCGGGCGTCAAGATCTGCAGTCATTATATGTGACCTGGGCGTGCTCAAAAGATGACGATTCCCCAACTATAGCCTACTAGTCAACACTCAGTCGACTTTCAAAGTTGCGAGAGACATTATGTCTTCAAGGAAGTTGTCCTTGCGTCTACGAACCTTTGCAGCATCGTCCTCCCGTCGATGCTAGGGCTTGGTCTGTACTGATACCTTAGTGTCTCTCGAAATGTCGCACCGGGAGGGCTACTACTCAGACCAGTGGACGAAGCCAGGACACGACAGAGAGGACCTTGTCTCCTCTCATCGCCCGCAAGAAGCCAACATCCGAAGGTGAATGATTGTCAAGTCATGGAATTGATGCGATAACGTTGACTAATTGCCTCTTAGTACTCATACGCCGTATCCTGATGAACATGGTATCGCGCCATTCGCCTCTCGCCCTGTGTACACGGATTCCCGTAGCACTGCCTCTCCAAATTCACTATACGCATTCTCAGAAGAGCGCGCAAGTCTTGACCCCAGAGCTCTTGGACCTTTGCAACAAATAAATCCTGCGTATCGAGATGAACTTGTGGACAGGAATCGCATTTTGGTTATGCCACCTCCCGCGAGAAGACCCGGGTCATATGAGCCTCCTGATCGGGTCGACCATTTGAGCCAGGGATCGCCACAGCTTTCGAGGGTACCAACCTCATTCCAACATCCCTTTGCACACTCCGAAATAGCGCTCGGACTCAATTCAGGAAGGCCTTCGTCAGGGTTGACACGTCGCATGAGTTACCAGGACATAAATCAAGTTTCACCCTCCTCGCCTGGCAATCACTCATGGGAACAAGAGTATACTATTCCGCAGGATCGTGCTGAATACCTGGATGAACGCCTTGCTTCAAGGGAAGCAGCCATTCTGCCTGAGCCCAAAGGATATGAGAGACCACCCAAGAGATTCCGTGGAGGTCGAGATGAGTTCGCCGAGGGACAGGTCCAGCATCTGCCAAAGATTGAAGTCCAACAGGCCCGGGAACGAGATCTGGATTTTGAGCCTGTCAGCCTAGACCATCAAGAACAAAACGACATAATGTCACGCGTGAACAGACGTCTTTCCCAATGCGCTTTTGATTTCATTGCTATGTACCAATTCCCGATACCATTGGAAGCTGGAAAGCCCATGGTACGAGTTGCCGCTGACAGGGCTTGGACTGAGTGGGTGTATCTGCTAAAGAGGCTGGCCACCAAGCGTCGGATACCTTCAAAGGCAATTTATGATGGCCAAATCAAGGAGCTAACAACTCTACTGGAAAACTCTGTGGAGATGCGTCACTCTACCAAGCCTCAGTCGAGACCATTAAAGGATGATCGTCATGTGCTCCAATTGATTTCCGCTGGTATCCAAGTGGGGAGAATGCTCAAGGATGTTACTACAATGGACTATCTGGATAGACTCTACAAGGACACAGAGGCGCAGATCCAGCAACGAAAGAGCATGCCCAGATACTCAAGGTGATCAAGGCCTACAAGGAAATACAGGAAAGACCACAAGCCTCTAGTGAAGGCTCCACTCAGCCCCCAGAAGACCAATGGCGTGACGGATACCGGAGATACCGGCCCCTTTTGGCAGGTAATACAACCAGGGTCGGGACTTGGCGTTCCACCCTATTGGAAGTACGGAGCCAGCAAGGGTACAGCCTTGCTGGCGTTTCTTATGTTTTTGGTTCTTTAGCACACGGTGTACAAGAACAGCAGAGCCCCAACTGAATCCGGGATTCAGCCAGGCGTTTATTCGCTGTCTTGAATGATACTGCCTTTGGACCGCTGGTTTGTCTCCATGAGCGGTGCAGCTGGATAATTTTCTATTAATGTACAGGAACCTTGCTTTTGTTTTGGTATATTCTCCAATGGTTTCCTAAAGGCTTCCGGACTATTTGGGCCATAGGCGCCTGAAGAGGCTTTATTGAGGCGCTACTGTTCTCCTTTCGGCATCCGCATCACTTATTCAGCATCTTTGAAGTATTCTTGATAACAAACGCAATGAAGCTTGTAAATTGACTCAAATTCATACATCGCAAAACCGAACATTGACTTGAAAGCAAGCACTCACCCCCACTCTCGATGTCCATTGCTTGCTAATCTCGAGCGATCAATGATCATGCGACAGAAAACAGGCGCCTGTCGGACAGTCATAGATACACTCGGCCAATGACTAGCCATGTCTGCGCTCCTCTATGTCTTTACATGGTCGTTGGAGAGATGTAACCCATGAACCCGAGCACTCATATCAGAAAAGTCTTTGTGACCAGCTGAAGGCATCTTTATTGCGTTTTGTACATAGTTTTCTCATATTGATTTACAGCATCTAGATGATCAATTGTCCAGCTCATTCGGCAGTGTCTATATTGAAATTGATGCGCGGAATGCCAGCAATGATCTGATGGGGATCCACTTGATATGTGGCGGCAAGAATTGATAGGATGGAGAACAGAAATATTGCTTAGTGTTTCCATTGCAACCGAGAGGGCTGGCACAGCGCACCGTCCTGTCATAACCTGCGCATTCCTGGCTTTCCGTAACGACTTTTCGTGAAAGGCTGTGCTCCAGATGTTTACGGCATCAACCAGACGTTTTAGGCCGAGAATTTCCCACAGCAACAAGCTTTCATAGGATGATGAAGGGTACAAAGTTCTGACAGACACGTGGCTTGAGGATCCTAGTGAGCGGCTTGAGAAGCACTAAATCGGGAGAGCTACGACTCTGAGCCTCTCATGTCAATCTGGCGTGCTTGAGAATGTTGAGATCCAGGCGATCGGGTGGTTGGATGAGACGGTATTGGCTGAGGCAAGATCAGAGGGCTATTTAGACTCCAGCAACGATCGAATGAGACGAATGCACGCACGCGAGATGTTGTTGTATCGAATGCGGCGGCTCACGCTGACCAGTCGTCGTACGATTATATAATGACTTTTCAGCCAGTCAATTATTCAAGCTCGAGCACTTCTCCGGCAGAGCCGCTGAGGTCACTCCACGCAGACCGTTGACGCCGGAGTTCTCGGCGCTCATTTGGGGGCTTGAGATGAAAGCAAGCCAAGCCTATTCGCAGCGATTCAAGTAATGTCTTGATACAATATTGGTAGCATTTCTCGCGCGCTTTCATGCTCTCGAGATTGGAGTCCCTTGGGCGGCTGGCTATTCAGAAATTCTATTATATAAAGACGGCTGTTATTCCTGAGAGTAGAGTGACATTGAATTCTACCTGGTTGCTAGGCTTTCCCTAGGCGGCTTGGTGGCAGCCATCACATCTTTAGCGCTTCTGCTGCCTGCATCCGGCAAAGACTCGATTCATTTCTCTTGCCCTTCCAACACTTCCAAGTCTCCTCTGTTAGTCCAAACCTGTCAGCACTGTCAGTAAGATTACCTACCACACCCTGTTTCACCTGAGGATGATGCCCCATGAGCTCCAAGATGATTTGTGACGCTGACAGCATGCCTCTAGTTTAACCGTGGTCAAATCATAGGCCGCAGTAAGACATTTATCAGCTGCACGGACGGGGCGCGAATCACAAAGAATCGTCAGGCCTTGCAGGTGTTGTGTCCAATCAAAGATTCATCACAGCGCTTCCAGAGCCAAGGAACAGTCAAGCATCCAGTCGGCTGTTTTCCTTTATTTACCCAAATCCCACCCCCCCTGTCGCCGCCCCTATATCGGTGCTAGTCTCCTCGTGGCTGCCTTTCTTTTCCGGGACCAGCCCCAGGAGTGATCCCAGCTCGACTAAGCCAAAAGACGTTAGTGCAACTTCTAATCTTGCATCAAGTTGCATCACTGGGTGGCAGTCGGAACGCTGTTGTAACAGAAAAGCCCAATCCAAATCAAAAAAAAGGCAAAAAAGCGTCTTGGCGCGACAATTCACTCCTGTAACCGCCCGACCTTTGATCAGCTATCAACTCTAACAGGCTACGACCTACCTACATACCACCACTACCACCACTACCACCACCATAACCACAATAACCACCCACAATCACTCTTTTCCTTACCGCGCCCTGACCTGCAAGACCCTGTTTGACTCGGTAGCCGAGTAGCAATCCAACAAATCAGAGGTAGAGGTACGTCCTGACTTTCTTACCTCCGTCTTCTTCCTCCCTTCCCTTCCCTTATAAGCTTGTAACACCCCAGAGCCTCTCTTCTCTTCTGTTTCCATCACGGCTCACTCATTTGCCCGCCGCAGGCATCGCCGTCTGATCGTGCCTCGAGTCATTCATTTGACAAGACGCTCTCTCCAACTCGACGGCCATCATGTCTCCTGCCTCGCCCAAGCCTATTCCTCCCACCATCAGCACCACCTCTCCTACCGATACACCCAAATCGCCAAAGCCAACCTTGCCCGCTCTCATAACACCCAAGACTGCAAGCCTACCCTCGGAGCTACCAAGAAGCCCACTGCCAGGCCGGCTCGATGCAATCAAGCAAGAAGAGGAGGACATTAAGACACCCATTACACCACCACAAGCCTACACCGAATTCCTCAGAACCCTCTCTCCTGCCGTCTCCACCCCTTCTACCGGCAGATCTCCCATCTTCGACCGCGTCTCCGGCAAATCGACCCCGCTTACCCAACCATCGAGTGCCAACAGCTGTCTCTGCAGCAGCTATGACACGTCGAAGACACACTCTCCATCATTGATTCCTCCCTCACCGTTCATGCGCCCTCCAAACTCGGCACGTACACCCACCCTCTTACGAAAATTACGTATCCCTCAATCACCCGCCTGGTCCCCTGCTACGGACTCGCCGAAAAGCAGCGCACTAAGTAGTGCTCATCGCTCACCCTTCTCACCCGCGGACTGGGCCCCCGATGGAAAAGCAAGATATTCTGAAGGGCCAAGGTCGTGCACACATAAACCCGTCAGCGTGAGGCAAGTGATTACCAAAACTGTAACATACACGCGGACGCCGATCACACCGCTTGATCCGCCACCGAAGGGGAAGAAGAGGAGATTGGAGTAGAGCTCGCCCCGCGCACCTACACCTCATCTACATTCACCGTCATGGTTCACTTTTAATCTTACAGTTCACTCCATACGCATGCCATCCACCATCACTACACTATTTGGCTTCGGAATCGTCTTACGACCTAATGTTGCGCCACGATGCTCTTGCGCGCTATTTAAAGCAAAACGCATTTTCCATCCCTTTTCCCTGCGCGACATGGGAGGCACACGATGTGACGAAATTTGGAGCCGGGCGTCGAACTCTACACGGCAGTATGGAGTTCCGCTAAACTTTGCTTTTGTTTGCTTTCTGATCCTTACTGGCGCATCGGAGCTTGCAACGGACACAAGCAGGGGAGGAGGGGAGCTGGGCAAGGCACAGTCACTGTTCTGCGCCAAGATACCACCGTTTGCTTCTATCAATCAAAATTCCTGCTACCACTTCTACCCACCCCGTCTCATCGATTACATTACTTGCATTGCCATTCCACACACACACCTTTTGTTCTCTTTCCCTCTCTCCATGTTGTACGTACCCAACAAAAGCGCATGAACATCAAACAAAACAAAACAAAACCACAAACCAAAAGGATCACCCCAAACGCTCCTCCCGCATCTCGCATCATGCAACCCCATTGAACACCCCCCCCCCCCCCCCCCCCCCCCCCCCCCCCCCCCCCCCCCCCCCCCAAAAAAAAAAAAAAAAAAAAAAAAAGTCCCTACACCCCATACTCCGCAAAACCCAATAAACAGCAGCCGAACCCCTCCGTAGCCGCCCACGCTAACCCTCACCTTAAATTACCTTACCTTAGACTCCCTAGCTTGCATACCTTAACTTTAAAACTTTCTCGGGGCGCGTAAGACGGGGCCAATCACTACCTTACTCATATTGTTGTCTGTAACCGCTCGACATACGGTAGTTGATTACCTTACTTATTCATGACCGGGGCAAGGGTTTATTTCATAGCGCGTTGGAGATTTTTTAAACTTTTGCGGAAAGGAAAGGAAAGTACGGAGTTATGTATGGAGCAGCGATGTGGGGGACAAGGGTAGTAGAGTTGATGAGGTAGGCGGGCGGTTAGTAAAGAATTATCCCATCTACCTATGCATTGTTCTTCACGCCTCCCAACAATGAAGAAGATACCGTGCCTTGACCTAGGGAGGCACGGCTGGAGTATAGGTATAGGTCGGTAGGAGTACTGTTACACTGCAACATACTTCCAGGGAACACAGCGCTTACGCTCCGTCATTGCCTATTCTTCACTTCACCTTTCTGATCATGAGCCACGAGCTAGGAAAGAGGGTGGACCTGAGCGCTTTGAGAACGTGTCTTGATTGCGATCACGTTTCTTTGCTTGTGTTCAGTTGGTTCGAGGCACGCATGCAAAGGCTTGGTTCAATGGTTGTAAGATGTGCCATCCGACCTGCGCGTCGTACGAGTATTATAGCGTAGCCTTGCGGTGACTGTAACGGTACGACTGACAGAGGGCTGTGCGTGCGCGTTCAAAAAGCCCATAGATACAGACGCTTAATCCATACTGCCCGGTAGTCAAGCGCTAGCCACGGCCGAGTCATTCGTCCCACTGTCACCGAGCAGGGTCACCACGGAGCTGTTGTCTTGCAAGACTCCCGCCATCAATTCAAAAGGGACGCTCTGATTGAACGCGGACATGTCAGTCTGTTCAGAGTCGGAATCTTGCAAAACACCACCAGCATGCGCCAACGTGACCGTGGACGTATTTCCAGAGTTCCCACCAGAGTTATCCTTGAAGGCCGACAGCTCAACAGTAATGTCTCCGGCGAGACCTTTTGGAGCACTCGTCAGCTAACTTTGAGCTACCGGATTCGCCGGGGGGGGCCCTTATATACGTAGGACGTACCAAGATTCTTTGCTTTACCTCCCTTGTCTTTCGCTCTCGTGCACATACTAGCGATGACCGTGACCGCTTCCCAAATCCCGTACCACCTCGCAGTAGTCGCCGGGCCCTGAATGTCGATCCTAACTTGACACTTCCCGTCGGCTGTGCGGATGAAACCAATCGAAGATATCAGAAATGCTGCTTCCTGACTTGAAGGATACAAGGTAATCTATCTTACCTGCTTCTAGCACGAGAGGCAACTGCTCTTGGACCCCGGGTTCTCCAGCATATCCGAATTTTCGAGCATCCTTGTTAGCTCTCATGTTCGCAAAGAGAGCAACACAAGAATTCCACGGGGGTCCGGGAGTCGATGTCGGATCGCATCGGACCTGTACACTTCCGAGTCAGTGTTACTCATTTGAGGTAGCAGAAAGCTTAAGGGTAGAATGAAAGATCTGTAAGAGTTATGGGAATATTTACGCAAGAAATGTTTGAGGATCGAGACACCAAATACGGGTTGGGGAAAAGGATTTGCAAAGTGCACTTACGACTGGTTTGTAGCCAGCAATTGCAACATTTACATGGTTATCCCCACCTAACGAGAATCGATATCAATATGTAGAAGTTTAGACTTGAAGTTCAGATTGTCAATGCTCGCACGCCATTAGGCTTCCCAGTACCAGAAATCTTGGATTACAAGCCTAGCGCCTATCTGAACTCCGGACACTTACCTATATTGGATGCCACACCTCCCACACCTCTTTTGACAACACATGATTGAAACGTCGTATACGCAGCATGACCAATTTCAATGGAGGACGCGTGCCCAGAAACTACATTTTCTTTAAGGAATGGTTGGATGAAACACAACCCGTCGTCTATTAAAGGGTCAGAATGAGATGGACGGTATCTGTAGGCTAAGCGGCGGAGGACTTAATCCAAAGGGACGGCGCATCTGTGTGGAGTACTTACTGCTGTAAGTTCTCAAAGGAAGCGAAACGTCACCTGGTATCCCACTTAAACGTTCGACAAAAGTGTACTGCGTCGAATCGTGGCTCATATAATCGAATACTTTGCGACAACTGGGTACTTTCAAATTCTTGCCGTATGTCATTCCGTCGCATGTGATTGTCAGCTTGTTTGCAGACGTGTCGCTATTATTTGATGGTATTAAGATGGTCGCAGGTGACCCTAAGTTCGGGGTTAGATTTGGCTCAGGGTCAAGGCATTCAGATTGCTGCGGTAGGACTGCGTATACGGCCCAGAGTGTGAGACAGAAGAACATGGTCCGTGAGATGGGGGAAGCCTCTAGTAGATGTCAGGACGGCAAGCCTTTCGCTCGAGGACGAAAAGCCACTTCAGTTTCGAGTCGCGGTCTAAATTGTCGTGATTGCGCTTATCAGTCTCGACCACCATATAAGCGTCGTAATACTATTTCGAGCCTCGAGATACGTATCGAGGGCTTCCGTCTCCTCCTGCATTAGTGCCCCCAAATGCTACACACTTGCTGCCCTTCGTTGGCGATATCGTCTTGGCAGATTGTGATTTCCGCCTTCATCGAGGGACGAACATTCTGGCTCAACACCCTTCTTCTTTTTCCCTCATGATTGCAATAGATCTTGCCTAGGATGTACAATTAGACCTATACCTATACTGTACCCCATTGGGTTCAGCATACAATATCATCGTAGTCCATTCAGTTCTTTACACATGTGCAAAGTCATCCGTGTCTCTAGTAGGATTCTGTAGGACAGAAGAAACCTTGGTTGGGTGATGGTCCTACGGCGCCCACAACTGTACTTTGAAATATCCCGATTAGCTCGGCAGAAAGCCAGGCTGTCGGACACGCCATGAAATGTAGCCAGTTTTGATAATGTATGACTCATCAATACAGATACGATGCGCGCCGATTAATGAAGAGGTCCATATTGATTGAATACCCTCTTATAGAGTATGTCGCACAATAATTAGGTTGTGGTAAAGCACTTTAAGAACGTCCATCCTATGGCCTGATCTTTGAAAGAGCTGAGCATGGCGCGATTCACTTGTATGCTTGTCGTTTGCGAATGAGTCGAGCAAATGAAGACAATCATAGGGTGGGGCAAACCTTGTCACCTACCCTGACCTGTCCTCTCTGTGTTAGAGCTAGCGAGGTATGCACCCCAAAGTATACCTTCCCGTCCTTTCTCCTTGTCTTGGCCAGCGTGACAAATGGTTCTTCGTTCTTCTCCGCATTACGCTGATCTACGCATACCATGTGGCATCTGCGACAGCCTCCTAACACATCGAGGGTGACATCATGACCAATGCATAAGGAGCGCCAATCATCCTCGACGTACGGATTCTCGGAGCCGGGGCTAGAATCAGGATCCTCAGCAACGATGATGTTAGCACGGAAGACCGAAGCATGAGCGGCTTTGCCGTCTTTGACCTTGATTTGTTCGTTGAGTCGATTAAGGCTGGAGCGTGATATGGTCAGAATAGGGCTCTCGTTTGATAACAAGATTGGTCTCTGCATAGTTTTGGGCGTTTGAGATGAAGATACGATCTTGCCTGGTGCATTCAGGCCTGCTTTTGAGTGTCTCGTCGAAAGCCCTGCTACGGCAGCCGGAAATCTTGCGAGAGTACAAGGTGCCCCAATCAGGGTCGTGAAGAATTCGGCGATATGCTTCGACGCGTACACGTATGCGAGGATATTCTCGCCACAGACTCGCGAAGTGGGCATCGGAAGCCCATCATGGCAGTTTTGAAACACACCAGGATTGGCAGAAAGAGGCACAGATATCTCGTTGGGCGTACTGGGAGGTATTAGTCCATGAAAACGTACACATAGACGCCCTTTTTCCAAATCGAGACTTGGTCTGAGTAATGCCATTTTAGGAAAACTTTTCTGGCTCAATGCTGTTCGAGTGCCTTCATGGACCAAACACCATTCTCTGTCCCAAGCCAACCCTTCTGCCCTGACGTCCCACGAAATGCCGGGTGGTATTTCCCACCCCCCGCAACTCTTGATGGGATATATAGTAAGAGTCTCAACACATAATGCATGCCCAAGCATTGAAGAAGCCTCGGCTCGCTGTGGCACTTCAGTGTGATCTACGAAGAACTCTTCGACGAACTCAATAAGAGTGTTTACATCATGAATATTGCTCATAGCACCAAGGCTTACCCTGAGCATCCCCGTCGGCTTCCCACCGAGGATGTCAGTCTCGTTTCCGCAACGATGGCCGGCAGAAAAATTACGCTTCAACTCCCAAGGTGCCAGATCGAGGGCGGATGCGATTCCTCCGGGATTACAAAGACCTCCGCTTCTAAGCTGAATGTTGCGAATGTTTGCAAGCTTCTCGACCTCAGCATTGCTGATCCACTCGCCTCTCCTGTCACGAAGATTGAAAGCTATGATTGGCCCTTGAAATCTGCTGTCTCTGTAGGACGTCGAGAGGTCTCGATACATTTGGCAGACCGAGGAGCCATTGTGATGCCGTAAAGCAGCGAGCTTACTAAATGTCTGTTCGGCCAGGAAACCAGTGTGCACAGCGACAAGTTCGAGAGATCCAAATAGCCGCTCATGAACATTCATAGCGCTGTCGAGAGCAACGATGTTGTGTATTGGCAGGGTACCGTCCTCCAGTTGCTCATGCAGCGAGCCATTCTTCCGTATGTGCCAACTTTCTCGCCCGCATGTTACCAATTCCACTGTGCCGCCGCCAAAATAGCTTCGTTGTTGCAGCACTGGCGCAGATTCATTTCGCACAATCAGCGCTCCCAGATCCGGGAAACCAAAGATTTTGTTAAAGCTCAGGACGGTGAAGTCAGGCGCATTGGCAAAATTGCTGAGATCGAGAGGGGACGTAGAAACGAACGCAGCGGCATCGAGAAGGCTGTATACATAGGTTGAAAGCTTGGATGACCTGAGTTGGCTCGTCCAGGACAAAGGCAATCGTCTTCCATCCATATTTGATTGAGCGGGGTATGCGAATAGGCCTACCCCGATATCCCCAGGAAGTCCATTGATACCCTCACCAAGCCATTCCTCGACCTCACTGTCCGACTCGAAACAACGCGGTGTACCCTTCGCAGCTTCCCGAACCCCAACCAGGCTCGTATGAGCATCCTTATGGTATCCGTACCAAAACCCACGCTCTTGTGCTTGAAGGCCTTCCATCACTAACTTAATCCCCGCTGTAGCATTTGCAACAAAGACGAGGTCGAAATGATCAGGGTCTGCATTGAAGAACTGTAACACTCGTAGGCGTACGTCTTCTACACGACGAGTCGATCGCTGAGAGGATGATGAAGCGGAGTGAGGGTTGCCGAGTAGGGTCGATGTCATGACTTGAGAGAACTCCTCTATTAGGGATTTGGGGTATAGAGTTGTGCCTGCATGATCGAGGTAGATCGCTCCTGCAGGCAATGTAAGTCTCTTAGCTCCATACGGTGTACCTGTGTGGGCCTACCTTGAAGCATAGGGAATTCTTTTTCTCTAATGGCATCAACATTGCTGTTATAGCCGGCTATAGTACTTGGATATGTTTCTTCGCCGTCAGGCTCCTTACTAGGCTTCATGGGGGCCATTGTGGTTTTTTTCGAAGTTCCAAGTAGCACAGCAGCCAGTAGTCATGCATCTGTACAACGACTTTTACCAGCCTGTCTCGAATGTAGATCGGTCACGGTGGCAAACGCCGTCACATTGTTACAGTGGAAGTCGGAGAAGCCCGATCGCACATTTTAATAGCGGAATGCCAAGAGCTTCTTGATCTTCAGCGTTTCTCGAGTATGTACTTCGTCGTAGTATTGTTTCTTCGGACTTGGAATAATGAGAATCTACATTTTAGGAAGTTACATGGGACTTGAAAACTGATGTCTCGTTCTGAATGTTTTTGGGCTTTGAAGGCTTCCTCTGAAATCTACAAAGCATCCAGGTTTCCACACAACCCTTAGTGACAAGACTTGTCCCGCTATAGCATTCCACCCGGCGGAGAGACAATTTGCCAGTCTTCGACCGCCATTCATGGCAGGGAGGGTCTATACCACCACGAGGGAGTCAAACTCCACCTCCGGAGTTGCCCAGAATCTCCGCTGCAGTCACCACCAACGCCTTGCATGCCCATCAGCCCCAAACTTCGACATGAAACAAATCGGGGTATCGTTCGAAAATGACCAGCTACTCGCTCAAGTGAGTAGTTTAATGCATCCTTAATCCCAGCCAGCCTATGCATTGCCTCTCCTGTCCACGTCCCTTGTCCTCGCTCTGACATCGTACAGGAAATATCGAAAAACAGACCAGGATGCGCAGTTCATTATTGGGAAATATGACTCCCTGCCGATAGATTCAACCATCAAGGTTCCTCTATCATATTAACAGGTAGTCCCAGCCCTTGTGTCGCATCACGTCCCGCCAGTGGACGTTCTGATTTTCTCCTGCCTCATCGGCTTGGCGCCATACTTCCTGAAGCAGGCGCACCATTCGGCCAAAGCTGCCAAACTCTGCATGCTCACCAAGGTTTGCAATTCGGTCCGCGAAGACATAGCGAAATGGTGAATTAGGAGTGCTCATGGATCCACCTATTAAGAGCGGCCAAACGAGCGAGCGATCGAACCCGTCTGGCCCAGCGGGAATCAATTCGAGCACACCTGTTAATCTAGCCACGAGGCCTTGCATAGATTCGCTGTTTCTCGAGGATTCAGGCACCAAAGAGCTAACATAGATGCGTGCGGCAAGCAGGTACATTGCTGTCATGTTCTTCGAGAGTTGCCTTGGACGGATGGCACCGGTCTCTGTTGAAGCTTGCTCATACTCCGCGCGTCCTGACTCTGGATATTCTATGGTGTCCAAATACTTTCCAAGCGAGACGACGAGCGAGCAGATTTGAAAGTGGTCAAGTTGGCCGGTAATTTTGAGCGAGTCCAAGCAGGCAATCTCTGAGATGATGTACATGACCTTGTCCTCGCAGCCCATAAGTTCGGACAAGCCAGAGGTCATGTTCCTCTCATTCCTTCCGCGGTATGTGGCTGCGAATTGGGGGCATTGTCCTAGCATAGTTGCGCCGAGGATATCGATCCATGAGGTGAGTGTCATGTTGAATGGCGAGCGGGGGATCTGCCCATTTACCGGTTCAACATTGTGCTGCAAGTGGAGCCTTTTTACACAATCAGTAGCTGCTTGGAAATGCTGGTGCCATGGTATATCCGCCAACGCATCTGCTGGTCTGCCAACAGTGCATTGGAAAAATATCATGCCCAAACTTGCTTCCAGGATCTGTTCGTGGTCAGTGTCGGTGTTACGTTTGCATGCCTCGCATATTTCGTAGATCGATGCGCCGCGGTGCCTCATAATATCAAGTTCAAGTTGCTCGCTTTGTACTCGCTGGATAGACTTGAGATGGCTTGCAGAGATGCTCAGAGCACAGTGCAGGTAGGCCTTGTTTGACTCAAGAGCATGCAATATTATATCTGACCTTTCCGAACCATGCTGGTTGACCTCGTGTACTGGGAAAATGAGCCTTAGGACATTTGCGACAAAGTGGTCCAGCAATGGTCTGTCGCATTCTTCGACGTCGATGTTGACTGACGAAAAGTGCGGTGCGTCATACCCGAAGTCGAAGTCCAATGTCTCCTCAGCTCCATATATGTTTTCATTACCGTAAATTTCATCATGTACCCAGGCGTGCTCTTCCTGGAAAGGCGTCATCCCGGCCGTGACTGGCGGTGGATGATATGTGCTGAAGCTCGACGTCGAGGAGTCTTTCCGTGTAGGAACGTCGTTTACGTACATTTGGCTCTCGGTCTTGATGTCAACTTCATAAGGTGGTGGAAGGAAAGTCTGGTAGTGTGAATCTGCATCGTAAGGGGGGGACAGAACATTGTTGTACATGTCAAATTGGTCGTGGATTGGCTGTTGACTGAAGTCATAGCCAGGGGAGTACGGCGAGCCGACAGATGGGGCACGGGTGAGTGGATTTCCTGAAAAGGTCGCTGATGTTGGCAGGGAGTATGATAATCCTGGAGGAGTGTCCGCACCCATGGAACCCTGTGCCGCCTTCTCCGACACCTTGGTGCGCTTGATGGCCATCTTGATGTGCTCTTTCTGCTTCTTCCGCAGAGTGTTGTCATTCCACCACAAGGGTCGCTTGTATTCGCACTGGAGACCTAAGTTCCTACAAGCTTTGCATAAGTTTTGGCCTTCATCGCACTTCTTCCTTCGGAGGCGACAGGTATAACATCCTTGATTCCGACTTTAGTCGATTGACGAGAGGATAGAAAGTCGCAGTTACATACCTGAGCGCGATCTTCTGTGCATCTTGCTAGCTCCATTGACCTTGGCGGGCGATTGCTTTGGCGCGACCATTTGCACAGACTTGGCAGTCTGGCCTGCTGCTTTGGGTGACATGGGTAATCTTCGCGTCTAAAGGGATTTTCAAAGGAGCAGTGGAGATGTTGTCTATAGATATGGATGCGGGGTCGGAGGGGGGTTGGGAGGAGTGGGATTCGAAGGCTAAAAATGCAAAGGCGCAGAGCAAGACCGATATGTGAGTAGTATTAAAGAGTAGGAGCCTGACCAGCTGGCTCCAAGGTATGATGGGTGAAAGAGTGATAGGATGGGAGAACAATAGTTCCACGGTCTGCCGCAAGAGTCCTTGAAGTGAAGACCTGGACATGATGGAGTATATGTAGACAGACATAATTAGGAAAGGCTCCAAGGGTACGGAGTGGAAAGCCAATGTTTCTAAAAATGAACCGTGCATTTCGACCCACCCCCGCGATAGCTAAAAGGCTAGAGCCTAGTGGGAAATCCGAGTCGGTAAGGGTAAAATAAAGTAGGCACAGAGATACATGTACGAGTAAGATAATAATAATAATAATAATAATGCGCCGGGCCAGATAATGGATCACTACGGTACGTAACAGGCTACTAATGAAGATTGAGGAGCTTGGCCGTCGATTGGCATGATGGAATCAAAAAAATGATTCACTCATACGCTACCAATTTTAGAGCTTTCCAGATTGAAAAGAGGGGTAATTTTGCTATTTTTGCCATCTTTGCCATTTTCCAAGCGCCCAAAGCTCGGGCAAGTCAATAGTCTCAGGAAGACCCTGGCTGTTAATCATGATAATAGCTCCGGGCTCGGTTAGATTGATATGCAGTCATGAGATAAAGTACAAGTAAGCAGAAGAGGTACAGCACTTTATCGGTGCCTAGCTTCTCTGCCCGCAGCGGGGCGGGTCGAAGGAAGGCAACTTTTTCCATTCATCCATTATTATTATTTCACTGGCATCACTGCAAAGTCTGCAAGCCTCGCCAGTCCGTTCTGGAGCTACTGCATGACAATCAGAACTCGTCACATCTTTTTCCGTTGCTTCCCCGTATCATGTATGCGCCTCACGCTGGAGTCGAGATATCTGCTCTTTTTGTCATTCAGGCTGCAGAGGAATAATTCACTCGACGCAACTTTTCACTAAGTCGTTTTTTTTAGTTCAAGAAGCAGCAAAAAGTCCCTGCACGAATCGGCTGGATTGACCACAGCGCCGACGCCATGTTCCAGCTTCCCAAAGCTTCCCAGCTCCCAAACCCCTCTCAGGCTCTCCCTCCCAAGTCAGACCCGCAAATTAAGATCCAAATTGCGAGATCACGAGATTGAGCATAAGCCAACCATACAAGTGCACGATACTCGCGACGCTACTGTAGATGAATGTGGGAATTGGGGTAAATCTACCAAGGGCTAAGGCAACGTGATTCCTTCGTTCTTCATTTCTTGGCATCATGACAGGCCAGCGGACGTTGAAACTTTTAGCGCTGCTCTTAAAGAAACGTGCCGCTCCAGCGCCAAAAGGGAAGCTTGATAAAAGTTAGCTACTTTAAAAACTTAAACTTGCTGCTGCGGGGAAACGAGCTTCATGATAGGTCGGAGATGGCAACAAATTAGGCTGACTTGATGATGTAAAAACAGATATATTTGCTAAGAATACATCAGACTCAACGGCGGGATCGTGTCAATGTGGGCAAGATCTGCAAGGAAACGATTCCTGTCTGAGATGATTTTGCTTCATTTCCGATGCGAGCACAAAATGTCCCTTTTTGTTTTAATTAGATTGTCACAAACGGCCGCCGTTACGGGCATTTTGCTGGGTCAGCCATTATGAAATTATCATTGGCTGGCAAGTAAAACAAAAATCGGCGAATCTTGAATAAGTATCAGCGACAAAGATTTGAGACCATCATGTGGCTTTCCCACATGTCCTGAGGACTTGGAACAATTGTCGGTGTACACATTACTACTCGTGGACAAGATTTGTGCATGAGATTCGCCCAGGGTCGATCTTTAGCGGGCCTTTTGGCCACCACCACTCCTGACATTTTCTCAGTCGTAAAGCCACCGGTGACTGTGAGAGGACGGAAATTGGAAAGACGTTTGACAACAAAAGCCCCCGGTGACTTGGACTTCCCTAAAGCACAAGATTTCTGTGGGTCCCGAACATGTCCATCCACTCGAGGAGGTTGTCGCATCCCAAACGTTTTCGGTGGTCGTATCGACCTGGATCAGTAGCGATGACTGGCGGTGAAGACTTGTGATCACTGATCGATTGAAGGTGGAGTAGAAGGATCCCGAATTGATCGCCCGCATGATATTTTGATCATGTGAGCAGAAATTATTGGGGAAGTAGGGTAAGGATTGGAGTCGAGTCCGTCCACCTTGTAGAGGGAATCCAATGAGAAGACTGGTATGTATCGATTATCCGAATTTGGAGGTACGGTGAGTATGTGTGATTCGTATCGTACTGTACCTAAGTAGGCAGAAGATGGAGCATGCACGCCATCGATATCACTATTTGCTGCAAATGCGGGGATGTTATTTGTATTGCGAAAAGTGGGATGTGGTGATAGTGGGGAGGGAGGCCAATGCGCATATTGTTTAAGGTAAGGTGTATTAGGTACATGGTACTTTGTCCCTTGCGCCAGAAGTCATCCTTCTTTTGGTATTGGGCTCTCTTCTTGCGTCTCTTTTTCGGTGCCTCACATATGAAATAATAATTTTGAGACAATCGTCTTTTTGACTCTGATAAGGTGCTAACGTAGATAGAGGGAATCCATATGTGGAAATGATATGACGTCTCGCTCGGCGACATGCTTTTTGAATTTGGGAGGGGCGAAATGGAAGGAGGCAGAAAAAGTTTGGTACAAATGGAAGTACAGCAAGTACCCTTTCCCGTTGCGAGCCGAGCCTGTTCACTCTACTGTCTACTGTGCAGGCTCAAGGCTCGAATGAGCGTACAGCTACATTTGTTTACCCCTCCTTATTGGCTCGAATGCGGTGAATGCAGGCATGATTAGTACTGTGACTTCCTTCTTCCTGGCGCTTACAGGAGCACTTGGTTGGACTTGACGATGTGGCTAGTGAGAGATGATCGTTCATTGGCGGAATACACGTTTCTAGTATGTGGCTAGTGCTTTAAAGTTTGACCTTTCTGCAGCTCTCTTTTGCTCTTCACACCTCTGAAAGCTCAAGGAAGCTCAAGGGTGCAGGTCTGGCGCACAACATAGCAACGAATAATAGTACCCTACCCTGTTGATCCGACCTGGTGGCTTGAGGACGTTGCTCGCTAGAAGGATGTGAGAAGAATGGTGAAACGGAAACCCTTCTGACACTACTCCTGCAAACCGCGCGAGACTTCCTATAACATTGCCCAAGCGCCCAATTCCAAAGGACCTCTTTGCTTTCACTCTTTCCTCTTTTTCGTCACTTCTTCACACTGGCCGTCGTGCTTAGTATAGTGATCTGTAAAGGAATGCTTCATTCGTTCCACGTTCCTTACATACGTATATACAAACCTACAAATATACTCCACTAGTCAAAATCGTCATTGAAGATTTGTGTCAATTGAGTGTTTGCGCAATGGTAAGTCATTGATAGCAACAATTGCTCAAGGAATCGTTCTAAATCTATCAGGCGTTCATGCCAATGGCGCACCAGAGGGAGGTTGAAATGTTTCAAAAAGGCAATGTGCAGTCGGTGTTCGTTCAGCCAATATCGGCCCTCAAGCCCTTATCTCAAGATACGGATGCATATGATACCGAATTCGAAGAGGATCTGAGTGATTTTGAGGGATACTCTGGCCGCAGAAGCGAGGATTCGGTGGGTACTCAATTGACATCATCTCATCCACAGCCTCTTTAATACTTTCCAGTTCGGCAACCGAAGTAATACAACAGTGTCAACTTTCGAAGAGGTACAGACGCCAGCAGTAAACGATTTCGGGGGGTTCAATTACCAGTTGCAGCTACCGCAAGAAAAGAAAGGGCCGACAAAGCCTGTTGAAGGACCAATTGGACCTCACCTCTTCCGCATCTCGCAAGACTCAAGTAGATCACAGGAACATGACATCTTTCTCGATTGGTCTCCGGTATCCCCACAACACCATAGGGCTGATCCTAAGCGCATGCCGGCGACGGAATCGCAACAGAAAGTTGAGGACGCCTTTCAGAGCGGTGTGCCCTTGCAAGCATGGACACCCCAGCAGGTTGGATGTTGGATGACCGCTGTAGGACTTGAAGCATCACTTGTGCAAAAGTTTCGCATGCATGATATCTCCGGCGCCATACTCAGAGACCTTCAATTTGGAGATCTCAAAGAGCTTGGAGTCGTGTCTTTTGGCCAACGCCATCAACTGTGGGATGCTATACGGAACCTCCGGGGCGGCCTGAGTGTGCCGGCAACTCCTGCAGATGACTCTTGTCATTCACCCATGTCGCCCAACCAAACTGTAGCACCACAAAAGCCCGTCCGACAACATCGTGCAGATGACTGTTCCAATCCTTCAAGCCCAGACGACGACAAAGCCAAATCACCAGCGATTGGACGAAGACGAGCTCGAAGGGCAGTGCGACCTGATGATGTCATTTCTCCTGGAGAATCGGCATCGATTGTGGCCATTGAGCAACTCCTCCCCGAACCTCATCATTGCTCCAAGGGGGAGAATTGTTCAAAGTACAAGAAATACCAGCGCAAAATGGCAAGGTTTGCGAAAGAATTTCCCATGGAATTGGAGCAGTACCATGAAGCCAATGCTGCTCCCAGCGATGTCAACTTGCGACCGGTATCTGAGGCAGTCCCTTCTGTCGTTGCATCGTCAGACCTCCTGGGACAGGGCCGCATGCCCCCTCTTCGCCTCGATGAGGACCTCCTCCGTGTTGTCCAAACCCGCGATCCTCAAGAGAATGTCCGACAATTCCTCAGCTTCCAGCACCTAGACGAGCCTGCTGAGGCACCTCCAACATCACCGTACGAAATGTTCCCTCCGCTTTCACCACCAGGACCCACGCAAGCACCTCATAGCAATTTGAGCCTGCTTCCCAAGCTGACTATTCCAATGGCGCAGCAACATGACGCCTTGTCTCCAAATCGCACTGCTGTCCCGTTGCGACAAAATTACACCCCAGTAACAGCGCTGTATACGAAGAATGACTATAATAGCTATGACCTTTTCAGATTAGGCAGTCCAGCTTCTGCAATGGACGTCCCAGTCACAGCTATTCCTCTTGGTCCAATCGAGCGTGACGTTTCAAATTCCGTACCACCAAACATGCGACTAGGCCGGGAGTGCATCTCACACTCAGAATCTCAAGCGAGTCATCGCCAACATTTCTGTCAACAGTTCTCCCCAGTCGATCGCCGTCAGGCAATGTCACCCATTCTCCGCCCACAAACCGCCAACCCAATTGAGCGATCGGCTTCCCATCGTCACCAACCAAGCTTCACTATGGCACCTTTACGTGAAACCTGTCTCTCTCCTATCGATGGCCAGGGCGAATTGACCCCAACAGCCAATGACGTCAACTACGCCGGGTGGATGAAGAAGCGCAAGACGAAAATGCTTCGTCATGAATGGCACGAGAACCACTTCCGCCTCAATGGCACTCGCCTCGCCATGCATCAAGACGAAAAAGTCAAGGATGCTCTCGAGTATATTGACGTTGACGAGTACGCCGTCGCTTGTTCATCTCTCGCATCAAACAAGCTCAACGCCGCTTTCAAATCCCTCAAGCTCACCAGCAAAAAGAAAGACGGCAATGACAACTCGGCCTTCAGCTTCCAGCTCGTGCCCGCGGCCGAGAAGAAGGGCATCCTTGGCGCCGCGACGGGAAAGACGCACCATTTCGCCGTCAAGTCGCGCGACGAGCGTATCGACTGGATGCGAGAGCTCATGCTCGCGAAAGCGAAGCAGCAGAAAGCTGACGGGTGTGAGATCAATGTCAATGGCAACATGATTTAGTCAGGCTCCCTTACTCTTAATTCTGGGCTTCCCACTCCGTTGTTGTGCCCAACCTTGAAAGCTGGTGATTTCCTTCATTTCGTATCACATATTTCTGGGGTCTAGGGTCTGGGTGGGCGGGCATTGTGCATAGCGTCTCGAATGATTGGGGGTGGCGTACTTGATTTCCGTGGGAGGCATAGCGTGAACCTAAAGGTCTGGAAGGAAATGTTTTTGTTTTCTTTTTCGGTTCACTCACGTCTTGTCATTGATTGATACGCCCCTCACGATATACCCCTTTTCATCCGTACCATACATACATCTAGGTACTAGTCACCAACCAATAAAATCAAATCTCACCAACATACAAGAACGTACTCTCATTCTTCCATTTTGATCATTGCCGATGAAGCTTTAAAAATGGAATTAGTGTTTATCCTTCCTCCACCTGTCGCAAATACCTACAGCACCCTTTTACGGACACCAACGATAATTAGCGTATCGCCCAGAGTAGCATTCCACTATGCACAGCACAGCAGCACAAATGCGTGTTGATCACGCTACTGCAAGCCTCAGCATCCCCTTTCAGTGAACATTCTGTAGAATCCGTACTGGGATTTTAACATAAAGCATATCAAGTATTCAGTAGCTTAGCAGACTCGGAATAAGCATGGAGATAGAGCGGTCCTCTTAGGGACGGCGTCACAGTGGGGGAACCCGAGAGAGGGAGGGAGAGGTGCAGAGTGACTTTGAGCCATATCTCGGATCGGGAGTGAGGGAGTGAGCGAATATTCAAATGTGTTCGCAGCGGGCCTCTCATCCTGTGAATACATGTACTCAGGAAACGAAATAAATGAATATCGTTACATATACAATCCCAGCAACGAGGATCTAGACACTAGAAGCGTCGGGAAACCTCGTAAATGACAAGGCCTCCAGTCATACCAATGTCGAATTAATATAACGATGAATAGTACAGCAAAGCGCGACGGCCTTCCCAACCCCACCCACGAAACAATACCGTCGTAACGCTGAAGCGCAGTATCAAGCAATCCCATAGAAATCTATCTCGCGTATCAACGTCAATGTGGCTCATTTGGAGGTTTTGGCTCCGGAGCTTCCTCTCTCGCTAGCGATGCCGGTAGCGCGGGAGATTCTGCCTTTGAGGGTGGGAGGTCGGATGGGGGATGTGCGGGGGGGGAGCTTCCAGGATCGGGGGAAGATAGCTCCTTGTCGTTGATGATGGCGCCTCCTTTGATATCGTCGGTGCTTGGTAGTTCCTACTTTGCGTCAATCAAGTGTTCCGAATAGCTTTTTGCAGAGAACCTCACATCTGCTTCATCTTCTGTGCTGCTCAGACCACGCTCAAAGGCCAGTTTCTGGGCTGCTTGCCGTTTCTGCTCCACCTCGTTTTCCTCCTGGCGCTGCACACGCTCTTCTTCGTTCTTCAAATCTGTCATGGACGGCACGTGCTCTTCTGGTGTCTGTGTGAGATCGCGATTTCTCCCGCTAGAGGTCGAGGTGCCCCTCGTTTCCTTCTTTGGACTTTTCGTGTCCTTTGACGACGCTGTCTTTGTAGAGGTTCTGGACTCAGATGGTCTCTTTCCTTTTGTTCTCCCGCTGCTATGATCATCGGACGTAGCTCCCGTAGTCCGTCGCTCTAACGCTATTGTGAATTCATCGTCCAAGGGCACCGCATCATCTTCGTCATCGCTCGGGAACAGATCGCCCCTCGAACTTAACGAGTTTATAGTACTCCTGCTCCCAACCGTCCCACTCCTGCTCCTCGTATGTCCCCTCCCGTCCCGCTCCCCATCGTCCTCAATCAGCGGTTCCGCTTCCATGCTCCTCTTCCCAACATTTTCCTGCAAGTTCGCAGCGTTAGGTTTGTATCGCACCCCCCTTCCACCAATTTTCCACGGCAATCTCTCCAAGAATCCAAACATATTACTCTTCGGCACCACATGAATATCATCCTCCCCTTCACCACCTTTCCGCCTCCCAACCCCTCGACTCCCATAGCTCATGCCCCGATGCCTCCCCGGTTGCGCCGTGTCGTCTGCATTCAGTAACCGATCCAGTTCATCATTCCCCCATTCGCTCTCATCCTGCTCCCAGTCGTCATAGAAATCAAACGCAAGGTTCTCCCTCCCGCGCCCTCGTCGGCTGTGCTGGGATTGGCGCTGACGCTTCTGGCGGAGGTCGTCGCGGAAGGCGAAGCAGGGCTGGCAGGAAGCTTCGAGGCAGGCACTCAGAGAGGCGACGCAGGGAGAGATGTAATGTTCGGAGAAGTTGAAGAGGGAGGCTTGGGTGGTGAGGTTTGCAGATTCAATGTTTTGGGAGATTTGGTTGAGGGTTTGGCGGATTCGGGGGTCGGAAGGGCGCATTGCGTAGATGTCAAGGGTTTACTGGTTCATCGATATGTTGGAGGGGGTTATGCGACTGTATTCCAGGGATCGACGAACATATTCAATCCGTCTGGTGTGATCTTAAGTAGATAGAGTAGTTGTCAGGCTGATACCAAACCGGAGCATATTCCCGTCAGCCCTATCACTTTGACCCCGGGTCAGCCGCATCCCAGCCTCCACTGCCCAGAAACTACGAAAACTCTAAAGTAGCTCTTATAGGGAACTATGGGGCAGCTGTCTCCGCGAACACTGGCAGGACATGAGGGGTTTGGGATATCTACATTTCGTGTTCGTGGTATCCCGCACGGACTCGACGTCGAGTCCTGTGCGCCTCGTTAGAACTTGAAGACCTGAGCCTCGACTCTTTGGCATCAAGTTCAGACAGTAGAAAGGGACAAGTTGCTACATTCGGGCTGGTCCAAAGGTCAGCGAAGCTTGATGGTGACCGCACGGAATGGCGTGTACCTGCTGTGGATGCCAGCGCACACGGGAGGCACTTATTGGTAGACACGCACTTTGAAGGTTTTACTCCATTACACGACCCTGTTGGCAACAATGTTGATGCGTTTGAGTAATACTATAGTCTACCATTGAGTATAAGAGGCTAGGATGCAGCAGTTGCGTGGCCATCTCGGGTCTATGGAGTCATGCCTTCAGCTCATGGAGGGACCCCACAGTTCGTATATGTGGTTGAGAGACGCACTTCTTCAATACTTACCGAATGCTCGCATATTAATGTATGGCTATGACTCCAAACTTGCCAGGAGCCATAGCTTTCACAACCTTAGTGACGTCGCATCTAGATTTCGAGCTTCTCTCAGGATATTTATTGCACATTCTCTAGGTGGACTGGTACTGAAACAGGCAATAGTACAGATATCCTCAGGCGATGCTGCCGACTCACGTAATTTTAAGGCAACCTACGCCATACTATTCTTCGGAGTTCCCAACCAGGGAATGGACATAAGTTTCTTGCTTGCGATGGTCCCTAAACTTCATTTCTTTTTACACCCCTTTTCCGGTCTCACGATCATTCATGAAGTTATTTTCATATTCATGGGATTCGTCATGATATTCACCAGCCCGGTATGGAAAGAATATGGCGGCTCCGACAGATCCGAAAAGGTAAAGGTGCTGGTGCCAGCAATCCCTGCCTAAGGGTTTCGAGAGGACGAGGCCCGTGTTTATTGATGTATAACAATTCATGTAAAATTGCATACATTGGAAATGGCAGTTGCGGAGCATATTTTCAAAGGAAACCCACGGGAATAGATGGAGAGGGACTTTTCAAGTTTAGAAAGAAGACACAATGACATTCTAAGCTTCGCGCTTTGCCCGCAGGACGATAACAGCTCAAACCTCAAGCCTAATCGTACAAAACGAATACCTAGAACAAACTCTCCCGGCTTGCAATACCATTAAGTGAGAAGACATTCCTTCAGCTCCAGCATCGACCTCTCTCGGCAACACGGCTTCCGCCTCCATATACAATACCGCATCAAGCTTCATAGGAACATAGGCTCGAACAACTGCAATTGACGGGCCCAAAACCCTCCGCATGCTTGATCGTATGTTTAACCGTCGAAGGCGTCTTTGGCTTTTCCACAACCTCCTCCGTAGCAGCCTGCATGGGAGGCGCGTCTGGGAGCTCGCACTCGTGAGTGGCGCCTTTAGAGACATGTTCAGGCGTCTTCGGGCCTTCCACCCATTCTTTTGTGGCCAGGGACACCGGAATGGCACCGTTGACAGCAGGCCGCTCTGCATCCGAGAGATGTTGAGCTTGTAGATCTTCAGATGTGATATTGCTGGTTGTCGGGGAAGCGCCGGCCGCCGCTTGTCGGCCAGTTATCGAGCTGTTGCTGGCGCACGAGCTTTGCTCGTTCACTCTGTCTCTCAGCTCCTGGATCACATTATTCATGCTGGAGACCTGGTTTTCCAACATCGTCACACGTTCGAGGGTGGCTTGTCGGAGCGCGGCTTCAGAGACCGCTGGTGGCGCGACCTGAGTGCCATTCATGCCCGTCATGGCAGAGGTAGGCTGAAGACTTGGGGCGTCACCGCGCACGTTCCTGGTCATGAACATTGGAGTTCCAGAGACTGTGGGCGTCATGGAGACGAATGTGCCTGACATGATCGTGTCAGCCATACTTACAGCGTCACCTTGGAGAGCGAATGCATTTCCTGTTCTATCAACCAATTAGCCAAGACTCTCTTCATCTATTGTTTAGCAGGGGGAAAGGGACACTCACATCTTCCTACGCTTCCTCCTCTCCGACAGCGCCGAAGCGTCCTGGCCCGGTAAATGGCACAATTCTCGTTTCTTGTCCTTACTGGTACAGTAAGCGCACTTACTGAATGACCCCTCCCAGCGGTAGCAGTCAATGTCGAGATCCACGCAAACGGAACAAGGGGTGTCACTGATGTGGCCTTGGTCAATAATGTTTCTCGCGCGTATAACGGGCTTCGTGTTTGATCGGGCGTACTTTGGATACTCCTCGTGCCTCTGAATGGGTTCCATGCGCATATTGAAGACGCTTTGCACTGGCTGCATGATGGATGTTTTTCTTTTGTCTTTCCTGCTTGAAGGTAAGTTCGTGATGGTGTGATGGTGTGATATTTTGAAATTTGATGCGGTTTGGTGTGTGGTGTGGAGATGGCATGAGGGTTGATGGCATTATAGGGGTCCACGGCTTGTTTCCTTTTGTATTTTCGAGGAACAAAGATAGTGTAATGAATATCCCTCCTGCGGTCTGTTCGGCAAGAGAGAAACAAAGGATGGATGGATGCACAATGTAAACGTCGTGGATGAAAGACTCGGCTTTTTGTTCTCGTGGTGCAATGAATTTCATTCAAACAAGCCATGTGCTTTCCGCGCCACGAGATGGCCCACGGTATCTGAAATTGTTGTGTCTGGAAGGATCGTTTACAAAGCAAAAATGTATCTTTGGGATCTTTGGGAAAGGCTGACTTGCTTCGAACGAAAATGCGTCATACAGGGAAAGACAGGGGCAAGAGACGTCATAAACAATAAGTGCAATGACAAACTGTTTGGCATATCAGTCAGTCTCTTGATGAAGACATTTGTTCGAGGACCTTGATCCCACACGCACAATTGAGCAGGCTACGATCCATCCCTTAGCAATGGTGTGAAGTGGTATTTGTATTTTGTACGTGTCAACATAACCTCCAATGCTGTCGAGTCGTACAGCTCGCTCGGCACTCAAGCCTGCAAGCTGCACCTCTCTCCTTGCCTCTTGTCGTCCTTTTGTTACTTTCGAACATGGGTATCGGTATAGATTTCCGGGTTCAGAGTCTTGCCAATATTGCTACTTTATCATCAAACGCCATTCACAGAGAAGAGATTCGCACAAGGACCAATTTCGGTCTTTCATCAGAGACATCACAAAAACAACAAATCAAAAGCTTTGGGCGGACACCGTGGCAGGCTGTAGAGCATTAGACCTTCAGCAATCTTGACCATGTGCGGCAACAAGACTTACCGGACTGTTCAGCATATTCTGCCTCTTATTTCGACCTTTTTTGATGTGGCTCTTCAAGGCGCTTGAGTCGAGCGGCTTCAGAAGCTCGAAGCTGCACAGCAGCTCGCTAGACACGGACATGACCGCTCCCCAATTATCGAACTCGCCGCAGTACTGCATAAGCATCAGCTTCATGCGAAAGACTCAACCGATATTAGGAGACTTACGTTAGGAGCTGAAAATACAGTGACCAAGATGCGATCATTGAAGAACTCGTAGCCATCTTCCACCACCATGTGCGCTCTGCAAACAAGATCGAAGTCATGCCGCTGCAAGAATTCCATAATCACTTTCTTCCCGAAACAATAGCTCACACCTCTCTCATTAGCTTCCCAATCAGATTCCATATCCGCAGGATCACTCCAAAGTAGATCATTGAGTAGACCGTAGTCAGGTACATCAGTAGGTCTTGCAATCTGTCGAATGTCGTCCATATGCGTTAAGCTTGGCGAAAGACCTCCATGAACGCAGAAAATTTTCCCTGCGACAATAGCGGCAATTGGAAGGCAATTAAATGTGTCAACAAAGGTCTTCCAGATTTTGATGTTGCATCTGCGCTTGCACTCGTCGTAAAAGCCGTACACCCTTGTCACGTTGGCACACTCATGGTTCCCTCGGAGTAGGAAAAAGTTTTCCGGGAACTTCAACTTGTAGCAGAAGAGAAGGAGAATCGTTTCCAGACTTTGTTTTCCGCGATCCACATAGTCGCCAAGGAACAAGAAGTTGGCATTTGGGGGAAATCCACACATTTCGAACATCCGGATCAAATCCGTGTACTGCCCATGCACGTCGCCCACAATTTTGACAGGTGCGGACAATTCAATCAGGGCAGGCTGTGACAAGAAAACTTCGCGCACGGCATTACAGATTGCTGTGATCTCAGCGTTCTTGAGACACACGGCTTTGGTGACCTTTGTAGAGTAGCCCGCATCCAGCAACCTAGTAATCATCTCATCTAGATCAATCGACTTCAGAGCCCCAAGACCCATACGTGGGGAGGAGGAGATGATAGCTCCATCATCTGTTGCCCCAAGATACGGCGACGCGGGGGTCT
This sequence comes from Usnea hakonensis, assembly GCA_013423325.1. NCBI lineage: Eukaryota > Fungi > Ascomycota > Lecanoromycetes > Lecanorales > Parmeliaceae > Usnea > Usnea hakonensis. Next base: position 1,374 of record BLJB01000003.1, on the reverse strand, counting down.
TCGGGGCCTTTCCTGATATGGGATTGACGACGTTCTTCTTCACTAGTATGGACTCCTTCGGCTGCTGGTTGTGCGATGGATGCAAAGCACCCGAAGGCGGCGCATCCGAAACATGGTCTACCTCCCCCTGCTGTTGTGCTTCACTCACAGCTTTATGTCCTTTGCCAACAGAAGCTGAAAGGGTTGGCGATGGCGGCGGTTGGGGCGTCCCGGGTCGTGGGCTTGGGGCTGCCGAGTCTCCGTCGGTTATGGGAGGCACTGACTCTGGCTCAGGCTTCGAGCTTCCAGATTTCCCACTGGCGCCAGATTTTGTTGACCCTTTGGTATCAGCCCTCTCAAGATTGGAGCTTATGGCATCTGCTTGAGAGAAAGAGCTCCTTGGGCTGTCCGATCGAGCTCCTGGGATCTTTGAGCGCAAACCGCGAAACGATCGCGAAGATTCTTTAGTGTCCGATTTGCTGAAAGAGGGATAAGCTTGAAGGCTTTCGCCGGATTTATCTATAGATGTTGAAGAAGCATTCTTAGGCGTCCTCGTGCCGTCACTTGATTTCGAGGGCTGCTGGCCCATCTTCCTCTTCTTAGATCCAACTTCTTCCCTTCCCGAATTCGAAAGTTAACAGGTAGCACGTATGACTGAGAAGATTCCTTATCAAGAGTCCTTTATCCTTTGGTTATGACCGGATTCTCTTTCCTCACTTCGCGTTCACACACGATGATCTCTCCGACTTGTAGACCAATCTTGGGCTTATCTCTGGCTTTTCTTTCGCAATGCGATTGATTGTCGTTGAAAGAGCTCAAGCCGTGTTATGGGGGCTTGAACAAGGTGAAGAGGAGACACAGAGAAGTAGGCTCAACAATAGACCAGATGGTCTTCGTGTGAAGTTTAGCGATTGTACCAGCGTCGTCGGAGAATGAATGAAGGGTCTTGTGGTAATCCAGCTCGGTGGCCGCGCGGTGCGAAACGCGATGGACAAGCTGTGTACAGCAAACGAATCAGCTGTCTTGAAATGTATCAGGGGCGGATCAAGGATAGACATTTAATTCTGTCAGAGAAGCATGTCTAGCCTTTGGGGAGGGACAATGAAAGACTCACCACAGAGCCAGATTAGTTGTTCGAGGTGCCCCTCACTAAGGCAAGTAGGGCAGTGCCTGTAAACTGGAGTATTTGAGATAAGACAAGACAAGAACCTTTCCTCAACTTCCAAATGGAGCAAGTCAACGGTCAGAGGCAAGGACAGCGTTTGAGCGTACTCTTGCAGGCGGTGATGTTGTTGTGGATGCTGAAAGGAGGAGATGGTTGATGCCTACCTAATCGGTTGCTTTTAAACCTCAGCCAACGCTAGTGTATAATACCGAAACGTGCGCAGCCACATA